>CAJQUW010011576.1:0-227871 GCA_907163375.1 Prostheceraeus crozeri
TATCATCCCGTCGTCAAACAAACTATACCCTCTATTGCTATCAAAATTACCAATGGTTTACAAGAGTGCATCCATGTGAAAGATACTAAATCCCTCATAACGTTAGTGTTTCGGAAAACAAAGTGAAGTCATTGTGATATGTTTATTGAAATATGTACATGAATGTGAAGCAATAAACTTTATACAACATCCACTGAAAATATATACATGAGCGCACTTCAATAAACATTGCTATATACAAAAAGTCTTTTTACTTCGTGAAGGGTGGAAATATACAGGGATAGGAAAAATGTCTTTCAGTGGAAAAGTCATCACATGGGGAATGTACAGATGTGGACACATATTCACAAGGAAAAAACAATCTCATGCGATACATAAAACAACAATGTTTATCTACAGAAATCAACATCAAAATACTAAGTTAAGGATGATTATGCTAAGACGTCTCCTGAATGTGGTAGTGTGAGTTTAATTCTTTTGGGTGGTGGTATGTTTGTGTCAGGATGTCCATGTGGAAGAGATATGTTGTGTTCTAACCAGCACCTCTTATCCTCCCATGCTGAAAGCGCCCGTTTCCTAAAAGTATGAGTTTTGATCTCATGCGACTTAGATTTTAAGATTGTCATATTGACAAACGTTATATTTTTATCTCTATAGGCTTTCCTGAAATTCTTATGTTTCATATTTTGCACAATGGATTTTGATATGCCTTTAGCGCGCTTAATGCTATCATCACTATCCTTTAATTTCATAGAATACATTTTTGGACGGAGGAGAATCATTTCATCTATTTCCTTCCCTGCTGTCTCATCCTTAAAGCAGCCAAGTTTTGCCTTATTTTTGATGGAGTAGAGTGGGTGATCAGTAGGATAATTTGATGTATCAAAATATCTTTCTAAAGATTTTCCTACTTCATTGAAATTTAAATCTTTTTGAGTGGTAATACCTAAGAAGAAACTATCTGTATCACCACCCAACAAACGAACCTCTTTTACGAGAGGACATGGTTTTAGTATTTTATAAAAGAGTTGGTACATTTCAAGCTTAGAGTAATCTAGTACAGCTTGTCCAATATAGATGGGTTTGCACAACTCAACTTCAGATTTTATCATTTTAACACCTATAAGGTCCTCATCGATAATGTCTCTATCGATGAATAGAGGTGATGAGGTCAATTTGTGATACTTTTGATCATCATTAACGAGTTTGTAGTTTACGCGCTTTCTAACATCCTCCATCGTCTTACCAAATAGACTGTTGTTCTTATATTTATAAAAATCTTTTTCAAAATTATTTTGGGCTAGTGCACGTTTCTGGCTGTTGCTATCAATATATGGTTTGAGGAAGGCTTTCTGTCTAAATTTAATAATGCGGTGAACTCTTTTTAAAATCATACCCATTTCTAAATAAAATTTTAAGATGCTAAAGTGGACTAGATAGTTTTCTTTATCATACTGGGTGAGTAAAAGTTTGCGGCAAGGCTTATAGTCGGGTTGACCGCATGATTCTAAATCTTTATGAAATTGTTTCATAAAGTCGGAAAACATATCTTTGGTCACTTCACCTGATTCGGGTGCGAGTGGAAAATCCACGGTTTTATGTTTAATATTATTTGGATAGATTAGATCTATTTCAAAATAATATCCCCAATCACCTTCATCTGGAATTGCTAGTATGTTAGAAGGGTTGGAGAGATGCTGAATTTCACTATCATCTAACCAGCTAAAGTCAGAGTGATGGTAGCGGTTTGGATAGTGAACTACCATACAAATTATTTTGGTCATAATACTTAAGATGGGTATGATCATTACCTACTGTTTCAGATTTTAACCTATGTTTATTTACAAATGTGAGACCACCGCGAATTCCTCGCTCAAATAAATTATACATCTCTGGATCTTGTAAGAGATGAATGGTCTCACCAGTCATTTTAAAAGCAGACTTAAATGACATGGCTGGTAGACTGACAAAGTGGACGGGATCTAACTTATCTTCTTCTAATGCCACTCGTCGAAACTCCTGAAATACATCAGCCAGCAAAAATACATCTAACTTAAGGTAGGCAATCATATATTCGCCAAATGTATGGCATTCAAATTTTATCCATGCATCTTGTGCATGATCATAATCTTCGGTCTTACATTCTGCGCCGGTCAAATCATTTTTAAATTTATCTATGGGCGGAAGAGAAGTCTCGCCGAGTTTACTAATTGCATCAAAATATGCATATGGAAAGACTCCTTTCCGTGTGATGACTTCATTAGTTAAATTTGGATATTGTTTCTTAAGATTTTGTGTTAGTGGAAGAGACTTTAGATTTTGCACGAGAGAGGCCAGTGATGCAGTCATAAATTGGTAGGAATCTAAAAATTTTATATCAAAATAGACCGTCTTATTTTCTTTGGTTTTATCGACGGGTACTTTTGCTGTCATGGCCATAAACTTCTCTCTCGTTTGTGCTATTACATCAAACTTCCACTCTTTCATTTGGCCTAAACCTCCTTTTATTATCATATGGCTATCATAGCCCTTAAAATTATGGAAAATGACGGGTAATGTACGCCGCTTCATCCTCAGCGAAAAATTACATTTTGAACAGAGTGCGTTTCTAAATTTACCAGTGATGTGATCATGGTCGCGCACTTTCTTAATCTTATCATCGTCAAATGTTTTCCTACATTTGGGGCAAACGTTGCAACTATCAAATTTTGCTTGATCATCTGCTGTCATATGCAATGATCTGCGATAGAGTTCACCATCATACTTTTGTTGAAATTTTACAGCCTGTTCGAGGAATTGTAGGAATTGGTAAATACAATCCTCACCTTGCCAGACGCGCATTTTATTTTGCCTACTCCTAAAGTGATCATGCCATACTTCATAGCAGGAAATGGCTGCTGGTCGATGGATGTTATCATCGATATAGCATTCGATGTCAGCATAGATGACACGAAGAGGACTTAGTTCATCGCCATTCTCTCTATATGAAAACTCCTTATCTTTGGGCATGCGTTCCATTTGCAGTTTACCTCGCTTACACCATTCATAATGAGTTTCAAATTTAGTTTTCCTCCTAAAGTGGTGAATACATCTGTCGCAGTAATATAACTCTCTACTAGAGTTTTCTAAGTGGTGGTATAAGCGAGAGATTTTGGGAATACCGCAGTAGTGCCATTCCTCACTATCATCCTGTTTTACTAATAACAGGTTTACTGTACGTTCATAACAACTCGAACGCGAGTTGTAGCGCACACCCTTCAATCCTTTTTCCCAAACATGGAGAACTATTTTAATGTTGTTCAATTTTTCAAATTTTTCTATATCTTTAATTTTCATATCGTCACTATTACAGTCATCGAAGTTTAATTCATTCTCCCACTGCCTATAGCTATATGTGCGATTTCGATTCGCATTGATGTCATTATAGTGGAGAATGGAGAGGACAGCATATTTAAAACATTGCGATTCGCAATCGACATTGATGACTGCTGTTTTGATTTTTAAATTTTTTGGAAGTTTAAAGGAGCCTCGACCACTATGATTTCCTAATAAACTTATTTTAAATAAGGCGGACTCAATGCCGTCAAAAATTAGACCGCTATCGCGCTCGTTAAATTTATCAATATTTAATTTTAATCCTTGGATGCGAAAATTTATCCAAGACTCATAGTCTACAACCTCAGTTGCAGGAGAGGAGGGTATGTGAAACTCCAACCTCTCTATTATTTGTCCAGTATGGTGGTCGATTTTTACATATTTTATTTTAAGATAGATGAGCGCCTTCATCCTAAAATTGTCTAAATTGTTGAAGAGCGCTTCTATCAATGATGAATTTTGATCAAACCATTCCTCAAAGTTAGCAATGGTTTCTGAGGAGTCCATCTGGTAGTTCCTCACTAAATTATTTATGGACACTTCAGTGAGTCGGATAGAGGAGGTACCGTTGGTGTAGGTATCGTTCGTGTGTGTATGTTGAAGTCTGTGCGAAGATAGTTCAAAACGTGTCTCGAAAGACTGAGCGCACAAGTCGCAAGAAAAGGAGACGACGTTAACAGAATCATCCCCACCTTCGGAGATTGATGCCGGCTTAGGTCGACAAACACCTCGCTTGATGTGTCGGGTGAGATCCCATTTCCTCGTGAAGATGTGCCCACAGTCAGCACATTCCCACTCGTTGCCATGTCGCGACAGTTCTGAGATGGAACTCACATCACCTGAAAGAGAAATCATTCTATCATCTCTGTTCAAGTCTCAGTGTATTGTTACAACCTACCTTGACTCAACAACTCTAAACTTTCCTCGAGAAGGGAGGGCGTTGGTGATGAAGTTGATGCCTGAAATTGAGGAAAATGCTATTAGCCACACGTTTGAGGTAGATGAGAAAGGAAATTTTCAACTTACCATTTCAATGAAATCAAGTTTAAGGTTGATACTTCTACAAGATAGAGACTTCACTCAAATTTGGAATTCACGAGATAGCAGTTCACTTGTACATCTCAAATAATAACAGAATTCGCTAGAGAACACTTCACTTATACGTCTCAAAGACATAGTGAAATGACACGAATGTCACTTTGCATATATACTTTCATATTCATCATTCATTGGCTGTTCATTCTGATTGGTTGCTTGTTGATAATTAAGAATTAGAAAACATTTCAAAGTTATTATTCACAGTCAGCATGACAAGTCCTCCGACCACACCAAACACAAAATTCTCTTCTCCATGCTCAACACCAAAGGCGCTCGTTGCACCAAACGCTCCAACGAAGGGGAAGGTAGAGAAGGTGTACCGACTGGACAATATCAGAAAGTTGTCATTAGCAGCGGATGAGGAAGAGGAGAGTGTATGTGAGAAGGAGTGTCCCGACTTAACAGGCGTGAGGTGGAAGTATCTCCAGTATGATACTGACGATGTGATGGAGATCACCAGCACCAAATTCCTCCAACAATTATGGGAGTGGTACACCCCTAACTCCCAGCCACGAACTATGGCGGAGTGGGAGTATATTGACAAAGTGAGGCTCGCAGTGGAAGAACGATTAAAGCAACTGAACTGTTTTTGTGATCTATGTGAAGCCAGACTCTGGGACGATATTGATGACGAAGACCTTTTGAAATACATGCCATAATAAATTTTTATTTCATATTATCTTTGCTTTCATACTGAATTACTTGAATGGGGCTTCAGTGGATGATTTAAGCATGTATACTTTTTCATTTGGTAATAGTAACACGCTTAGTCTAACTTGCAAATCTTATAACATTTCATATGGGTGATGATGGTAGATGATGGTAGATGAAATAGTGTTAAATAAATTTAAGATAGCTTACACTTCTGATACAGGGATAGCAATCGACTGCGATCCATGTGTAAAGAGCTTGTTAGACTACGGAAGAGAGAAGTGTGTTATGTTGCGTGTGGCGCGTGAGTGTCCTCCCATTTCATTCCATTCATCAATTCGTCTCATTGATAGAGACAGGTAGAACTCATGGTTCTCATAACGTATGCAGTGGAAAGTTTTAGGCAACCTTCGACAGTTGGCTAAATGTCGCCCTGCCGCGAATGCATACTACGTTGAGACAGAGGCAATCACTTGCAAACATGACGCAGAGAGGTTTAACAAGATTGACCATTGCCGAATGTCCCTTGCGGTATACATAGCTATGGGTTTCAGCGCCGCCCTTGACAGGAACGCCCGTCGAAAGGAAGTATTACACCGAACTTCATTTGCAACGTTCAAGTTGACTGATAGCAGATTCAACTTAATGATAGTATTCGCCAGTCCGAAGACTGCCCAGGGCAAACCGTGTGGAGGTTCTATCATGTCTTGCCCCATGGTGGCCCTTAAGAGAGCCGGTGGTTCGTTCTCGGGGTGTGTGGTAGGGACTCAGGCTTGCTGTTTCGACTGTGGCTCCGGCAACGGGGCGGGTGGTCGCTTCTCTTGGATGTCTGTAAAGAAAGAAGTAGTGAGTTATCATCTTACATTTTAATTTAGTCATTTTTACTTACAGATCTTCTCGGACGCTTCCTCATAAAGGAAATTCGAGATCGGATCACGATGATCGAAGGTGAAGTGTAGACACTCCACCCCTTTCTTCACCCGAGAGTAGCATTTCTCCCCTCTTCCACGCTCGTACAAGAGAGGAGTTTCTGCTACTCTCCCCTTTCTGATAGGGATGTGCAGACGACTGGAACGCACCCTTCGATCGCGATCCACCAGCTGCGCCGAGCGGTGCAGCTCGTGGTTCGTCTCGACAACCTTAGCCATCTGCACACGGAGTCTCTCCACTTCCTCCTTCAACCTTCGTATCTCCTTCTCCCTACTTTCCCTCTCTGCTAGCAAAGCCTCTTCTCTGGCTTTCCCCTCGAGAGTCTTGAGCCTCTCCTGCTCCAACTCGAATCCCGCTCGCTTAATCTCTCCTTCACCTTCTTCATCTCTCCGGCCACGTTCTTTAGGTCCTCATACTTTGCCTTGTATGAGAAGGCCTCCTCCTTCAACTTCTCCAACTCTTTCTTTAGTCTATCCCGTTCGGCGATCACCGGCGGGCGCTTGACAAAATTGCGACATTGTGTTGCAATTCCGCTCGCAGTTACGGCTGTAGGGGTCTCGCGATCGAGGTCGTCGTCCTCGATAGGTTGCAACTGTAGCTCTCCCTCCTCCTCCTCACTATCGCTGCTGGACAGCGAGCTCTCGCTACTAAGAGAGGATACAGCGGCAATCGCTTCAATGGCGGATTGTAGCTCAGTGGCCTCAGTGGTGAAGAGTGAACTCCGTTCTTGCTCGTTGGCAGATTGTAGCTCCAAAGAACGGAGCTCAGTGGTGAAGAGTGAACTCCGTTCTTCTTCGCCTACTTCGCCTGTTTGACACTCGCTGTGTTGTGAGTGCCAATCCTCCAGCCGCTCACTTAAGCGACTGACTTTGTGGGCTCCGCAATAGTAGCGAGCGACTCCTATCTGTTTCTTGTTAGTGCAAGCGTGTTTCTTGAAGGCGTCAGCTCGGAATGCCTTCCGGCATTGACACAGTTTGAAACTGGTCTTCATATTATTGTATTTCGGCATTTCTGAAGCGAAAAACGGAAAACAATGATTTTACACTTAGTGAGGAATGATAGATTTGAGTATAGTGAGTGGCACTCGATCCCGTCGACAGCCCGAAGGCCTTGTACTGATCACTAGGGAAGTGAGAGATCTTCCCCGATACCCGCTATTTACAGCTGAAGACATCATTGTCACTGCCCCGAAGTGGTAACAGCAACGCCGAGTCAAAGTAGTGAACAGTAGCTGGGATCTAACCCCTCAAAGCTGCCTTAGACCTAGTTAAATTTGAAATCTGATAGCACATTTGAACTTAGCATAATTGAAAACCTTGAGGAAACATCCCAAGTTATTGCTTTGATCAGCTTGATAGCAAGCCGTAGAGAGCTTGATTCACCAGCGTTTTGCAATGGAGATGTTTAGAGGCCACCCATGACAAGATAGCTAAGACTCAACCGATTGGCGTTCAAAGTGCTACGTTGAGAACTGTGTCAAATGCCCAACATGAGACATGAGTTGTCCCAACGGTTACGGTCTCAAATATGACACACTCCCTTGCCACACTTATCACTACGGCATCGTCCGCCGTCCCGAAGGAACACCCTGTCAGTGGAATATTACAGCAAAACTCTCCGTGTCTTGCTCGCTTTCAGTGAAAAGTCGCTTATAGCATGAGAAGACTGGCTCAGACATCATTAAAAATGCTTTCATTGACTTCAGCAGGGTCGAAAACCCCAGAAAACCTCCAAAAATAGTGAATTTAAATTTTTCAACTTTTTATCACTACTTATGAAATTTTATAAGTAGTCTATCACTTAGGGCAGGTCAATAGCGACCGAACCTTTTTTGAATCAAGTCAAACGGACTTGTAGAAGCAAAGTTACAAGCCTTTAAAGTTTTGGAGTCTTTTATGGCCTGGAGACGAAGGCCATCTCCTGGCGAACCTCTAAGTCTGACGCCTTAGCTGATATCAGCAATGAAATTTTCTAAGTCGGCTTCTTACAGAAACTCGAGATTTGGAATGTCCGAAGCTATCATCGGAGCTCAGAGAGACGACTTACCGTTGGTAATCTCTCGTCTGAATGACAAGTCTCTCTCGGTTCCCAGCTTATATAGTGTGTGGCGATCAGCTGATGACGTAATACCCATCATCCAAACACTAAAAACCCGTCTATCTCCGGTTCTAGTGCTCCGATTGAACTGGAAATACACCATTTCCATGTAGAATTTGACGCTGAATCCGAATCTGGCCTCCGTTTTCCCATCCGATGCTTCGTTTTGGCTCTACAGTAGGCAGCCATCGCAAAAATTCTAACTCGTTTTTCCGAAAAATGTTGAAAATTTTTCTCTCCGATTGACTTAAAACTCTCCGATTGACTTGAAACTCACCATACAGATAGAGAATTTCACGCTGATTCCGAATCTGAAATCCGTTTTCCAATCCGATGCTTCGTTTTGAAGCTACAGCCCAAAACGTCCCAAATTCTAACTTTGTCGTTTTTCGCCAATGTCCCAAAATCTTAAATGGCGTCTCACATCTAAACGAAGACAGATAGGAACAAGCCGTTTGTTTCACTGAATTTGTCTAACTCTTAGCTTTCAAACGAGCTATGGCACGACAAAATCCGTCCACTGGAAGCCAAAATCGAAGCGAGTTGTCCAGAGGGGGGGGACGTCAGCGAAAATTTTTTCTCTCCGATGGCGTTCAAATTCACCATACCGATGCAGAATTTCACGCTGAATCCGAATCTGGCCTCCGTTTTCCCATCCGATGGTTCGTTTTGGCGCTACACACCAAAACGTCCCAAATTCTAACTCTGTCGTTTTTTCGAAAAATGTTGAAAATTTTTCTCTCCGATTGACTTGAAACTCTCCGATTGACTTGAAACTCACCATACAGATGCAGAATTTCATGCTGATTCCAAATCTGAAATCCGTTTTCCAATCCGATGCTTCGTTTTGAAGCTACAGCCCAAAACGTCCCAAATTCTAACTCTGTCGTTTTTCGCCAATGTCCCAAAATCTTAAATGGCGTCTCACATCTAAACGAAGACAGATAGGAACAAGCCGATTCTTTCACTGAATTTGTCTAACTCTTAGCTTTCAAACGAGCTATGGCACGACAAAATCCGTCCACTGGAAGCCAAAATCGAAGCGAGCTGTCCAGAGGGGGGGACGTCAGCGAAAATTTTTTCTCTCCGATTGACTTGAAACTCACCATACCGATGCAGAATTTCACGCTGAATCCGAATCTGGCCTCCGTTTTCCCATCCGATGCTTCGTTTGGGCGCTACACACCAAAACGTCCCAAATTCTAACTCTTGTCGTTTTTTCGAAAAATGTTGAAAATTTTTTCTCGCCGATTGACTTGAAACTCACCATACAGATAGAGAATTTCACGCTGATTCCAAATCTGAAATCCGTTTTCCAATCCGATGCTTCGTTTTGAAGCTACAGCCCAAAACGTCCCAAATTCTAACTCTGTCGTTTTTCGCCAATGTCCCAAAATCTTAAATGGCGTCTCACATCTAAACGAAGACAGATATGAACAAGCCGTTTGTTTCACTGAATTTGTCTAACTCTTAGCTTTCAAACGAGCTATAGCACGACTAAATCCGTCCACTGGAAGCCAAAATCGAAGCGAGCTGTCCAGAGGGGGGGGGACGTCAGCGAAAATTTTTTCTCTCCGATTGACTTGAAACTCACCATACCGATGCAGAATTTCACGCTGAATCCGAATCCGGCCTCCGTTTTCTCATCCGATGCTTCGTTTTGGCGCTACACACCAAAACGTCCCAAATTCTAACTCTGTCGTTTTTTCGAAAAATGTTGAAATTTTTTCTCGCCGATTGCCTTGAAACTCACCATACCGATGCAGAATTTCACGCTGAATCCGAATCTGGCCTCCGTTTTCTCATCCGACCACTCCTTCCACTCGAAACAGCCCATTTTACAACCCAACATTCAGCACGAAAAACATCACACACTATAGCCTCAAGACTAATCCTGGCGGTCGCCCAAGTCCACCACGACACTCTGTCGTTCCAGAGAGGGGGGGGAGTCAGACTCGAAGCACCACGGCGGCCGACCACGACACTCTGCCGTTCCAGAGGGGGGAGGGGGAGGGGAGGGAGGGGGAGGGGGGGACGTCAGCGATGGCGGCCATCTTGCGCTATCTGGTATTTGTCACTTCCTTACTACTAATGAGGTACAAGGCAAGTTGCGGCGGCGGGCGGATTACGCCAATACAAGGAGACGACCAAAGGATAAATTCACATTCAAAGTTGGAGATTGGGTGAAAAAACCACCTGGACCGATTCGAAAAATTAGGGAACAGTGTGGTGAATACACGTTCAAACTCAGTGATGGGTATAAAGTGAATGCCAGACACTTGAAATTGATAAAACGACCTTCAACATCATAGGAGGATTATGTTTCAGTCGATACATCTCAACCAGTTCTGATAGAACGTTATCCATCGCGGGATCGTAGACCTACTGAGCGCTACGGATTTACGGAATAGGAGTTGTGAAATCTCATCCTATAGTTCTTAATTATGTCGAGTGTGACTTTTTTTATATAGGGTAAGTTCGGGTAATACGGAACACCTAAGGGAATATTGATTTTTTCACTAACTTCTGCCTACTCAATAACTTTTTTACGATACACATGCCTTCAGTACATCTTCAACTCACTTTATCGAAAATTTCTAACGAAACAAACATTTTTTTCATAAGTAAATATTTGAAAAAGTGAGACCTATTAAATGTCCCGTATTACCCGACATGTCGGGTAATATGGGAAAGTTCATATTTATTCAATTCATCATGTCAGGTATCAATAAAGATGCTTTTTGTTATTCCTACGACTAGAAATAATAAGATAGACATAGGACTATTTAGTTCCCTTAAAGTCAGCTAAATAGAATAAATGCTAATGTAGAAATATGCTATTTTCAAAATTCTAAAATTACTATGAAAAATTCCCATTTTCAATAAGACAATTAAAATCATGCCATGTAACTGAACTATTACTTTATTTGAACAGTGAATGAAACGAATTGAAATATCAGAAATTCTAGAAAAGAGTAAGATGAATTTATGCAGTCCTCTTAATGCTAGTCCTCCTCACAGTCATAACAAATATAATGTACTTTTCAGATTGCACCTGCACAATCTTCATGCGGCCATGACCCACACTGAGTACACTTTATCCAGTCAACTTGGATACCACATCTTTCATCGTCACTGTATTCTCCATCACAGAACTGGCAGATGTTGTCACTAATTGTTGATGGTTGAGGTTGTGTATCCAATGAAGTATTAGTCGGTTGATCGGGTTGGAAACATTTCGAGATTTTGTTTTGTCCATCTTTGTTTTCTCACACCCATTTTCTTTACCTTTGTTTCGAGGAATACATTCTTTTTTCTTCTCTGTTTGCTTAACTTGGGACACATAGTTTGAAGTAGTCAAGATTCCGGATATCTTTGGTCTCTCAGCTACATTTTTTCTGGTCTTTTCCACTCGTCTGATCTTCGGGACAGGACTGATTTCTTCAAATGATGCGTGCAGTAGGCCTACCGGTATTGTCGGTTGATCATCATACGATGTACTTGGGATATCCGCTTCGTTGCTGCTCGTAGAAGGTTGGAGATTCTCAGCAGGCTTGTATACTGAAACTGTGCTCACTGTTAAAGACGTCTGGTCGTATTCCGAAGTTTCAGCAAGGCAGAATGCTTCATCTGGTATCGCATTTGGATTATATGGGTAAATACCAGTTGCCTTGAAACCAGCAATTGCATTTGCAGGTTTTGCTGCGTTCATCCATGCTTCCGATCTAGAGACTGCCGAATCTATATACATGTACTTGTTGATCACAGCTGATGGATTCTGCCTTTCGAACGAATTAGTTGCATGATCCCAATGTCTTGAGACTTTTGTAAACGGACCGGTCCAATGGCTGCAAATACTTGGTTGTGTGCGACGGCAGGCAAAACAGGATGATATCATTCGAAAGGCAGAAATCGATCACCTCAACGCTCTTTGTGTGGGAGGTATGACCATCAATTATCAACAGAATCTTTCCAGATACACAATGTTGCCGAAAGAATTTCAACCAGACAAGAAATAACTCCTTGTTGATGTTCGATGATTCCGACATTTCCAAAAATAGAACCAGGTGGGAGATGATCGCTCCATTCGTCTTTTTGTCGAATACCTTTCATGATTACCATCGGTGGTATGAAGTGTCCAACAGCACTGCAACATCCCACAACAGTAACATTTTCACCATGCTCTGCACTTGTGATATGGATGACAGATTTGCGTCCTTTCTGAGCAAGTAGGCCTACTGTCCCAGGTCGATTGCTCATTGCCAAACCGCTTTCATCAACGTTGTATATTCTATGGGGTTGCTGATGAAAATCCTCTTCTGCCATAACGACAGACAACTTCTCGAAATGGTCTTGTACAGTGACTCTATTCATTCCTGTAGCTCCCTGAATTGGGATAATCCTTCAGCCTTTCTACAATGGATGGGTGACGTTTGAGAAATGCCGCGAGCCAGTCTTTACCAGCTTTTTGACGAGTGTTATTGAATCTGACGTTGATACCATTTCGCTTGCAGTATTCAAAGACAAGAGATCGAACGTCTTTCCTCGATAAGCCATATCCTCTACTTTCCATCAGCTTGATACATTTCACAAGATCATCCTCTTGGGAACTTTCCATACAGGGTTTTCTTCCAAGTCGACATGCTGCACTACCACCTGAAAATTGTGAATTTTAGATTATAAGTTACAATCAGTTTCATTAGGTGGGGGAAATCCTACCAGTTTTAAGCTTCTTGGCTAGTGTTGATTTAGGTACTTTGTACATCCTTGCAGCTTCACGAACACTTATACGGTTGCTGTTATCACTTTGACAATGTGTAATAGCGGCAGTCATGTGTTGATAGACCAAGGCAACTTCTTCGACATGATTGCGAGAGAATGAATTAAAATTCCTATGTCATACAAGTTTAGCTACCTTCTCAAACATTGATTGGATGGGTAAACAATAAACTCGAATGCTTGTGTCCTCAACTCCTTGCTAATAGGTGAGGAATGTGCATCAGGGAATATGCACGTGAGTCTGAGAAGCTCAGATCAGCTCCCCACTCAGCCTTGTCACTCGAACAATACGGTTTATTAAGTTTAAGAGACTTAACGCTTAGGGTGTCCCATCCCTGTGGGAACGCATCTTGCTAATATCAACAGATTATCTGGCGAGGTAGCGATTTTGTGGATAATTTTTTTTAAAGGTTCATTTTCGTGTAAAAACTATCTCCGCATGTGAAAATGGTCATCATTTATCCAAAAACATGTGTAAAATTAAAAAACGACAGGTGGCAAAAAAGTTGCTATAATTAGTTGGTAGATATTTGTTTACTAATGCGAGCTGATTTTTCGCCAACCGGCGAAATCGTGGATATTGTAGCAACTAATTAGCGGTAAGTAGTAATGTTCGTATATTACCTTCACATGAAAATGTATTGTATACTCAGTCTGATCTGATAAAAAGGGATCTTTTTTTAATTCACGAAGGCTTAAACTAAAGAAAGTATTTATCTTCCATAAATGTCGCAGTTAATACTATGATATTATTCAAATATTTGTCATTGTTGTAAATTATTGAATGTCAAGAGATGTTATGAAAATTGATATATGCGGATTCTCTATATTCTTATCATTATCAAAGAATGACAGTATACACTTATTTCTTAGATAGATTAGCCATATGTGGGGGATAGTGAGAAGGTGAGGGAGAGAATAGAGCCTCGGCTGTAGAGGCGGATTACTAAAGAAAACAAGAGAGAAAGTCAAAAGTAAAAGGTGACATATAGAGCGCGAATTGTCGCCGGCGAACTTCGCCAGCGAATATCCCGCAAATATGACTGAACTTTAGCATGATATTCTGCAGCTGACATTCGCCAGTTTTTCGCAAGATTCGTTCCCACAGGGATATTACCCGCCACGCATATCTTATTTTAAAAGCTACAAAAATATTTGATAGAATTCTTGAAATGAAAAAGTGAACATTGTGAATGTAGCACAAGACCCCAGCTTTTATATCAGATGCATTAAAATTGACTAGAAAACTTGATTATTGATGTAATATTAGCTTTACTGAAATCAGAATTTTAGATCAGCCCTATTTTTGACCTAAAAAAATTCGTGTATCAATTATGCTTCAATCACAGAAGCTTAAGGAGGCAGCCGATTTTGCTGACATTTTTTGAATTTGTAACTAATGATCATATCATGGAATAACTACCTTCAGTATTCAAAAATATTTTTAGGAAGTATCATTTTTGAAAGGAAATAGTCAAGTGTCCCGTATTACCCGAACTTACCCTACCCTGACTCCTTCCTCAATACTTACGTAAAGTTTCCTTCCTGTGCCGGGGAAGATGTAATATTCGATACTTATTGTGAATGTTGGTGTGTCATTGTTTGAAACAATGATATATGTTCGGATGTATTTTTGAGACATTTATGAATTAACGAGATATACACTTTCGAATACTACAAAAACCATGTTTTACGCTACTCTGACTGAATGAGGGACATTACAATTACCTAGTACGTTTCCCGTTCTTTCAATTAAAGCATCGACTATCACACACCACTGCTTTAATCGTGTGAAATAACTGCAGCAATTGCTAACTGCTAAGTCGATATATAAGTCGCGTTTGCGTTTTGTTAGATCAACTCAATTTACAAATAGTTTCCTAGCCCTTCGCATAAACAGACTTTTTAAATTGACCGATTTATTGGCATTCCATCCATGGGGTTTCGTCGATGAACAATGTTGAACTCGACTTACAGACTTTATGATCGATCCATGCCTTCACGAAAAGCATTATCTTTAGAATGATGAGAATCAAAAACGAGCTCTTGTAGAAGTACAAATCTGTCTATTTAAAAATGCAAAGAACAGTACATGTAGGATCATTTCTCAAGGGGAGAATAGTTCAATAGTTTCTCGATCAGATCAACATGAGACAAAAGCATTCTTCTGCAGCAGTACCTCTTCAAACCAAGTACATCAAGTGCGTCACCCTCCGTGTATTCAGCCTGGAGAAGTCCAATGTACTGTTCCCACTTGTTTCCGACGACCTTTCCGCACGTGAAGCAGCGAATAGGGATGATCATACCGATATCTGAAAGTACACAACCAGCCTAAAATTTCAGCGAAAATATATACACAGATGAACGTCAAATTACCCTAAGTCCAGAAAAGGGTTGAGTGTAAACGGACATCTTAGAATGCTGGTATTATTAGCGCATCTAGCGATTAATTTAATTGTTTTGTGAACAACATAAAAAACGTCGAAATTTGCTCTTTATGCTGAATAGAAAAGAAGCATTGTGAAATTCAGTGTCTTGATAGAGGAAAATACATATCTTAACCCATTAACGACAATGGCATAAATAAAGTACACCGAAAGAGTAACATATTTTTGATCGAAACCTATGCAGTTCGGCGACAATGACGTTCGAAACGATAAATTCATTTAAAATACCACTGAACCACGTGTATTTCCTCAACATATTATTTTAGTGTTTCTTTTCCCGCGACTTTTGAAACAATTTTCTACCAAAAAACATGGAGAATGAGTGTGAAATTATCTACTTTGAATATATTGCAACATCATAACTGTCGGCAAAGTAATGAATAATGATACTATTTGAATGAATGTAATGGATATTTGTTTCGTAATTAGTGTGTAGTATGAATAATTGATTATAGAAAAGTGTACTTTATTTAGTACGCTGTCATTAGGGTTGGCACATTGGACAAATCAAAGTCAGCAGATGAGCATTTCAGAATGCCCTTTTCTAATGACATCAGGTTTAGTTATGTGTAAAAGTACTTCAGGAAAGAGCAGTATCTTAATAATACAAGTTTATGGTATTACTACAGGTTTGTCTATAATTGAACCTTCATTAGCAATTTTTCCATAAAATCATGGATGCGCTACGATGGTAATCAATCACCGATCATTGACTTTAGCATTACAAGAAGGATGATGTATTTGTACGTTGAAAAATATACAAACAATGATATTGCAACAAAACAAAGTGAAAATAGTTAGTGGTGCTGGGGATCGAACGCGCGTCGCATAGCTGTGATAGTCGTAGTTTTACCCACTAGACTGTGACACGTTACTTACGACATGTGAATCTGCCGCTTAGTGTTCTAATCGCCTGAATTCCCCAGCTGCTTATTTACTCTTATCCTTCAGGGTCGACAAGTACGTGAGATTCTGCGAGACGGCGACCTTGGCAGAGGTGTTAGACACCGCTGAAAATGGGATAAGACGGAGCTCCCGAATTCGCGCGATTTATGCAACGCCGCCTAATCTCAATTATGATTCAGATGAAGATAGTGCTCCAGAAGACGAGTCCGATGAAATAAGTTTGAATAACCTGGGATCGGGTTTACTGTCTGCTCCGGCTGCAATTGAAATTATTGAAGATGAGGATAGTGATGATGAAGTAAATGAACCTGCAGCTAAATGTCCTAAAATTGAAAATTGGGAGGAATCATCGGTTTCAAGCAGTCATTCCGTAGTCGCGAACGGAAGTCGACAATTTTGAGATCACCGATCTTGCAAAATCCATATAGGTATGATCGCAAAGATCATTGGCCGGTGACGATCGAGACACAGAGAAGATGTCAAGGGTGTTCTAATGGCAGATCAAAGCTCATCTGCGAAAAGTGCAACGTTGGGCTTCACACTTGGTGTTTCAAGAAATACCACTTACTGTAACAGTGACAACTCTACCGACAATGGCATACATATATGCCACCTCTGTAGAAAAAAGATGGCGGAACGAAATTTCTCGGAAACGATGAATTTGTAATGAGAATAGATATTTGTGAAAAATTTCACTGGTTTTTTTAAATTTTGATTGCTAAAAAAAATCCGGGCGTTAATGGGTTAACTGAAATCGATGGCAGCTTATAAACTTACAAAAACTAATTGTTGCAACCACATCAAATTTATTCAGATCAATGAGATTGGCGCATCTTAATTTTCTTCTGGCAATTTTAGACAGTGATAATCTAACAAAATAATTTCACAACTCAACACTGCCATTCTGAGAAACACCATTTCGTAAAAGTGATAATGACACTGCAAAGCTTCACTGAGTTGCTATAATAGTGTAAATATCGCAACTATCACTTCTATTCTATTCTTAGCACACGTACCTATAATATATGAATGTTGCAGTATCACCAGAAGTATTTCTAGATTCGGATGTCACAATACTAATTTCAAATATAGTTGTCGACAAACTGCATAAGTTCGCTTTATATTATACGAAGGAAGTAGGTATCGCATCACTGTGATTACAAATACCAAAACTTGCAATTGAATTTGAGATTTCAAAAGGCTACTTTACTGGAATGGATAAATGATATTATATCATGACAATTCCGACTTAGTGCGATTCTAATCACACACCAAATCTGATAATAATAATAGCAGATTCGTCGAATGGGGGTGAAACATCGGCTGTAGGGTTGCCACTTCAGAAAGACAAAAATACAGACCTAAAGCCACACGATAAAACATTATGAAAAATTGAGGTGAGTAGTGCCCATTGATCAAATCTAGAAAAGCCAATTAAAGCCTAACAGTGTGCTTATTTTAATCCTCTCCAATAACATGAATATCATTAAAGACTTAAATAACATTGCTGTTGTATTCAAAGTCCCTTCCGTAAAGCTATATATAAATATTCTGAACTTTGGTAGAATGCATTTCGTGATGCTGGTGTCGATCCACCGTCTCCCTGATACTGGTAGGGGGTCCAGGCGCCGCTAGGTGTCCAATGGTGTGAGCAGCGTTGTGTGTGCAGAAGAGGTGCTCTGTATTGTGCGGTTGAGATTTACATAGGGGGCAAAAAGGTGAAGTGTGGATATTGTGCAAGTGTTCTTTCAAGAAGGGTGGTTTGTTAGTGGGGAGTTGTACCAGTGTTCTGAGTATGCGTCTGTCGGGTGTTTGTTCTGATTTGTGAACTGTGGGGGGATTGCGTTAATGATTTTGTTGTTTTGTCTGTGCGTTGGATGACTGTACTTCCTTTGTGAGGAGCGCCAGTTACCTCGCCGGAACAGTCGGTCGGCCCAACAAAAAGCCGACGGGTCCCCGTTCCTCTTGCGAGGCAGGTGATGAAGGATCGCTTGCCCCGAGGAGTAACCCCCGTGCAGGCACCATCCTTGAAATTTCGCAGTCGGTCCAGCTGCAGTATAGCTTAATTCTTCATTACAGTTTTACGAGTTATTTAGTGAAAGTAATATGAGCAACTCGATGGCTAGCTTGCCGATGCACACCAATTTATATGTCGTTTCTGGCATTCAAAACAATCCTGCAATTTTATATATCTCGTATATAACAGGGAGCGATGTGTAATGACCTGCATTCACTACAAGCATGAACAAATTGAAAGACAACAAAGATATATAGACAAATATCTACAATGAAATAAATATAATTTTTAATTTATGATCGCAATTAGTAAGTTTGCAAGCTACATCTAATAGCATCCGATTCTGTGCATGGTAATGTCGTAATGACATCACGGCACCTGTTCGAGCCCCCAAAAGACCATAAACACTTATCATCATCCATCGGGTGTCGCCACATTAGTGCTCAATGACATGATAAGGTGTCAACTTCAAAGTTTTGAAATGTAGCCGAAACATATTCGATTTGTTCATACATGAAATGTTGTTTATACAAAGCTTTCGCACACAATTAAATACACAGCGAGACTTTATCACAACAACTACTGACATATCTCAAACCCTTCCTTATCTAGCGAGATTTTACGCCTGTCTGTCCGTTGGCATCGCCTTTCCGCTCATAAAAATAGCGCTTAAAACATTATCTTCCTTCTTTTTCAGTGAATCTGCTTGCGAAGAATCAAACGATACGTCTGGTCTACATGGAAGTCGTTCTCTCGCATCTATCTATTTCGATAATTAATAACATGCTGATTTATGAAACTTATGTATATTGAAAGTCTACAAGGAGGCTCAACACAATACCGTTTCTGAATTTCCTCGCAAGTTTTTGCACTTTAATTTAATTACTGTTTTCTCTACTCACTCGGCAATAATGGCTCTTGAAATTGTTGTTTTCATTGAATACGAACTTTTCCTCATAAAGCGTGTCATACTTACATTCCGTTTGACTGAAGAGTAGGGTTAAGAAGCACGCGATAAAAGATGTGCAAACTCATTAATGCCATTCCTGTACAGAGTATTCTTATAGTCAATCTATTATTCTATTATTGATTACAATAAGATTATGTTTCGAAGTCATGGAATTGTCTACCTGCCAATAAACATAAAAATCTCGACGTCATTGCTGTCGTACCTATGAAGCGAAGGTGCCTATATTTTATCTTCAAACGTACGCGCATTGTATACAGTTTGCATAAGACAATGACGGGTGAGATACTGCAGCGGGTTGACCATCTGATCAAAACCCAGTAGATGGCCAGATAATCACTATTATATCGTGAAATATTATTATTCATGAAAATGATAATGACAGTGGAGGCATGATGTCCTCCATACGTAGATAATTAAAAATCTTGTCCACATTTCACAGCAATACGTATTTTGCTATTTACATGGTTTCAAAATGCAATAACTTAAACATAATCAATAAATTAAAAAACTGTGTAAAATAATTATCAATGGAGATGATCAAAATGTCATCATCTGGTTCTAGATAAACAAAAAGTAACATATTTTGCGATAATTAGCATTACTTCATCTTCATGAGATTTTCAATCAGTCAAATTAATTTATATACGTCTACTGTAGGAAAGCAGTGTACAGCGACTACTACCTTCATTTATCATGGCTTATAAGGAAATGAATAAAAACAATACCAAACAAATGAGAAATTTCGTATCTGCGTTAGTAGATGGTTACAACTGCAAGAAAATATTAATGTTTATGAACACAAAATGCATCCCCCATTTGAACTTGATATTTACATTATTATATTTTCTTTCCCATTAGCGAACAAATCAACTGATGATTGATTCCGTGACCATTTTTAAATGATCACAGATGTATTAAAAGCAATCATACTGACAAGCATACGCAATTTTCTAACGGTTCATAAAGTGCATCGTATAAACAGAATGAGCGAGAAATCGCTTACAAATAAGCAATGTGTGTATATCCATCATTGGAAATTGTGTGTGATAATAAGCTACGAATTTCGACAACCACATGACGAAAAAGACGAGTGTGTTCAAGTATATAAATGCACTGTGTGATACAACTATGTGCAGACATTCTAGTATTATCAGTGTTTAGCTGCAGCATGTGAGTAATTAGCTATACACGTTGTTTAGTCACACTACTAATCACGCAATGATCTAACGTCAGAGAATAATCACATTGAGGTTACTTATACAGAGCAGTTATTTATATAAAACCATGGGAGATTGTAGTTCCCAATTTGTACCCAACTAGATCGATATTTTCAACGTTACAGTAAGTTACAAATTATCGCGAATTTTCAGGAACGAAGTAGCATGAAAGCGAACTTATATTGAGGCACAGGATTTCGCCAAAATATTCGAATTGCAAGTTTCCGAAATAAATTGCGTCATGACTGATTCAAATTTCAGTAATTTCCAATCACATACGTGTGCACAAACTAGATCACACAACTACATGGCTAAATGTTCAACAATTTGCATTTTTCAGTTCAGAATTGGATGTACAGGGGAATTGAGGGGGGGGAGATCAGCGAACTTATCATATCAGACTAAATAACATAAGAATTATACAATCGCACAAGAAAAATTTACACTTAATTTGCGAAGCAGTCTGACTGCTGATTTGAACAAATTTTGATCATTTACTTTTGGCTGAGTTTAGAATGCTACTGTTTCAGATGAGAGCGGAATTGAAGCGCGTCTGCAAGCTCTTATCACACTCATAAATAGATCGATAACGTCATAATCAAATCATTGAGTTATTTTCATTGCATTTGTAAAGATTCGTGTTCACGCACATACAAATCGCTTCATCATTTCCTAAGTGATTTCTCAAAAATAATATTTCAGGCAAATATTTGACGAACACGTCTTCACCCTTCATTAATGCTGTTATAAGAATAATAATCAGCATGACCTTGCGATCTCTTATCCTGACATTTGCAGAAATTTGAAGATGACAACTTCTGATGTTCTGAAGCGTTTGATGTGACGGCGAAATTCATTATAATGAGTTAATAGTATCAATAATTCTACATTCGCTCAGCTGATACAGCGTTTATTAAGGCGAAATACACGTCTAATCTCTCGTGATTGTGTGGAGACATTGATTATCACGGATATGATGCAATTTTCGTCTAAATGCATTATTGGTAAAAAAACCAAGGCCGAGTGACAAATATTTCAAATGACACTCCTGAGTAGATTCAAGCAGATCCTCCAGTTTGTTTAAGAATTATTAGAACATCAAATGATAGGCAATCAATATTCAATGCATTTGTAATAGCAACGGAATATTCCATGTAAAAATGGAATTTCTATCAAAAACTATTAAATATCATCTGAACTTTTTGTGAATAATCGATGCACAATATCTTGAATAAAAGTGATTCAAATGGATTTCTTATTTCTGAAGCATTTTTATCCAATTTTACATCATGTAAATAAGTATCACAGGTCTATGATTTTGGTATATCGGCTTATGACAAAGTTGGCGCAATCTGTACGAGGAAGCACTTGACTGTTAATTTAGCATCGGAATAACATTCATTAATTTTGGTAATTAAACTTCTCTACTTCTTATAATTTTCAAACCATGCGATGATATTTAACATATTCCTCAATCATGCATATTCAATTGAGTAAAATTTGCGATCATCACGATATTTCTAATGGAGTAACCAATTTGCATGACGCATTATTGCCGATTCGATGAAGCCATGAATGTTTGATCACAAACTAATTATGAATGTATGTGTATCCCACTTAAAAGTACCGCTTCTTAAAGGTTTCGGAAAGTTTGAAATGATTTTGTAATCAAGCAGATCAAGATAAATGCATTAGGTCAGATGAACACACACCTTTCAATTTCGGAGAAGTTAGAAGTCATGGAAATGCTGCTAAGCTGAAATAAATATTGAATAGAGAACTCGGTGTCAAGGACATAAAAAAGAACAGGATACTTAGATTTTGTCTCAAGCTTAAAATGCAGGATTATACTGCATGATGATTGGCATATTGGCATTGCAGACCTGCTTACTAAAGCTGAAACAATCGAGATGCAACTAAATTACAGTTAATATATAATCTGGGAGATTATGGTGTAGGTCTACAAGAAATTGCTCAATTTCAGTTGGCTTTCTCTTACAAGCATACAAATTTGGACAATTTACCATTGCAGACTAATAGTATATGAAATAGGCCTTCTATTAAAATTTACATTTTTCTTGCTCTTAAACAAGCAGCTTCGTACATTGATTTCACCATAACAATCGCCATTTTACACTTCGAATGATGGGGATGTTTCGCTCCAGAAAATTCACGTACATTTTCAGGATTTTCAAAATTCACATACAGTGGACATCCTGTAATTACTTAAGTGATTATGACTGCTATCAACAGACACAAATTAAGGAAGAAGATCGTACACAAAAAACGGAAATAAAAACACACAGACTTAGACAACCAGCTCGTTTTAAATTGAGACACTTAAGCAATCTAATTATGTGGCCACAACTGTCATTAAGTATGCTTTGAAGAAAGCGCAAAATTGACGCGTGAGTAATTGCGACAAGACACGATTTTCCTCGCTGCTGAACTGTTAGGTGAATTTTTAGACCAGTACATTCTACCAAAAAAAGCAAAATTCTCTCTGTTTGAAACCTTTATTAAATGAATACAACAGGTAGAGACGACATATTTACAACTACTTCCACTCGAAAGATTAATACGAGTCGAATATGATCTGTAATCAATCAATCAATCGCTAACTCAAAAATAAAACCAATGTTTGTGGACAAAAATATTCAGCGTTTCAAACCAGTTACCATGACGAGAATGTCGAGAACTAAACTGTGATGAAATGATTCGTCTCTCACCAATGATAAGTCTACAATTCTAGTCATCAGCCTTCAAATTTTCCTCTGAAATAAGGTGGTGGCATATTGGCATTGGCTGGTGTCTTGAGAACATCCTCATATTTAGGGGGAATAACACCAGCTCCTGGAGGTGGTGGAATGGTCATACCGTTCTCTCCACTGCTAATCAAAGCCTCCAAGTCTTCTTCCGAGGCAGGTCCAATAAGGAGTAGACCTTCCGTCTCTGGACGTTGGTAGCGTCTCACACGCCCAAGATCACCATTTAATTTTCGCAACAGGAATTTATAGCACGCCCAGACCATTCCAATAAAATAGGCTTTAATAGTGAGCCACAAAATGCCGGTGACCATCATAAGGAAGGTAAGCCAGGCTAAATCCATATGAAGCAGAGCGTTCCTAAAGGGTAGATGATACTGAAAGAGGAAAGAAAGGATTGTAAACACACATAGTAATGAATGAAGATAGAAAGTTGTACTTATGCAAGTTGTAAGTGAATAGCAATATCAGTGATTTGAATTTTAGTGATTTTACAATATCAGTCCAAAAAGTCTTACACCAACCAGTTTATGGAAGTGGAACCTCTTAATATTGATCATTTCGAGTATTGTGCAGGTGCTGTTTTGATGCAGTATGTTAAAACATCCACAACTTTTCACGAACACCATGCTGACCCAGAGACAAAAATACAGACTCGATGACTCATTTGTCTTCTGACTTTGATAATGGTATATATTAGCGGTAAATATAAGGTAAACATAAATCGTGCGTTTTGGGGTAAAATTGCATTTCATCGCCTATTTGTACGGCGAAATCCATGCGAAATGCTACTCGATTGAAGTTGCCAATCGTTTTGACACACTCATCCATGCCCTCTTTATTCTAGACAACGTGACAATTCAACTCGACGCTATTGCCCTAGACATACTTGGTGAACGGCACTCAATGAATATACCAAAAGGTTATCATGACGTGGAGTCATCAAGACTTAAAGCTTGGACGAATTATACGCCATCAAAAGTTATATTTAGCAAAAATTCATTATTACACAGCTTACTAAATACAATGCTTACCAAGCTACGTAGCATAGATACACACATAAGTACCGACGGTACATGTTGGTACTTAAAACGATTACTTACATGTATATCGTACAAACAATCGTGTACAATAATAATTATCTCAGCTGTAGGTTGAAAATGCTTGTTACAAAACGTATGTCTAAAATGTAGCTAAGTTGTAAATTTACATATTTGTTCGAAAAAGGAGTTGCCAACATAAAATAATTGACTTTTGAGTAGGTCTATCATAAACGTTTTGATAGTTCGATGAAAAAATGGATAAACACGATACACTTAATTACAAAATTATATGTGATATGAAAAGCATGCATTAGATAACGTAAAACCTTAAAATCTTTCGAATTTATGCACAATATTCGAAGTGATCACACTTGCACTACTTCACAGATATTACTTTAAAAAAGAATTAGGGTGGGAAACTGTTCGTCGGTTAAAATGGTGTGGGTCGGTCCATGAGGTGGGAAGGATATCTAGATGCAAAAATATCGTATCAAAATCGTGAAGCATAGCTTCTGAACCAGGGATCGCAATTCACCCAAGAAAAAAACGGAAATTTTCGATGGAGAAACAAGACTATTTCGTGTTGAAAGATAGAAGCTGTTATCGTTCAAGAGGAGCAGTAACGGAAACTCCAAAAAAAGTGAGTCCATGATTCTCTTTATTTATCATTTCATTGCTTGTAAGCAGATGATTTCAAAAGAATAATTGGCGAAAATCTGACATTAGATTTTACATGTCTGGTTAGTTAATGGATTTATTAAACATCCAGTCAATTATCGAACCACTTTCTAGTTCCAATCGAGACATTTTTTGTCTTCTTTTTTGGAGAGCATTTCTTCGACTGCGGCTAATTACTTTTCAGTTTCGCTGAGCTCTTTGCTTACAATTCGCACAGTTCGACGCTTATAGACATTAACTTTACGATTTTTCTGGTCCTCTGGAAGATAACTATTGGCTTTCCTTTTCTCTTTGTTCAGCTTTTTGTAACTGCTGCATGATTCCGAAATTGAATTCAACATTTTCTTCAGAGGCTGGCACGTTTCAAAATCATTCGATCGAAGAATGAAGAAATGATGCGCCGAGCATCATACGTTTCATGAGTCATTTTGGGCTGGTGCAATGATTCCGTGGATTTCATTATTGAAAAACCTGATTTCACTATTATGTTGTGAGGAAGTTATTTATTTATTTATGTAAAGAATTTCACAAAAGTGTGGCGTTTTGTCCATGAAGGACTTCAAGGCCATATCACAAATAGAAAAATGTACAACAAAGATTCGTACACTAGTTGCCAAACAGCAGGTCAACAGATATTTATGTAGTACTATTAGATTACAAACACATTCCAAAAAGATAACAAGTATTTATTTATGAGATGGGATTTAAGCATGCGTTTGAAGCAAGAAAAGGACATGGGGGAGGTTAGAGAAGTGGGAAGAGAGTTCCACACGCTTGGGGAGGTGGAGGAGAAAGAACGACCGCCTAGGGTCGGGTGTCGAGTAAATGGGGTAAGAAGTTTAGCAGTGCTTGAAGAGCGAAGGCGCGAGCGACTTGGAAGAGAAGAAATATTGGTAAGTTTGGAAGAGAGGTATTCTGGGGCGGAGAGGTTAAGACACTGAAAAGTAAGAACAGCAATTTTATATTCAATTCTGCCTTTGATGGGGAGCCATCGGAGTTGCGACAACAGGGGTGAAATAGGGTCACAGCGAGAGGACATAAAAATAATTCGAGCGGCAGCATGTATTACACGCTGAAGACGATGAAGAGAAGACGCAGGTAAGCTAGCGTGAATGGAAAGGCAATAGTCAAGCCGAGATAACACTAACGAAGTGACAAGAACTTTGGTGAGCAAGGGGTTAATAGAGGAGCGGATACTGCGAATGAGGAAAAGCAACACGACACTGTTCTCGAGATATTGGGTTTGAAAGTTAAGTGGCTGTCGAGTGTTATACCAAGGCACTGGAGCGTTGAGGTAGGCTTGATTTGAGCATCGCCAAGGAGGATGTGGTTAGTGGGAGGCAGGAGTCGACGCTTTGAAGAACACCACATAGCAGTCGTTTTTGCATGATTTAGCAGGAGATGGTTTGTCTTCAACCATGTGGATAAGGCATTTATACATGCTGAGAGTCTGGCACTGAGCAGTTGAGATTGAGAAGGGTTAGAACGGCCATACAGTAAAATATCGTCAGCAAACACATGAATAAATAGGTCATGCGTTTCAGCGATTTGGATAATGTCAGAAGAGTACAGTATGAATAGAAGTGGGCCCAGGACTGAGCCCTGGGGCACGCCACAATCGACAGGGACACACGAGGAGGATGACTTGCGCAGGAAGACTGAAAGTTTTCGCTGACGGATGAAAGAGTCGAACCACTTCAAAGCTGTGCCTGAGAGCCCGAAGGACAGTTGAAGGCGTCGAATAAGGATTGAGTGATCAATGCTATCAAATGCAGCGGTTAGGTCGAGGGAAGATAGTAATACAATATTACCATTGTCCATGGAGTTGAGACAGTCAGATGTTATGTTAAGCATGGCGGACTCGGTTGAGTGATGATGGCGGTATGCTGACTGAAAGCGTGGAAGAAGATTAAAGTGATTGAGATGTTCGCGAAGTTGGGACGCAACAATTCTCTCCAGGAGTTTTGAAAGGACTGGCAGGTTGGAAATTGGTCGATAAGATGAGGTGTCATTGGGGTCATTGCAGGATTTCTTGGGTACAGGAGTAATTCGAACATTCTTCCAACATTCCGGGAAACAACCAGTCGAGATGCTGCGATTGAATAGCTCGACAAGAAAAGGAATCAAAGTGTCTGCACATTTTTTCAACACAGACGTCGGTATAGGATCAAGGGAAGAGGATTTGTCCGGCAGTTTCGAAATGGCAGTCGTGACAGTCTCGACCGTGATTGTTTGAAGTAGTGGAAAGTCACAGTTGTCTGGTGCTGAGGAGAAGACGGGTTGATCAGCGTTGGCTGTAGCAAGTTTAACAGAAGCTGCTTTCTGTAGAAACGATAGTTGGAAGTCTTCTGCGGTAAGTGAGGGTGGAAGAGGGCGTTTACCACGACCAAGTAGAGAATCGAAAGTTCGCCAAAGCTCACGAGGATTATTACTGGTATTGTCGACTTTCAACTGCCAGAAGGCTGAGCGCTTTGACTTGAGCAACGCGCGGTACTCATGGAGATGTGACCTCCACTCCGAGAAAGCCAAATCCGATGAAGGTGAATTGAAAGATAAAAGACGACGAAAGCGGCGTTCTTCTTTCCTCACACGGCGTTTGAGGACAGGGTGACCACTTTGAAAAAAACAAAAAAAGACCTGGAATATAAGTAGTATGGTAAGCATTGTCAGTCCAAATTTTTGATATTTCATTGTAATTTCACGAATTCGTGCATCTTAAATTGAAAATTATTACACGAACTTTGTTGTGAATAAAATCCCACGAAGTTCAATTTTCTTGATATTCAGACTGAGCGCTGCTGAATGACAGGCACATATACGTGAGTATATAAAATAGCTACTCCTTCAAATGACACGCTCAATTGAATATCATCCTTTAGATATAAGGAAGTGTACGATATCAGTAGCAAGACCACAACTAAAATCCTTGACCATAAATTCTAACAACTAGAAGTTACATGATAATAGCATGAATTCAAAAGCCTAGATGACCCAAAAATATATTAAAACCCGACAATATCTAAAAAGTACGGGATCCGTAAACCCACAACGGAATCTCATAAACAATGAGCTATCGATAGAACTCCATAACAATCCAATAAAAGCAAGTGATCTATATAACTCTTAAAACAATCTCTGAAGAGCACGAAATGTCTGTTTTCGTGTTATGGAAAAAAGTGTTTCAATCCTACAATAGAACAATGTTATCTTCTGAACATTTTGTCGATCACGGAGTTGGAAATCACATTGTCACGTTCCTTCTGAATGTCAAGCAGTTGTCTTCGTTTTGCCTTCAGCTCCTCCAAACGCTGCTCTGCTTTCTCCATTTCTTGATCAATTTCTTGGAAAGCTCTTTTAGCTTGTGTCGGAGTCTGTCTAACAAAAACTCCGACTTGACGTCTTAGCATAGAGGCTGACTTCGTCCTCGCTTCGTTAGCAGATTTCTTGCTGTCTTCGGATTTCTTGTACGTCGACCTCGCCCGACGAATCAATTCTATCAATTCTGGACATAATGTGTAGGTCTCAAAAGTATCTCGATTGAAATAATCGAGAATTCTGCGTACGGAGTTGTACGTTTCCAGGGACATATTCGTTTTGTAATCATCTTCTGCGTGCTTCATACGGGAGAAACCTCCCTTGCGGACAAAATAGCATGACCCGTTCGACCAAAGCCGATATGCACGGGAAGTCTTTCAACAGACCTGAAGAAGATCATGAATCATGAAAACAATGTACAAGCATCACTCGAATACAAGCTTGCTGTTCATGGGAATGATATTTCAGAAAAAATGCACCAGACTGCCTGAGTATACCAAACTGATTGACACATTTCCACTCACGTATAGTTAAAAAACTAGACTTCTATAAAAAAGAATAAAAACAGACTTGTCCTAAAAAAAGACCAAAACAGACTGGTCTGTTTAAAAAGACCGAGTGGTCACCCTGTTTGAGGATGCGACATTGCTCATCGAACCATGGATCCGATGGCCTGCAAGGACGTCTTATTGTTTTCAAGGGTATAAGACGATCAAGAGCTGACGTGATAGTAGAGTTATATTCTTCGGCTAACTGATTAGTATCAAGAGTAGACCACAGTTCGGGACTACACAATACAGAATCTCGGAGAGACGAACGCAGTTGTGAAATATCAAGTCGGTTCCAGGGTCTGTAAGAGGTAGTTTTGTAGGTAAGGCGTGACCTTGGGAGGTCTACGTGCCACCTTAAGAGGCGATGATCAGATAAACTGGGATCGAGTATGGTTACTGGAGTTGGGAGAGGAGCTGTAGATAACACAACATCAATGGTGCCGCCGAGGTTATGGGTTGGTGAGTGGTTGCTGCAAAAATTTAGGCCATAAGTGGACATAGTGTCAAGGAGTTTTCGTGTGTTTGGGTCTTCTGTACGTTCCATGTGGATGTTAAGGTCACCTGCAACAATGATCGGGGAGGCATAAACTACAACTTGTTCGAGCACATCGGCGAGTTCCTCGTAGAAGCGAGAAGTAAGAGTTCCAGTGCGATAGATAAGCAAAACTATACAGGACGATGACGCCGACGTGATGCGTGAGCAGACAGCTTCAAAAGTCGTTAAAAAGTTAACAGCAACAGGAAGTTCAGAAAGAACAATACCACACTGGGCTATAACACATACTCCACCGTGGTTGATCGACAAGGTGAGGTCAGGATCAGAACGAGGGCGGGGACGGTCCAGTATGCTGTAACCATGGTTGATAAGACGCCCTAGACACGCTGAGTTGGTATCATGCCACGTCTCTGTCAAAAGGATGACGTCGATCGAGTTATCACGTAGTGTGTCGATAAGATCGTCAACTTTGTTATGTAGTGATCTGATGTTGAGAAGACCAAAACACAGTTTAAAGGAGAGTGGAGATTGGTGCCGCTCCACTCTTCTCAAGTGTCGAAGAAGGCGGGAGCGATTTGATTGAGATTGTGCGTCAGAGCTTGCCAAGTGATGGGAAATCAGGACTGGAATTCCCCTCACGTCGTTATCAGTATTTTTGGCCGCTGAGAGCGCTTTGGGTTGAGGAAGGAGTGAAAGGGGAGTTCTCAATGCGGCCGGCACACTTGGCCTCCTTAGTCAGCTGTCGCAGGAACCACAGGCGGCGACGCACTGTTCTCCCCAAGGGCAAAATGGGAGACTGAAGGCGAAGCAGTTCCTCACGTGTGTAGCGAATGCGAGAGGTCATGGTTTGCAGGCGAACGCAGTCAATGTCGTCAGCAGGTCGTCAGCCAAGTAAGGATGAGAGAGTGAGTCATTGCCACACAAGGAAGCAAGTTGCATGTAATAGCCCAAGTAAGCGAGTTTGAGCACATAGCGAAGCAGGGCATGAACGGGTGCTGGAGAAACTATCACGATGAAATAAAGAAGGCGACGAGGAGCTCGTTCATGTAAAAATTGAGTTGGATAGGAGGATGAGCAGGCGGTCAGATGAAGAAAGGGAATTGCTGAACGAGAGGAGCGAGAGACCACCTCTCGCTACGACAGCAGCGATGATTGTGCCTGAAGAACTGTCTGAACAAGTCGAGTTAGATGGAGAGAGTGATCAAGCTTGACATCAGCAAACATTTGCTCCAGTGTATCACAGCTTTTGTGTTCCACACGGATCGACGATAATTCATCAATTGCCTTGATTTCATTTATTTCAGTGGCGTCACATAACTGCTTGAAAGACAGCAAGAACTCCTCGTTATAAGCAGCCGATTTAATGACATGACATTGCCGTACAATTTGGGACGAGCAAAAATCTCTGAATCTTTTCAAGAGTCAATACAGTTGTTCTTCATTGTTTAACCCAGCAACTCTTGATGCTGTTTATCTCTGCTTCTGCAAGTTTGTCAGCAACATCCTGTACATCTTGCCTGTTGACGTTGATTGAAAATTCAGTTTTGCCACGCTGAAAATAGATCACTGTATCTTTCCGATACAGCTTGTCGTGATAGTCTTCAGGAGTAAACGAAATACGATGGCCCAGTCTGGTCAACAATTTCAAAATCAATCCTAACATTTCAGGAAGGCACTCGTACAGTGTGATGTCAGGGGATTGGGTCTGCTTTGTAAAAATGTAGATTGGTTCTGTGTGAATCAGGAACTGACCCATGTGTATCAGGAACGTGGTTGAGGTCAACGAACCTTTCAGCTCGGAATCATTCGAAATACAAGAAATCTTTTTCAAAAGATTGAATTGTTCATAACATGAATTCAGCACGCTGAATAACGATAAAAACCGTGTGGCACTGTAACCATTGATTCTAATGAGACCCATGGCAGTGCTGCAAGATAGACTGCACTTTTGGTTTGTTCTTCAGGAAATTGGAAAAGTACTCAGCAAAAGTTATGATTTAAGCTACTTTGTCGGATTGCGTCGCATCTTCCTGCACAAGGTCCATCTTGTGACAACCGCAACCATCGATATCCAGCATATTTGGACAATTCCCTTCATCTGACTGACGAATCCATTTTTACAACCCCTCATCACTGGACAATTGTCTGTGATCAACTAAATAAGACAGAAGTGACAGCGTTGTTTGATACAACAGCTGCATCCACAAGTTTCAAAGATCCCATCCTCAAGTTTGTATTGGACGCTGATAGGAAAGAAAAAACATCAAATTCGACTTTCAACTCCCGATTGCATAAATACTGGACTACCAGAATTAAATATTTTGTTTATCTGCTTCGGTTTGCTAGAAGTGTGATTAATACGAAATTGACGGCACATCGAGGAACCTATAAAGTGGGCAAAAAGGAATTCCTAATACATTACAGAGATAGGAAAAAAAGTCGTGCGTCGCTTGCGGATTAATGAGTTCCAGCAAAGTGCTTCGATTGCGAAAATTCCTTCAGATTCGAAGAATTCAGATCGTTGACCACAAGTTTTCTCCATAATGTTTACCCTTCCGATCATTATTAAAGAAAGTAGCAGGCGTACGCGAAAATTAGTTAACTTGATGATTTCACATCCTCTCCTCGGCATCTCTCACCGTTTAGTGCATACACTGAATCGAAGCCAGGCATCGATGTGTGTTTCGGTGCGTACGAAGTGATATCACAGCACGCACGCATCTCTCACTGGTTCTGGTTCCTCTGCTGACAGCTTATTGTTTGCCATTTCCAATAGCAAGCGATACACGAATTATCCATTCGAGAAGGAGCAAGTTGTCTAATTCTGTGATGTGACATTTCGATATTAAGGTTACATTCTTCCTTTCTAGGAAACCGAAGAGCGCGCAGATGAATCTAATTCTCTGATGGGACTTCCCGACTGATACTAGTCTATTTGCACTTCGAAAATCCTTTGTCAAAAAATATGAACGAAAATATTACACTGAACTCATTAAGGAATCTCGGTCTACATACGTGTATTCGCATGTAGGTACACGTAGTACATTTTTCCTACCTGAAACGGTTAATCGTACGACATATCTGATTATGGACTCTGTAAAATACAAATCTGGTAAAATCATACCAAAGACAGATTTAACAGATTCAGATTTGGAAAAATACATATTTTAAGACTACTCTTTAATATACAGACATGGTAAAAAAATAAGGAACAAATCGAATTTTACGGATGTCTGTAAAATACAGACTAAGTGGTCAGCCTGACTGACATTTTTACTGGGAAGTCTCAATATATTTTTTATTAACTCAAATGCAGGGTAAGAAACAACAGCTGAAAAATATTCAAAATGATCAATATTAAGAAAAGCACTCTGAAAGTTCGAATAGTGCTGCATTTGAAATAGACTGACATAGGCCCAATTTAATTGTATTCTACCAATGTTTTCAATTGCTTCTTATCATAATGGAATGCTGTAAAACTAGATGAAAGCAGAAATTATGTAGATATGCAACAAAAAATGGTTAATAGTTGCTATAACGAAATTCTGAAGTCAGTGGCGGACGAAAAGTCAGTGCTTCAATTAATTTTTTTCAGAAATGATAACAAAGGAAGAGATCACATCATAGAGTAAATATATTAGGTAGAGTGGCAACTCCGTATTTATTAAATCCCCAATGTGTATACACTTTCGATTATATTACATGAACTCAAAGGAGATACAGTCGGAATTGTTTCCAAATGTGAGACATGCATATTTATGCAGCTTTGAAGAAATTACAATAATAATAATAATAATAATAAAGAGACTTTATTCACCAATACAACGAGCGGTATATGGCATGGTTCACAAATCATGAAAATTTCGAATACTTTATAAATGAATTGTTGTAAACAGACGATCTCCGTTGAAAGCATAACAATTTTCTCCGAGATCTGATTTGGGAATCAGTGGATCTGACAATGAAAAATTCAGATAAAGGATGGCATGCAGAAAACCTAGAAACTTTACGAATCAGTCGTGTACAGATGTTATCAAGCATTTGATGAAAATCACATTTAAAATTGATATTGGCCCAACGACGAGCAACGCGATCAAGTCGTTCAAGTTTTTTCACATGGGACTTCTTTAGGTCGCAAATAACGGGCCAGCAGAAAGAAATATGGGTAAAAACAAGACCAACGTAGGCCTGCCAAACAATATCGCCTTGCCCACAGTTATACCAAATCCGTCTAACTAATGATAGGGACCGGCAACATTTTTTGTACAGGAAATCAAATTGATCGTCCCATTTGTTATCGGAGGAGAAAAACATTCCCAAAATTTTGAGAGAAGGAACATCTTCAATGACAGTGCCATTCACATGAATATGAGTGGGAGAGGAAGAGGTCGGTCTGCCTGAAATAGTGAGACTCTTGGTTTTTGCTTCATTGATGCGGAGTTTCTTATTCTGAGCCCACTCGACAAAAATATCAATGTCATCTTGAAAGACAGAAGAGGAAGACGATTCTGACAGGTGAACGAGAGATATGTCGTCCGCGTAAGCTATGATTTTGGTATTTGTCAGATGAGGAAGATCATTAATGTACATGACAAACAACAGAGGCCCCAAGATAGACCCTTGAGGGACTCCGCTGGAAACAGCTTTCCACGAAGCTTGTACACCATTGGTAGCGACCCTCTGAAAACGATCTTTCAAAAAGGACTGAATCATAGAAACGATATAAGGATTGCATTGAAAAACAGTCACAAGGGTGTTCAGAACAGATAGGTGACTCAACGAATCGAAGGCCTTTCTGAAGTCTACTGCGAGAATTTTGCAAGAGTTGGAGGACTTGGCGCTGAGGTGTTGCAGAATAGTCAAACGAAGACTGAGAAGAGCGTTAGTGCATCCCCCAAACGAATTAGGAATGAACCCAAACTGCCGTGAGTCAAAAGAACAAATAGACGGTAAAAGCAGGTGATCACGAATCAGGCGCTCAAGCACTTTACTGAGGAAAGGCAAGATCGAAATTGGTCTGAATTCACCATTGCCTTTCGGAAGAGGGAGGACATTAGCCAATTTCCAGGTAGTAGGAAAGGTACCAGATTGAAGGCATCTGTTAAATAGAACGGTCAAGGGCGCAACCAAGACATCGCGGAATTTTCTGTAAAAGAATCCTGGAATACCATCAGGTCCGACTGAATTCGACTTGGATGATCTTATCAATTCAGAAATTTTAGTCTCGGGAATTAGGGGGATGTGGGTAGGAGTAGAAGGCCTATCCTCAAGAAAGGAGTCGACGTCAGGATCAGAGAAGAAGGATTGAAAATCTTCATTGAGTTCGACGGCCTTGTTATAGTCGATGTTAGAAGATCCATGCCGGTTCTTAATCTGCGCATTAATAACTTTCCAGCTATCAGCAGGGGAAGAGGACTTCATTCTACGGAATTGATTCATTTTGGATTTTTTCACTTCTGAAAGAAATTTTTCTCTAAGACACAGGTACTTGGGATAATTGCCACGGGAGAGAGCCCTATCTCTAGCATCTGAAATGGCTTTAAGAGATGGAGTAAGCCAAGACGGATCAGAACTTCTCATCCTAACTGTTTTTTCCGGAAAGAATAAGTGATACAATTGTAGAAGAAGAAACTGTAAGGCGTCAATAGCTTCATTGATATCATCAAAATCAAGACAACAGGCGTTCCAATCAATTGACAGAAGGACACTATAGCACTGAGCAAAGGAGGCGGGAGAGAAAGACCTAACTTTGACCTTAGTGACAGTAACAGGTTTGTTAGCGACAGTTTTCACAAAGATACCTTTATGATCAGATCTACCAATGGGGGAGAGGAGGACAGGATGTTCAAATCTGAGGGGCTGGCTTGAGGCAAAAATATCCAAAACATTTTTTCCTCTAGTAGGAAATTGGACAAGTTGCTTCATGTTGTTCAAAACAAAAAAGTCACACAATTTATGACGCAGGTCATTCACATCTCCTGTTAAGATAACATGTTTGGACGAAAGGTTGTCTACCAGCGATTGAAGAGAGTCTATCACTATATCATGATAATTAACATTTCCCCAGTATGGATGATACAAGACACAAACATGGACGTCAAATTCGTACAAGTATAAGCACAAAATACTCGACTTCAGACCATCAACACTGCTAGTAGGACTTGCAATACGAGAAAAATGACATTTGCAGTAGATGGCTACACCACCACCGTGACAGTCACGGTCAGATCTCACCAGATGATAATTGGGGATGGAGATTGATTCACTGTCAATACTGCTGTCGAGCCATGTTTCGGTAATGCAGATAACGTCGGGAGTGAACTTGGAAGCTCGAAGTCTCAGTTCATCAATTTTGTTGAAGACGGACCTGGCGTTAAATAACATAACGGAGGGTGTGGGCTTAGTCAGCAGTTTTGGCTTTCGAGATGACACATCCTCATGTAGATCGTCACATTTCTTGGGATTTGACTTCGGAGTTCTGATAAGAATCCTATGATAGAACAAGGCTGTTCTTTGTACACGGGGAATGGGATAGTCAAGCCGAAGGCTGAGGATTTGGGAACGTGAATAGTGCAGACGAGGTGATGAAGTCATTGTGATGTAATCACACGGGAAGCAGGAAAGTAGAGACGAGGACAAGGAAAGTGTATAGGAGAGGCAGGGGCGACGTAGATTGCGCAATCAGATGTGGTCGCAGAAGACAGGTGGGATATCCCCGCATTGCTGAGTAATGGCCATTGAATATGAGTCTCGGTAATTGAGCGATAATTGAGCAATAACGGTGGCAATGACGAACAACGTTGAAAGAAAACAGAACCATTGGCTGGAGCAGTTCAGGAGGATTCTTGTGATACAAAGAAGTCCGAAAATTGTTGGGAAAAACAGGCGAAATTTGATGATTTGTGAACCGGGGTGGACTAAACGTCACGAGAAGAAGGAACTTCCGTCCGCACGCTATGAAGTCAACCGAAGTTGTGACTCGGCTACTCTCCAACCTCGACTGTGCCTCGACTACTCTACAACGGAATCGACTGATCATGATAGTATAAAGCAGATGGAAATGATATTATTTTATAGATCGCTCGTGTCATGACAGCCTTGGAGAGGTATATGTTTGTTAAATTGGCCACTGACCTACTACTGCTTTCATGCTGAACCTCATGAGTATTTTCTTAAGCGTGATCATATCACAGGCAACCTGCCACTGGCAGACAAAAATCACATAATCAAAGACAGTGATTTCAGTTAACTTTGAAAGATGTAAAGGGGCCCACATCACCATTCAGATTCAAGAAGTGAAACATGAAATTAGTGAATCATAAAATCATGCCGGTGACAATTGAATTAGAAACTTGAAATTTCAGCAAAGAGAGCACGAATAATATCGTGACTTTTTCATGAAGACTTCCATTATAATGCGGATCATGAAATTCCCTTGATAATCAGCTTTGTTAGGATGATTATTAGCAAATATTCATTCCTTTTGATATCCAACTTGTTTCATACTACTTATTTAGGAGTCATCTCGGTAGTATATAAATTGGCAAATTTTGACTTTTTTCAAAAGTGCTCAAATAATTTTTTGGACCACGGGAACGTAATCTCCGCAAAAAACTGAATGTTTTGATATAAAAATTTTCACTGTATGCAGATACTGTTTTGAGTCGACACTCTACCTATATATTCCTACTCTATGGATCACACCACAAAATGTAAAAAGATTCGAAGCAAAGTCACCGTTTTCTACAAATTACTCTACAAGAAATTCAACATCTCGACATTCTATTCCGAATGTCTCTTGAATTTTCTCTTGTGAAGCGAAAATGCCACCGCACGTCGAAAAAATCTTTCGTACTGATCACTGGAATGCTTAAGATAACCTATATCTTAATAAGAGGAGCAGCAGTAGGGTACGCAACACGTATATTTGCGGAATTGAGACCGGTCGATGTTTTGTTTAGGGATACACCTGAATGTATTTGCCCGTGCAGGATACACAAACGTTTTACTTTGTTAATAACGACTTTGTCGTAATCTGATGCTGTTGTTGGAATGCATTCGTATGACAACAAGTGGTAGGAAAGAAATTTCCTATTCGATCACGTTGAATGCAAGCAGTTTACTTAAGGTACTCAGTTAATCGAGTACCTAAATGAACAGACCAGAGTTTTGAGCTTAGATAAGAGATGACGAAACTGAGTTCCGAAATTTGCAACGAGCGAACGCGATCCAAAAATATGAATTGTAGCTAACCGATTACTAACTGAAGCCAATCTTTTGCTGTGAAGTAACATGACAAAGATGTGATAAAATGATACTAATATCGATTGCTGATAGTGTGCACTAGGCAACGTGCGAACAAATGGAATTAACCATCATGATACATTGATAGATAAGATCATCGTTGCCTGCGCTTGGAGTAAACTCAACTGGCTCTACTAGTAGTACTTGACGAAAACACATTTGTTACAAGTGATTCACTGACATTACGTAAATGTTGCACATACACAGAAGTCGCTATATCGTCTCTAGAATTGTGAATTGTAGGCTACATCGAAATAAGAAAATACTTGTTTACAATGTAAAATCAACACAAAATGCTTTTTCTAGAGAAACATTAAAATGTTTCTTACATTTTTAGCCATATTTACTTGAACCATAAAATTTTAAACATCTCATCTTATTATCAATAAGCGCTATTTTCATCATAAACACAGTAATAACACCATTAAATTGATCGACTATGACGGGGCCTTGGATCATTTTTTAAACATCGCTTGTTAGGAACCTATATATATGTAAAATGCTTTTCTTTATCGTCAGCCTTGATACACAGTAGTATTCGGATAACTCGCCACCGAAAAAATTCCCTTCTAAAACTGCTATCTAACACATATATTCGACTTCGCTTAACTCGTCAGATCGGATAACTCGTCATAGAAAATTGCAAAAAATGAAGGTTTTTTCGGATAAGTCGTCAACGCTTAATAAGTTTTACAACGCAATTTTCAATATTTTAAGACAGCTTGCACCTAATAGAGCACAAGAGTACTGGTTTGAGCTATGGTATGCTTTGGTGTATAAATTTCATAAGGCAGCAGAATTAAGTTTAATTGAATTAGCCTCCTTGTTTGCGATAAGCCTAGGCCTAGTAGACCGTCTACATATGTGGGATTCCATGTGCAACCTAAATGTAAAGAAAATTCATACACGAAATGAAATATAAAAATATGTTACAGAATTAAGACAATGGAATGACGTAATGCATAAAACACATACACTTCACTATGGTAGCCTACGCTGTTCATAGATGCTACCTACTTTGAAAGCCTACGATAATTTGCATAATATGCAAACTGGGCAGCCTAAAAAAGTAGAAGAACAGGCCAAGTTTAGTATGCACATGTAGGCCTGCATGTATTTTGTTTCTTGCGCAGCAGGGTGTGAAATCGGAATCTTAGTATCATAATATATTTCAAAAATCAAAAATAATGCTTAATTAACCCTTTCGTGACCAAAGTGAAATTCATTGCAATGTCGGAAGTCAGAATGACGTGATCTGCACGCACAATATAAATATGCTCCATTGACGTCTTACCAATCGTGGTGACTTTGAACAATTAATCTATGACGTGCTCTGCATGCATTGGTCGTGAAAGGGCTAATGTATGCGGCACCATTAAGTCTTCACATAATAAAAATTAACTTCGGATAACTCGTCGTGTTTGGCCGCTCTTGACGGTGTCGAGTCATCCGAATACTGCCGTATTTCGACCAGCTCTTCGGTCATCGTCAGAAGGATCTTACAGGGAGACATAATAAGAGGCAGGGAATGAAAACTTAAAACTAATTTAAGAACGATAGTAATCTACTAAAAGAATGCTTCCAAAATTCGTCTTGACATAAAAAAAGTTCGGCATTTCGGCAAAACCGAACGTTCGATGAACTCCTAGCTTTCTTTTAAGCTACACATGTGTTTTATAATCAGCAATAGATTGAGGTAACGATCCCGCCTGTAGGCGAGGGTTTCAGGTAGCATTGCATACTTGAAATCACTCATCATTCGTAATGCAAAAGATTTTGAAAGAAATTGCTATACCGTAGTCAACAAATGGCAGACCATAGATATCTGATCAGTGTTTGATAATTTTTGTTTTCAAGTTATCGAATTGTCTCACTTCAAAATCCGCGTCTATTTCCTTGACACTTTCAAAACAAATCTAAGAATATCTCGTGTGTATTTCCTTAACATTTACAAAATTCGTCTATCTGAGGCCAAGCTGATAGATGTGTTTTGCAGCGTTATGTGTCACATCACTTATTAGAAATTAGAGAATTTAGCGAAAAAGATTTTCGCGACTGTCATGAGACGTGCGTTCCACTCATTCCTGAATTCAGTAATAGGCAAGAAAAGTAACTATGATTCTGAAAGCAGTTAAGACAAAAGAAGAGCTCATCCTTGACAACCTAACTTTCTCATTGAATTGTGAAACTGTCAATTGAAGTGTCTGTATTGCAAGTACTGTAGAATTTGTAGCGGAGCAAGAGATTGTTCACACAGACAGTGTTACCAATGAGCCAGCTGCTTGTTGCCTAAGTTTCTGCGTTTACCAGTCGCCAGTGGTCGGGCCAGCTCGGAGGAAGAAATTTATGCAGGAGAGTAAAATTTACGCGATTAAAATTTGATCAATGGTAGTACTTTCAAAAGAGCTGCGATCAGCTAGTAATATTTCCCGTTATACACCAACTAAATAACTAACATTTTCATGTGGTTCAGAATGTACCAATTTATCTTCAGTTCAGGTTTTTGAATGCTGGATACACTTGCGTGGAAAGAAAATTCATTGTAGGTCTACTTAAAGTCACTGTATCTACAGCGAAGGAGCAGGACCTACGGTAATTTGATCTTATTGTAAAATAATACATGAGAAAGGAATCAAAACATCAAATCTTCATAGTAACATTATACGCTGTAGTTGTTGAAAAATAAGACCTTAAAAGAGCTCTTTAATGAATATGCAATAACTTCTTACTTTTTTCAAAATTTGGAATAAAAGGTCATAACAACGTATTATAAAAACGTACAAAAAGGATTCTATGACTAAATTGACGCTATTCAGACTTATGCACAGCAATAAAAACTATCAAAGACATCTAATGACAAAAATAAACAAAGGCGTTACACTACACGAGAAACAATTTTTTGAGAAACAAGAATCTAGCAATATTTCGTGTGCTTTGTCGAAATTGAAACTGGACAGTTATATGTAGTAACAATAAAGGGAATTTTAACTGATGTTAAGAGCTATTTCAGATGATTCGCTTGAACACAGAAAGTAATGAAAGTTTCTAAAAAGTATGACGTAAAAAATATAATCAAAACTGAGATGTGCAGTGAAATTTTTGTGTGTGAAAGTCTGCATCGCGAGAAGTATATGTATCATGGGTTATTTTACTTTTTGACAATTAAGATGTAGATCATCACCATTCTCGCTATATGCGAACATTCCACTTATACATTATCAAATGCAGCGAACATTTGCTGTGACGTCTTGCCATTTGATTGAGGCACAAATACTTCAGTAAAAATGACGGATTTATAATAAATATGATTCTAGCTTCAATAGGGATCATTATCAGTGTAGAATGAAGAAATGTGAAATTAAAATGCGGATATATACCGGTAATCTCTCTTTAATAGAATACCTCGATGAATAGCGCTCTTGCCATCCTGATCAACCATGAGGCTTGGTTTGATAGCAAGTTTGACACGTATGAGCAAAGGAAGACTCCATGACTGAAAATATCTGAAGTTCTCAAACAAATCAAGCTATGATTGTTTGACAAGGATTCTCATCAAAAATTTCAATGAATGTTTACTGATGATTAATATACAGACAAATACAACACAATCTGAGCTACGGTGATTGGACAAACACGAACTCTGGATGATCTAAACTTGAATACTTTCAAAATTTATGCAAAGATGACCGCTTTATAAATTTTCATCTCAGTTGTATATGATGTGCTATTGAACTTTAAAACATGATCGAGTCATTTACACTTGATCGAAAATTTTGACATTCTTGCCAAGTGAATATGCAACTGACTCTTAAACACACAAGTATACTCGTACAACTCTAAAAATCACGCACGGGAACTATTTTTCTCTAAACCTTCGCCTACTTTTCGATTATATTCATCTTCCGTTTTAATTTTTCTTCCTCAATCGCCGCAACTTGAGCTTCCTGCTCCACTTTTTCAGCCTTCCTTTTCCTGGCAGTAGCTTCCTTTCTGTTTTTCCTGGACACTCGCCCCAAATCAAACTCCAATTTCATCAATTTTGCACTTTGCTGCTGCTCCTTCCCTAGCTTTTCTTCCATTTTCTTTCTGGTTAGTTCTCTCTCCGCCTCAGCTATTTTCTTTTCTTCATTTTTCCTCTCTTTGTACGCACTCTTTGCATTGTGTGCCATTTGTCGCAATTAGTCGGAAAGGGCACTTCAAACATGCCCTTTTCCGCAAATTCAAACATGATTTCGTAAACGTCAATGCTCACATCCTTTGTTGATCAAGACTGGTTCGTTTTTTCGCTAAATCAGACAGCATGCTGAAGAGTTTCGACATCTGAATTCCCGTGAGGAATGATCAAACAGTGCCGAACTAATCGTTTCAATATAGGAACGTTCAGTTGGCTGGTGACCCTCTGCCCAAAAATTAGGTGCAGTCTCATTGAGTAACGGCTCGACCTGAAGCTTGATATTTCGCAATTCATATATAAATGCTGTTAGTTCAGCATCTTGAAAGACATTTAAAAGACTCTTTGCCACGTTGATCGTCTACGTTTGATAGTAAGTGGAGGTAAGGTTTTTCGGGTCAAGGAACCTCACATTTCGCAGTAATTTATTCGTAAACGGCAAGTAGTGCACCACCAGCTGCTGTGTACAGGAGATATAAAGGGATCGTACTTGTTCATAAAACCTTCTTCTTTGCTGTCCGTTGAGATCAGTTACTAATTTGGAAGTGCTTTCGCCAATAATGATTTCACGACCCGGCAGAATAGCATCCGTATTAGAACTTTTCCATGGCTCGTAGGTGTCAATGTGATCTTCTTCCTTATACGTCAAGAGCCATTTGATGAGAAGATTTGACATACTTTGCCGTAAGTAATGTACGAGGCAAACATTTTTGAGAATAAATGAAAAGCCATTATTTGTAAGATGAGAGAGATCCTTGTTTTAAGCTCTTCGTTGTTTTGCAATACGTGCGAGGCCTTTAAGCCGCTACAGGCGACCATCGTCAGGCAAGTGAATGATGAAAGACAGCTGTGGATGAGCTCAAATCATCACATGGTCTTTCATTCAACCTGGAACATAGCGTAACTGTCCATAATAAAACACAATGCGGTAAGAGAAAAATAAAATAAAACAAGTACAATACATAGATCTTACAAAAAAATGAGGCAACCGCAACACGTTGGTGATCTTTTCAAATTACCTTAGAGGTTTTGTAGCGATGGCAAAGAAATCTAATATGCATTCAGTAAGAGATTCTGAAAGTGCCTCCTGAATTCTTCGGATTAGATCCTTCAAACACAACGTGTTCGACTTCACAATTACAGCAAAAAAATGATCCAATGGTTCCATTTGTTCTAATAGTCGCTCGATCACCTCCAAACACTGTAACCATCGTGCATCTATAAGGCGTAAGCGTTTGTGCTGCTCCATGTTCATAAGACTGGCACTGTGTTTATAATTCGAATCGAAGTCATGATACCGAAAGAAGTTACAAAAGTCCGATATTATTTCTTCTAAGTCGACCAGATAGATCAACACGTCATTTCATTCCTTTAACTATTATGAACATAATGAAGGCAGCAACCTCCAACGTCTAAAAGTTGAGGAAATTCCGCTTTAAGAACCAGCATAGAACCATTTTAGAAAGAAAAATCATTGTGCATCAAATGTAGTGTATATCACTGTTAAAGCATATAACTCGAACATATGTTGATATCACTGCGTGATAGTTGGCACGACTGGACAAAATAGAAAATAAGAGAGACAGAAGGACAGAGGACATAAGACACAAAATCTCACTTAAATTTCACTTTCACAAAATTCTTTCTTAAAAGTAATGTAATTCTGCATTATTCAAACGTACTCGTCCCAATATCACTCACGTTTACGACCTGAGAGAAACTACAGATTAAGTGGAAAATCGTGATTTACTCGCATAATACAAATAGACTTGGATTTTCACTAAACATGTGTGAAACTGTTCTGGATTATTAACATATGTTCAGCTGAATATAAAACATTGACGGTAGTGCATAAAAAAATTTACGCAAATGATCATGAAAAATTTACACAGGGCTTAAATTTTTTCGCCACTTACGCCAATTTACGCAGTGGCCAGACCACTGTCTGCTAGCCATTCTGTACGGTAGATCGGTACCAACCTGGCAACGTCTACTACAAATATGTTGTTGAAAAGTAGCAAATGCGTGCGATGTAACGTTTATTACGCATGGAACTGCTCTATAAAGATATCTAGTTATCTCATTACGCATTTCCTTATCGATACAAAAGCCCTGACCATCATTCTCAGTTTCTTGATTCACTATGATTTTAGCTGCTGGTTAACCGAGATTCATAATCACTGGACTCGCTATTGCAAAATGGAGAAACACAAACTATTCAATAGTAGATTTTTTATTGTGCGTACATGTCTAGAGAGGTTTGAGTCACTTGGTCGGTGTGATGGTGCAGGATTTTTCCGGAAATTTTTCAGAAAAAATCTATCCTCTATCTTAAATATATTAGTAGGCTACATATGAAACTATAGCTGAATAAAAAATATATCTATTTGAACATAGAAAATATATTGAATATTGTCGCTAAGTCTTTTCGAGTCGAGTCGGTCTACTCGAGCAGCAAAGCTCGAGTCTCGAGCCGAGTCAAGTACTCGCAGGGTCCTACTTTTGTAGCAATATTATGAAATGTAAATGCACTAAATTATCCGGAAACTTAAGTTTTCTTCCATTTTAATTGTTATGTACAAAAGCAATGCGAGCGAAATAAACATCGAAAAACTTATCAAAAGCAAAAAAATGTTAAGCTTTGTCATATTCTGGGACATTTTCAAGATGCAAATTAGAATTTGCTCTTTAATCACATAAGAATAAGCTCTGACTTCACAGTAGACATTTTAGATAATCGAACAATGTCATGCATATAAATTTTCAGGATAAAGTTAACATGTTCAGGACTTACATTGGCGGATATCCACAATTTTACTTCTGGTAAATATGAATAGTAGCTAACCACCCATAGGCAGGCGATGACGAAGTCGAACACTTGAAGACAGAAGTAGGGCATTAGATAGGACGGTCGTTCTCTCAGAGCTCCGTAAAGAAGCATACAACTGAAGCCAAGTGAAAGCAGTGTCAATACAGCCAACATGTAGCGATTCTCACGCCGTGACCACCTATTTCGTTTCTTCATATGATCACGTGGTGGCAAGCCGACTTGATTTCTTTCGTCATCATGCGGAAACACACCAAACGAGACAATCCTCGGCTTATCCTTATTATTATCCTACAAAGTAAAAACAAACAACTGGATAATTTGATATTACCATAATGAAGCTGTAACTCCAATGGACAGTATTAAAGTTGAACATGTGTAATGGGTTTGGAGATGCATCTAGCAATACAGATCTTTTTAAATGAAAACCGGTACCTCATAAACAACTGATTGTTGACATCATCCCGCCTGAGAACGCATTCTAGCAGCTCACCAGTGTCGACAAATTTCAGATTTCTATTTCCAGGCTTATTGTCGACAAATTGTACTTAAATTAATGAAAAAAATTTACAGGTTTTATCGAAATAAAGTTTAGGGGAAGCACGTACTTACTCTTACTCCTCGTTTAAAGTCTCTTCTTCCCCAGGGTTGAGGGTCCGACGGTTTGGGAGTGTCGACATTTTGGGTGGATTCGTCTCCTCCACTCTGCTCGGTTCTGGACTACGGCAGGGTCGAGGCGCAGGGAAGCCAGGTCCTTCTGCACGTTGTGCCACCACTTCTTCTTCTGTCCTCTGTTGTTTCTCCCCGGGATCTCATGGGTGAGAACTTTTCGGGGCCATTTCGACGCAGACATTCGCTGGAGATGTCCGAACCATCTTAATCGGTTTTGTCTTACTGCGAGCTCTAGGTCATGTAGTCCCACTTTGTTCTTGAGTTCTTGGGTAGAACAACGCTCGCGGAGTCCGGCAGGACATATCCATCGGATCATGCAGTTCTCATTTTTGACAAGTCGGGCTAGGTTTTCTGCCCTCATAGGCCAGGTCTCTGAGGCATACGTCAAAATACTCCTTATACAGGCCTTGAAGACGTGTCCTCTGTGCTTCAAAGAGATGCCCTTACTCGTGAGGACTGGAAGCAGATTAAGGAAGCTCTTCCAAGCGCATCTAACACGTGCGGTTACCGCTCCAGTACATCCTCCAGTGCTGTCGATGACGTCACCGAGGTAACAAAAATCCTGTACCACTTCGTAGGTCTCATTGCCAATGTTCATATTCGCAGGTGGGGACATGGTTGCTGGAAGTTCTCCATTACAGCGACGACACTTGAAGTTGGGATCCTCTTGTAGAACATAGAGACTCGTGGATCTTTGATGGATCCACTTCCTACAAGTTCCACACTGTATGGAGTTTCGTCCGACACCTTTGTAGCAGACACCACATGGATATTTCCCCTGACGTTTTTCTTTTTGCTCATGTTGAACATACTGGCTGATGAGAACCTTCGTCTTTGCTACGTTTATTCTCAGTCCCTTTGCTTCTAAATGATCTTTCCAGCATAAGTAGCGGTCTTTAAGATCTTCAAGTGAGTTAGATGTTATAACTAGGTCATCAGCATACAGGATCTCATTGGGGCATCCTTGACGGAAGTCTTGTGTAACTGCTTCCATGACGATGTTGAACAGGAGGGGACTAATCACGGAGCCCTGATGTACACCGACCATGACTGAGAAGGCTTCACTCATGCCATGATTGAGATTGACTGCTGACTTGGCGTTATCGTAGGTTGCTTTGACCGTAGCAATCAGCCATTCTTCTACTCCTAGCTTGCGCATAGCCCACCAAAGTACTCTACGAGGGACGCGGTCGAAGGCTTTCTCTAAATCGACAAATATGGCATAGAGCTATTTCTTGTATGTCAGACTCTTTTCCTGCAGTTGTCTCAGGATGAAAATAGCATCCGTCGTGCTCCTACCTTTAAGAAAGCCGAATTGCATCTCATCGATCTGCACCTGGTCTCTGATAATCTTCGCGAGGACGTGTTCAGATACTTTCAGGACTTGGTCAAGCATCTTCAAGCCTCAGTAATTGCCACAAAAGATCGCATCACCTTTTCCTTTGTACGAGTTGACAATGTAGGACAGGCTCCAGTCATCAGGGATCTTCTTTTCATTGATGATGATGTTAACAAGCTTAGCTATCAATTGTGCAACGCCGTTGCCTCCTGCACGGATCATTTCTATGACTACTTCGGAAGGACCGGCAGCTTTGTTCACTTTCATTGAATCAAGAGCCGAGAAGACCATGGCATCCGTGATGAAGATAGCTGGACCCTGCACGGGCTCTAGGTGGGGCAAGGAGGTATGATCCCATGGGTTTTCGACATTTAGCAGCTACTGTGGTGGGCTTTCCATACGTCTAGGAGTTCGGTAGGCGTTCGTGCGAGGACTCCGTCTTCATTTATCACGCAATTAACGCTCGTGACATCTTGGTTTTCCCTCTTTAGTTTCTTTGCCAGCTTAAACACGTAGTTTTGGCCATCTTTGGACTTAAGTTTCTCCATTTTTCCTATTTTGCAGCTTTCTTGGACTTATATACAGGGTCATTCGACATCAAAACGTCAAATTTCGGAAAAAGTGAGTGGCGAAGGTTCTCAGATTTTCTTGAAATTCACATATTTTCATCATTTGGGTCTATCTAGATGAAATCCAAAATATTTCTGAAAAATTCCATCGGGAAGGTCACTTGCGTGGCTTTGACTTATTCGAATTTTTCTATTTTTAGAGAATTTATGAAAAATCACGTACATCTTTGACGGCCCACATCACCGATCTCGCAGAGAAGTTGAGAAAAATTCTTCTTCGACTGTTTAATTGATACCCAACCACAGATGTTCGAAGTGGAATTTATAACTTTTCCGCTGCGAGAAAATTTCTGTGGGCCCTCAAAAAAAGCAAAATTTTAGAAAATTTTTGAAAAAATTGAATTTTCCAACATTTCTTGAAAATTGCGAAAGCAATTTTACGGTCCCATCTGCTACAGGCGATTGCAAATACATCCAAATGATTGTAAAAAAATATTTAGAAGATCACCAGGGATCGGAAAGTGGTTTTGAACCTCAAATCATATGAACAATATTCAATTTTTGACATGTTTGACTCATTCCTGACAATTTCTCGCAGCAGCTACTCCAATTCTAATAGGTCGAGTGTTTTACGCCTCACATGAAGTTCCACCCAGAAGCAGGATTTTTTGAATTTGAAAATGTGGTAAAATTGGATCGTTTTTTGTGCTGCTACTATCAAATTTATAAGTAGCATGTGCTTTGTAATGAGCAGATACTATTCTTTTATCGTCGAATCTCGCTAATTCGAACTCGGATGGATTATATGTTCGACCTATGTTGTCCATCACAGCCTTGGTCACCCTCTCAATTTGTGTTATCAAAGACATCGTTTATTAAGACCTGTTCATTAGGGCCTCTAAGGTTTTAATTTATTCACGGTCTTAATTAAAGAATTTTGATTGTATCTCTAAACAGTTAGATGTTGAAACACGTTTCACATTTTCCTTTTATTATTTGAAAGGCAGTTAAATTTTCTAAATTTATTGAGAGGCAAAAGGCTGACCGAATCGCTTAATTATCTACAGACAAGATGAATGAATCACACACACAGACCTAGAAATTGAACGGGAAAGACTTCATGCTTTCATCAACACATGAAGCCGGTAAGCAGATCATAAATGTCTCTCTTCGGAAAATACTTGAGCAAGAAGTTCGCGGATGGTATTAGAGTCGCGGCAATCATTCATGGATAAAAACGATAACCATTAGAAGGTCATATGATTATAGGTAAACATTTACACAATTTCTACTTATATACGGTAAGTAATCACGCAGTACGCATGATTTCTGGTGCAAGCGTTTATTAAGTCTTTCCACAATTACAGCTTGATAAAATTGTCTGTCACTTATTTCATGCCTTTGCTGAGAGTAGGTGTGTATTAGCATCAGTTACTTCTTGGATCTCCCTGAATTAGTCGTTTCGACGAATACTTTTGGGCTTCAAATTTCATGAATAAATGAGAATTTTTTGCTGTAATGTGCTAGTCTCTCGCAATTTCCACTCATAACGGACCATCCGAAAATCTCTGGGAATCCTTCACACACAAGGCATCGAAGCCTTGAAAAATTTATAAATGTTTTCTGTATGTAGGGGCCTATACTCCGCGCATAGTGCATGGTTGCATGAATGAGGCCATCATTTTTTTACTTATCTCTATAACTGATTAGTAGGAAATATCCTAAGATTGAAATAAGCACGAAAGTACTTGGTTACAGTTGACAATGCTCTTCGTCCAAAGAAAGACTCAACAGTTCGGCTCGAAAGAGCGAAAAATAGCTTATAACTACATATACTGGAAACTTAGGCCTATCGGAGATATACGTGTTGAGATCAGAAATCAAATCGGCTGAAGTGCTCAAGACATTGAACGTCTACTTCAAAGAAGCAACCATCAAGGAAAGTTTTCCTCGCAAGTGTCTATAATTCACCTTGTTCTCCCCTCACAGTATTGCACCTGTCCATCATGAATGCTAGAAAAATTCGTCGACGGCAGATTGTGCCGGATTGAGCCATGATATATGAAATGTAGATCATCTCAACCTTTCTTAGATAAAAGAATAGTAAGCTTATTGTAAACCAAATTAGCCATAAGACCGATCTTTATTTACTTAATTCTCATTTGACTAAAGAAGAAAATTTCTCGACAAATGATTGTGTCTCTGTCGATTACTTGAGCGATCAATATTCTGGACAATGAATTTCAATTGGTGAAAATTGGGCGGAAGTCAGTACGCTAGCCAGAACAGGACAATATTTCCGGTACTCCAAGTCTCCCGAAATTCACAGATATCCAAGGGAGGATATTGCGAAGAAAATTGAAGAATCAATACTAGTCAACTACAGAGAAGTTTTCAGGCCATGATAATTCTGAAAAAGATTTTCCTACATTTGAAATAGGTGCTAGAGTTGAAATGTTTTGCTTTAAAAATTAGTCACAATAATAAATTGACTTATTTCCTTTAGTCATCGAGTATATCCTTTCATTGAGGTTAACAATCTGTTCATTACAAAGCACATACTGCTTATAAATTTGATAGTAGCAGCACAAAAAACGATCCAATTTTACCACATTTTCAAATTCAAAAAATCCTACTTCTGGGTGGAACTTCATGTGAAGCGTAAAACACTCGACCTATTAGAATTGGCGTAGCTGCTGCGAGAAATTGTCAGGAATGAGTCAAACATGTCAAAAATTGAATATTGTTCATATGATTTGAGGTTCAAAACCACTTTCCGATCCCTGGTGATCTTCTAAATATTTTTTTACAATCATTTGGATGTATTTGCAATCGCCTGTAGCAGATGGGACCGTAAAATTGCTTTCGCAATTTTCAAGAAATGTTGGAAAATTCGATTTTTTCAAAAATTTTCTAAAATTTTGCTTTTTTTGAGGGCCCACAGAAATTTTCTCGCAGCGGAAAAGTTATAAATTCCACTTCGAACATCTGTGATTGGGTATCAATTAAACAGTCGAAGAAGAATTTTTCTCAACTTCGCTGCGAGATCGGTGATGTGGGCCATCAAAGATGTACGTGATTTTTCATAAATTCTCTAAAAATAGAAAAATTCGAATAAGTCAAAGCCACGCAAGTGACCTTCCCGATGGAATTTTTCAGAAATATTTTGGATTTCATCTAGATAGACCCAAATGATGAAAATATGTGAATTTCAAGAAAATCTGAGAACCTTCGCCACTCACTTTTTCCGAAATTTGACGTTTTGATGTCGAATGACCCTACAACCGCCTTAGCATGTTTCGTAGCCGCCAAGTACTTTTCTTTGTCTCCTCCTTCCTGCCACTCCCTCCGCAGTTTTTGCTTTTGCTTGATTGCTTCTGAGACGGTATTGTTCCACCACGAGGTTTCTCGAGGCTTGCATGGTCCGCCTTTGGTCTGACCACATACATATTTTGCAGCATTCAACAGGGTGCTCTTGATACCCTTCCAAAGATCATCAACATCATTTGAGTTCAAGCGTGTTCTCTGATATTGACTTAGCTACTTCAGACTGAAATTCATGTCGAACTTGTGGGTCTCTCAATTTCCACAGTTTTCGTTTGGCAGGGAAGCGGCGAGGTCGGGAACGTTGTGGAGACATTGAGGTTGCAGACGAGCAATTTGTGCTGTGAAGCGCATTCCTCACTTCCTATGACTCCAATATTCCTCACCAGTGTCCCGGCCAGAGATTTTCGAAATTTTTACGCCCACGAGGGAAAATCTGAAATTCGCTGAAATACTGGCGTTTTCAATTGACGTTCTTACCCTACCACAGAAGAAAAAGACCCTTATAGTAGAAAAGTAGTCAAAACGACATTAACAGTACAAATGTACGTATATTGAATCAAAATTACAATATGAATACCGATTGACAAAAAAATGCAAAGGGGTTTAACAATCAAAATGGATAAATGGACCAATTCGACTAATTCAGCTGACTACCGACGACCTATGATTTCGATGCACCTCGTACTTCTTACGCATGCAGGGTCCCTCAAGAGTACCTTCACACTGCAAATGCTTATGACTCATCAGTTGATACTTGTCCGATTTCAGTAATTTTTTAGATGATACAGCATAGAATTTTGTATGAATTATTGAATTTCGAGATAAGGTAATTGTTTTCGTATTTACAGCATTTTTAGCACTTTTATCATTATATACCTGTAGACTACGTTGCCAAAAGAAAAAATCATCAGAAAAATATAAATATCAGATGATCTTTCGAACTATGATAACTTTGAACTTGTTCCGACTTAGCCCTGTCTTAGTAGACTTCAATTTGAAATGGCTTCATCTCTGAAATTTTGAATTTTCTCCTCCATCGATTTTTAAATTATCTTTTCTCTCTTTGACCGCTTGTGAGGCGTTTCCGTCTCACACAAAGTCAAGTCCAAAAGAAAATAACGTTTTTGAGCAAACGACGGCCTCTCTTGAATCTGACACTTCCATGAGCGGTATTAATCGTACCAGTTTCATCTGATTTAAATCTTATTAATCTGGTTGTAATCTCTGTCGCTTAAGACGTTGGAAATGAGAGAGATTATGAAAAATCGAAACTGATCTTCCAACAGTCTGCTATATTTTTTCATTGACTTCCCATATGTTCGTGGGTCATTGCTGGGACGGAGTGAGGAACCCTGATAGAATATTTTTCTATCCATCAATCTAACTGAATGGACAAAATATACTGTAATTCAAAAAACCATTGATTGAAGAATTTCAAAGTCAAACTTAAGAATTATCTAATGAGATGAAGAAATTCAAATTTCAAAATATTCTGTATCCCAAAGATGAAGTCAATTTCAAATAAAAAAACTAAGATAAGAATAGGTCGGAACAAGTTCAAATTCATCAAAATCTAAAGATTATCCGATTTTTTATATCATAAGGTGAGGTATATCATTGTAAAAAGTACTAAATATGCCATTAATATGAAAGCAATGTCTGCATCCTAAAATATAAGAACTTCTAAAGGACCCGTATATCTTCAATCTGTTAGGAAACAAAATAATGCTCAAGTTTCGTATCTGAACAATGACGTACATGAAGTAGAAAGGACAACTAATTCAAACAATTGAGTTTAACTCATGAAAGAGCTAATATAAAATGATTTTTTTACGGAAGTATACCAAATTTGACTGCAAAAAAACAAATGATGTGACACTGTCGCATAACTGCACCGAATTACGGTGTCTATTAAGAAAATATATATAATCTAAAAAACCAAAGTTGAAAAATACAACAAGAAAAAATAGAAAAATTACAGAAAATGATGTGACATGATATAGGTTATCGCTGAAAGAATTGTTTGTCGCTTGTAGGGTAATCGTCCATGAGGGAAGAATTCGGGAGTAGCAACAACAACAAGTTCGTTCAAAAAGTCACAAAAACTTTCACCTATACTCTTTTCTTCTTCTTGGGGATCACGAATTTATCCCAGACGCTTTCTTCTAGCACCTTTTCCGCAATCCGCTTCTCAATCCAGAAATTCAGAGAATATTTCATTCAGAACCATCACTTTCAACCGATATCATCATTAGTGATGAGATACTCACCGTTGTTGCTCTGCCAGAATAGCTTTCTTTTTTTCTAATTCAGTCCTTTGTGTCGCAAGAGCATTTTCTTTCATTTTCTGAGCTTCTTTCTCGATTTCGTGTGCTCTTTTTAATCTTTCTTCTGAAGCCGCCACAGCATCATCAATCGATTGGATGGAATTGTTAATCTCACTCAATCTGGTTGGCTTTTCACGTTCTTCTTTCATAAGAGAGCGTTGGCGGTTTAATCGTTCATCTTCAGCTTTACGAGCATTGACCTCTTTTTCCTCTTGTAATCGCTGTTTATAAGCTTATTTTGCATTTTCGACATACGTGATCAACTTTGGGGTGATGCAGTAGTCATAGCATGTTTTTTCCTGAGCTATCATGTCTGACTTAATGAAAGTCAATCCACGCACGCTCCGCTGGTCCAGATTTTGCATCTTCTTTACAAGAATATCGCCGATCATGCTGAATAGACGTTCTACCTCAGCATTGCCGTGCGGCAATATCAGACACGCTAGCACCAATTTTGACAGTATGGGACACTGAATATTCTGGAGAGATGTTTTCCAGAAATCATTGACGGATGATGTATCATCTATCGGGCTGCTGCTTTTATATATGCGAATTTCAAGCCGAAGGTCGTCCAATTCAGCAGAAGACACGACTGACGGCATTTCCTTCGCTATTTTTATCACCCATTTCTCCAAACGAGAAGAAGATTTCGAGGACGGCAACAAGAACCGTAGACTTCGAAGGGTGGCATTGCTGAATGGCAGGTAGTGCAAGAGTTTCTCCGTTGTGCAAATGAAGAATTCCCGTACTTGATCATAGAAGATGTTTCTCTGATGTTCATTCAGTAAGCCAATCGTGACTCGTGTGCTCCCTCCGATAATCAACATTGAATCTGGCAAAACATTGCTACGATAACACGTAAGCGCTGGTTTTTTTGAAACAATCTTGTCCTGCTTAACGAAATTGAGCACCCATCTATGAAGCGTCGAATTCAAGCTCTTCCATAACTGGTGAACATGGCAGCCAGAAGACTGGAAAGTTTTTTCGAATTCTTGAAGCAATTTCAAGGCGTAAGTAAGAAACTGAAGAATACACAAGGTAAAAGGGTTGCCAAGTTTTTCTTTGATCTTTTGGGCTGATTAATGATTTGGATTTTCCAGTAGCAAGTCGTTGAAAAAAAACTATCAATGCTGAAAACTGTTCAACAATCTTTCGAATAACATCTACACACTGAAGCCATCTTGTTGGTATATGTCTGAGGAACTTGTGATGCTCCACCTCCATTACCGATGTCACTACTTCGTACTCTTTATCATGTGTGTGGTATCGAAAGAACGTGTAAATGCTTGATATAGTTTCTTCCAGTGATATGATACTTATACTGTCCAGCGCTGAGCGCACAGCATTGTGCATATGGTGCAGTGAGCAACCACCGACATCTATCAAAGTTCTATTCACAACCTGTTGCACTCGGGTTATTACTCCACTTTTCCACCCTCGCATCGTGTTGCAGCTATCAGACATCAAGCAAAGAAGATTTGTCTTGGGTATTCCTCTTTCTTCCTAAGTTTTGATGAGTGTTTCAGTGACGCATTCTGCAGTGGTGGACGTCAGCTCGGGTAGATCCAAGGACTGGACGTAAATGTTCCAATCATCTTTCTTCATATAGCGAATAACAATACCTAGATGAGATCTGCACTTGTTCGCTTCATCTATGTGGAGGACGTACAGTGAATTTTCCAAATCATCCGCAAGCAATTGTTGTGAGTATGGGAATATGAGCGCAAAATTTGATTTGATCTTGATTATGCATGACAGCCGGATCAAACATAGTTCCCATCTATGTAGGTTAGTTGTATTGATACACAAAATTCGTCAATCTGAAAACGAAATTTACGCCCCAACCTACGATAAATTTACGCTCCATGTTCTCAATTTATGCATTTACGCGCGAAATGTCAAATTTACGCCGGGGCGTAAATTTACGCGCTGGCCGGGACACTGTTCCTCACCAACCGGAGATCATTGCGTCTTGTGAGGAAGAAATCGATTTGGGAGGAGGAACCGCCAGACTTGTAGGTTATGAGCTTAATGTCACGCTTCTTGAAGAATGTGTTTGCGATAGCTAGGTCAGCTGCCACACAGAAGTCCAGTAATCTGATACCGTCTCGGTTTCGCACTCCGTAACCCTGGCCGCCATGAATGCCAGCAAAGCCATCGGAGTAAGATCCAACATGGCCGTTGAAGCCATCAGCCAAGAGCAAGAGTTGCTTGAGTTATAAGTACATGCACATATCATGCAAGTATAAAAAATAACTTTTTAATATAATATTTTTTATGCTTGCATGATATGTGCATGTACTTATAACTCAAGCCTTTGTATTGCTAGCCACCAGCAAGAGAGCACGGTGGCAGTCTCTGGAGGCGTCAATTGCCTACGTAGAGGCAGCATGTTCAACATGCCATGGAGAACTTGACGGTTTGGCAGCAAATTGGTGAAGAGGAGATACATCGCCTTTTCAATCACGATGGACGAGACGTCGTTGCCAATGTTCAACCTTCTCACCGAGCAACAGTCACTGCGGGTGAAAGCCCGAGGGGTTGCCACCGTGGGGCCCCAGACTGCCACAGCGAAAAAGTGCTTTTGCTTGGGTTTCGCCTGCTCAACCATCCGCTGGATCTCGCCGCATTGCCGACTTCCACCTGTTCGGGCCAATGCGAGGTCGTGTCTTCAGCAGTCGTGACGAGATGATTGCCGTCGACAACGATTCGCTCCGCAATTTTCCGAGAAAGTTTTGGGAGGAAGAGGTGGACAAAATACTGCACGTTACGAGCAGAGTTGGAAAAGTCGGAATTGGAATTGGAATCGTCGATATTTAAATCTACTGGAATTGGAATTGACCTTGATAAACCTCAATTCCACTTTTTCGATAGGCCTGTGATTGTACAAAAATTGAAATCACAGTACTCGGTCGTTATGTTAACTGCACGCAGAGATAAGAGAGAGATAGATCGACAGAGGTAGCTTTATTCTATTGTTGAATAAAGGGTATTTTTTGAGACTTCGATGGGCCTACAGCCCCGGACAATGTTATTTCAGAGATTAAGCAGACAATGAAAAGACAATTATCTTTGTTCAATGTTATTTAGTTGATAGTTGGAAAGAGCCAATATAGAATGATGGAGCTTTTATTTTCTTATTTCTTACAATTAATTTCAGTTAACATCCGCTAACTATCTTCAGGTAAAAAGGAAGGAAATATGGTCTAATATAAAATTTAAAATTGACACCGACGTCTATATCATAATATCGAATACAAAAGGGGGAAGGGCTATGGAACAGGTAGTATTGGGTTACATAGTGCCAATAGCATCTTAATGATGACCTGACTAGATATGAAAACAAAGGACATAGAAATGGACTAGCAACAATAAGGCTTGAGTTATAAGTACATGCACATATCATGCAAGTATAAAGAATAATTTTTTTTAATATAATATTTTTATGCTTGCATGATATGTGACTTGACGATAAAACCACGTTCTTTTGAAAATTGAAAGTTTCCTTTAATCTCTGCTAGTTAGCTTTCGACCCGACCACATTTCGTTCTTATCACGGAATTTTTAATCTCCTTTTTTAACATAGACCGTTAATCAAATTTCATGATCTCATTTTTATCGTCGTTTTTTCTTTCATCAACAATCACATTATTCGCAAACTGAATTTTTTTCTTCTGTCAATTTATTAATAGATTTATTCGCATCTAATCTCTCTCTCAGCGTTTGATTCTTTGCTGACCGTTAACTTTATTTTCTTTTTTTCGCGAGATATTGAATATCTCGTTTACGAAACGTAAATGGCGTAGGCTGACCGGTTACATATATACATGTACACAAGAAATATGAGCTATTAACATGAAAACGCACATAGGAACAACGCAGGGAACGGCACACAGGAACGAGGATAGGATAAGGGCACATGGGTTAGATTGAAACGAACAAACGTTAGATACATTAACATAAGACATTATACGCGACTTGCAATTATCGGAATTGAATCTTATTACGGAATTGGAATTGGATTTGGAATTGAAATTTCTGCTCCGGAATTGGAATTAAAAAATTTCAGTGGAATTTTTCCAGCTCTGGTTACGAGAGCTGCATCGAGCTGAAAGGCGAATGCGTGGAGAGCGCCACAAAAGAGGTCGACTGTTAGTCGAACGAGTCATATGATTAAATGATTCACAAAACATCTAGTGTCAGCTGTTACTATTTTTGAAATTAAAAAACAACCCTCCTGAAAATTGTATTTTAAGATAAGATTTAAACATTTTTAAAAGGCCAGAACTTACGCGCATATGCATTGATTGCGCTGAAATTTTTCCCACAAATCAGTTTGATTGTCAAGATTAGTTTGCAAAGATTTCAATTTATTTGCATGATACGTTCAAAAGTTATAGCAAAATCTCGTTGCTTTTGAGACACCCTCGTAGATGAAAAACTTTAAAATCTCGCAAATCATGTCAATATGACCATCCAAGACAATCAATTGGTCACATGCACAAAGGACAAATAATTCCAAGCTGATATTAAAACCTGGTCTGTGGACTCGGTCGATTTTTTTGATTTTTGGTCTTAAGTCATTTACACAGGCTGACTCTAGCAGGGTTGCCAAACTCGTCCAGAAAAAATCCGGACTCTCTAATGTTATATCATCAGAGTAAATATAAACATTAATTGCCTTCTATACTTAACTGTGAATGGAAAATAATCATTATGTGTAAGATTGTCATCAATATCATGCGCATCTCTTTTCCTCGTCATTCATAAATGACAGGTGATTTTGAATGAAAAATCGCAGCTTTTAAGAACCCGAAATATTCAATTAACAAATACATCAATAAATCTTAGAAGCCTTGAGAATATTTCACAAATCCTTTTAACAAATATAGGCAGTACAAAGCTATATAAAAATTGACCAGCGCGTCTATGATTTCGTTAAATGATTGAATCAACAAATCTATAAAAATATACATTAGTGCGCCTATGATTGTGTTAAGAATCAACAAATCTATAAAGAATAGGCCTACAGCGGTGTATCTATGATCGCGCTACCAGAAAAACAAATCTTTATAAAAGTACATCAGTGCGCCTATGATTGCGCTACCAGAAAAACAAATCTATTTACAAATACATCAGTGCGCTTATGATAGCGCTATGAATTCTTCTATACAATACAATTTGCAAACACATTGACAAGTCAAAATATATTTGTGCAAATCCAAGAAGTAAACTGTTATGACAACAGCATAGTGCATGCATGAAATTACCCAAATTGGACCCTAGTAGTCTGTGAAAAAAGCAGTTTGCAAAAATGATACGGATGAATCAGCTTTAGTCCAAAGCAAGTAGTTGAATGATTTTAAACGGGTAAAGAAATGACTGACGAACATTAGTATGGATTCGATAAAAATCCGGAAATTTGATGGTTTTAACAAAAAATCCGGACTTCAGCAGATTCTGTCAAAAAATCCGGAAGTCCGGATAAAATCCGGACGTATGGCAACCCTGCTCTAGGTATACAGCTGTCAATCCAAAACAGCTCATCTTAGGCTCATATCTAAGTACATTCTCTAAATTTTATAATCATAATTCCTTTATCACGATTTGATAACATACACTGAGATACACACATAACACTGAATACTAACCTTTACGTAAAAACGTTTATTGACTTAGAAATTGAGTAGCTAGGTTAAGTTGAAAAACATTATAAGAAAGTAATGCTAAAAGAATCAAACTATTCAATGATGTAATGAAAAATCTACGATGCTGTCGAAGTGTTAAAAGATAGTTCCATACCCTGTATAAGCACGTTACATACGATATGAACAACAAAACAATCCTATTAAAAAATAGGGTAGACACCTATTAATTAGAAGCGCACAAACTTTCAATTTGACAAAGTCAACGCATTACTGCTTATGAACGAAATGGACTGAATTGAATTCAAAATAGACAAGTATAAAAGAAAATGCAACCGCAGTAGGAAAGAGTGGATATACACGTACTTGGAAAGTTATCAGAAACTTATCGTTGATCAAATTAAGCGAATTTGCAACTTATTCGACAACCAGCAGCTAGTGTGCATGGATATCGGCCGGACTCGGTTAGTTTGGCGACCGAGTTCGAGTCCGGCCAAAAACCACTGAGTCCGCGGCCTAGATTAAAACACTTACAGGAATTAACAAATGCATCGCACAATTAATTGATTTTAAAAGATAACTTACCGTAGGACGAGGAAGCTTTGAAGGCTCAACAGGCACTGCTTTGCCAGCATGATGTTCCTTGTACCAATCTGAATCCATCTGACCCCATACTACCATGTTGATGCCTGTCATTAGCTCACTTTTTTCATGTTTCGTTACGAAAAGGTCAGGCCGACAAAGATAAGTCACAAACATAACTAACATAAGAACGTGAGCGCATATTTGAAATAAAGACATCATAATTGTTCCGGTGCGGACATGGAGACAAAGGCAACAGCGATATTCCTTGTCATCTGCGCTACCCCGCAGGTTGAATGGTATCAAACTTCTAACCATCTGAAATTCAAACCACATCAAACATCAGAATGCCGTGAATAAAAATAGTTATTGTCACCAGATGAGTATAAATACATGTATAACATATATCGACCTACGTGTATTACATAAGTAATTAAGCTGAATGCTTACATCATAAAAATGTGAGAATATTTACGTATACATGTAAATTATATCTAAATGCTATGAATGCAAACCTTTATAAAATTTAAAAAAAAGTAGCATTTTTTGTATTTCATGCATTGCGTTTTTCATGTTTTCTTTTTTGATGGCATCCACCTTCCCCTTACAGCCATCCCGTTCCACATTTTTTTATTTCTTTATCATTGATATTTTTGGAGTTAATAATTCGCTATAATTTAGCGAAACACACCTTTACAAATCGACTATAAAATCTTGATAAGTATAAAATCATAAAAATGAATTCAATTAATCATAACAAGTACTTTTGAAAAACAAACTTTGTAAAATGCTAAATAGAATGTTCAATACTTGAAAGGGCCAATAGCTTATCACGAGTATACAGTTAACAAAAACAATCAATAGAAGAAGATCATTGCATCAATCATATTTTGCTGCTAGTCATCATCTTTTCCACCGACTCCAGCAAACATAATATCCTGAAAGTTTGCGTCTTCGGTCGGGTAGCTTTGTGTTTCTGGCGTAAATTTTCTAGTGCTTCAGTGCATTCTTTTGTCTTTTTTCATCCTGTCTCAATCATCAATTGAGCTGTGGCGGCATGTTGAAAATTGCCTCTCTAGTATAGCAGAACTGAATTTGTTTCCATCATTTCAAAGTTCTTGAGCTGCTAAAAATGCATTGTTCGTGTTTTTCTCATTACTAATTAATGTTTCTTCCTTCTCCACGTGACTTTTCTTCTGCTTTTTCATTTGTTCCCTCTCTCCTCTTGTCTCCTTATGCAATCAGAATGACCACATCCAGTAGCATTGATTTTTTTGTAATTGGCAATTTTTTTAGGGCGATTCCGTTAAGGGTCACGAAAGTGAACCATAACTTTGGTTGCCCGGAGTCAGTTAATAACATTTTCCACGAGTAGAGCGCGCTCTACAGCTCTAACAGTTGAAAGATATATACAATCCTCAAGTAGACCATTCCATTCTCCGTCGTTGTTCTGAGTTTTGCCGACTTGCTCATCCTGCAAGGACGACTCCAATTGGTATAACTTTGATTGGATTAGATAAGAACACTCGAGGAGACTGGATGTTTTGGCCTGCAATCAGTTTCTTATCATTCATGAGCTGCGTTTATTGCTTCCTACATGAAGTCTGGCACACAGCCATGATGCTATCAGTGTGTGCATGACGCAATTGAACACTATCAATACGTCAGATGAACATAGTGGAGCCGAATGCAGCGGATTGGCTTCGTGCTATTTCGTCTCCCGGTTTGGGTCTGTCAATGGAGCCAAATAAGATGAATGTTGCCATAAAGTGGTGGTTTTGGGCTTCCGCTGTATGAAAGTGGTGCAAATTACAGCTGCCATCCAGCGTCACCACTCGAACAACTTGGCCATCATGCATTGACCTGCCAAAGAAATGGTGACGTAGTGAACCGACACAACAGCATAAGAGACGTAATTTTCGAGACGTACAGGCGCACACCACTGAGACCTAAGCTCGAATACGGTGCCGGCCTTGGACAGAGTCATCAAAATTCAAGATCCGCAGATGTTTGTGTACCACGATTGGTCCCTCGGTAGGCCGGCAGCAGTTGATGTGACGGTAGTTCATCAGCTCAATCAAGAAAACATAAATGGAGCGAACACTACAGTTCATGAATGACTGAGAGCTGCAGAGGCGCGTAGGGTCGCTAGAAATGGCAAAAATGTCGCGAGCTGGGATGGGTTTGTCTACCGTTTGCGGTGAGTGCAAATTGAGGGTTCAGTGAGGAGGCTAAGAGGTTTGTGGAGCGCATAGCACAGAGAATTAAAACCCAGACTAATTCCAAGATTTCAGTGTTCAGAGTCAACTTATGGTTTAATATCGGTAGCTGGGATACGTAGAAACGCTTAAGCCATACTCAAAATAAGACCTTCCATTGGCCGCTTTGAGTTAGAACATGCTTATGTCAAATATTAGTTTCTATCATTGTTTTGTGCATGCACTTTTTATTTTCTGTTTCCTATCAGTAGGTTTAGGTACAAATGCGAGCGCATTTTTGCAAGGGGATGTGTCGTAAATCACATATGAAAGGCCAACAATAAGAAATATGAGAGAAGATCAAATCCAATGAGGCCAGTCATACAGGAGACGAATTACATTTGTTGTACGGTAATGCATACGGCGGACAAGAGTTAGACGTTTTTCGACAATATTTATGGTGCAAGTGTGTACAGTGTGAGTTCCATGACAAGGAGGCAGAGAAAGCAGATACATTTTCGATACTTTCGTCCTTAATTGTAATACACGTAGAAGTCAGTGATCTTGGAGAACTCGATATGGTCAGATATTTGCTATTATCTACATAGACTGACTAGTTATTGAAAGACGACCAAGAAACAAAGGAATCAACAATAGATTGAAATATATCAACAATGGATTGAAAACCGATTGTGCGGAAAGTCTTTCAAATGCAGAAAATCATCTATCATGAGTATAAAGATACATAACAATGAATGCATTGAACTTTGGGCTACATCGAAGGAAAATTTACACATTTGATAATATAATATTTTCTCTTGATAATACATTTGGGAGAAAATATTTAAATTTTGTCTTCTTTATTATGCTGTATGTCATCAGCGTTTTCGATCGATTCATTAAACTTATTTTCACTTCGTTTAAGATATGCATGCGCATGTCCATTGTACTATAAGCATGGAATAATGTTCATTAGCAATTAATCATCCAAAGCGACGACTTATTATCAATTTACCTGTGCCTTGTATCTGATATTTTGTCTAAGCAATGCATTCACATTACATCATTGGCACTTTTGAACTGCAACTTCATGCAATGTGATCACCTGGGTTATAATTTTGTGTTGCCAGACTTGCGTAAGTATGTTTGTAGAACTACATGGGCAGCAAATATACCGACATAGTGACCATGTAAAGAAGCGTCTACGTGCATATATGCTGTATTCAGAACATTGGGTTGCATGACATGTGATTTACAATGTGATAATACACTGAATGCCTGGAAATTTCGGCATCCCGAGGTTGACCCCAAATCCGGTCGGGATCTCGGGCTCAGAAAAGTCCGGGATTTGTGAACCCTGACTGCTTAGCATCTGCAGTTTGTCTGAGTGTGATTGCTGAGAGAATGTAAGGGAACTGGCTGAAGACAGTTCTTGGCGACTGTAACAAGCTTATTCAGGCAAACGAATGGGAGAAAAACAGCTTGAAGTTGGAAATAAAATGTAGAAGTACTTTGGTTTGCAGAACTTTGTTACATTCGCATTATTTACAAGATTGAGAACAAATTTATTAGAGTGAGGCACTTAATCAATTACAATGTACACTGCAAAATTCTAAGATGACGGCTTTCATAAGCTATTCACCTTATCGCCTTGTTTGGCACATCATATGGAAAAATAAATAAATGAAAGACCTTCCAAATCGTATAGAATTAAAACACAGACATGGAATTCTTTGAAATTTCGGTGCATACCGATGGTGCAGTCATGGCTACAGTCCTACTCAATGGATCAGACTTTCAAGCTTGATACTTCTACTTCATATTGCAACTTGAGTTTCTTGTCTACGCTATGAAAGGAGATGCTACTGATGCAAATGAGAGTATCCGTGAATAGGGAAAGAAAATATGTCTTGTATAGCGATTAATTCACATTAAGCTGTTCACTATCCAGTTCACAGAACGTAGTTAAATGGAGCAATTTTCATCCAAAAAGAACGATTTGAGTGTCATTACCTGACAGTTGAGAGAGTGGCTACAAATTGACTATCTGGTTTCCATGTACTTTCACCTGTTGACTGAGAAGAATAAATAGTTCTGTGGGGATCTTCAATTAGCTTGAACGAGATCCACGGCAACCAAATTTCTGAATTCTTAATTTCTGATCTCGCGTAGCACTCGACAGAATGCCATAGAGTAAGTATACAACCTTATAAGCCTGCACATGCTTACTCTATGCACAATGGTTTCCATGTTCTAACTGAAAATGATAGGCGAGATTGGGGTTGTTCATTAATTAAAATTCTGCCGGCTGAATATCAAACCGATTTAATTTTCTACAGGTAATTACTTTTTGGACGACAGCATAATACCAAAACCGACTGAAAATTCTGCCGATATATTCTACCGGCAGAAAATTAAATCGTTTTAATCGTGGTTGTAATATTCAGCGGTCAGAATTTTTGTTAATGAACAGCCCCAGTGTGTAAAATGTTTTGTTTAAAATCTCGTAAAATTAATGGCAATTTCGATAATACCTCGTGGGCAACATCAGATTTGTAAATTGCTGCTATTTAAGGTTGATAAAAAGGTGAGCATGGTCTTTCATGCGGATCTGAGTACCCTCACAAAGAAAGAAAGGGCCTTAAAGTGTTGCCGCTGCATCATTTCACCTAAAATCACAAGCGACGAGATTTTGAACAACTTGTCTTCTTCCACAAATAGGACATTGTTTCAATCATACAGGATGACCAATTAGGGAACTGTCCGTTTTCGGTTTTCATTTTTCTAAGATTCTTGCATCTTGATGGGTCTTAATAATTTGCTTGTGATGTTATCAATTAACCTCTTCATGATCACTTGTACTTTCAATCCCAGACTCACAGTTGCCGCTCGAGAAAATAAAAATAATAGCATAGGCAAAGAAAAATAGTGCAACCACTCTAAACAGTCAATTAGGATAAAAGGCTTCTATTCAAACTGACCCAAAGTAAAATTTGCTCTACAGCTGTGTATGTACGGCAATTGCTAAACTACATACGATGCCATAAAAAAAATTACTAAACCATATACGGTGCCATAGCTCCGTTAATATTAAACATTTCCCAAAACCAAACACATATTCGGGTTCCTCAGGAAGTGATCAACAAGCACACATCATCAAATTACTGAATATCACCGCCGTTTCTCGACAATTTAAAACAAATCCTATTTAAACAAAAATTCTAAAAAAACACAACCTATACGAGGCCATGGCTTCCATCAATCTCAACCATATAGCGCGAAACTTCACACACATATACTACAAGTCCTAATGAACGGGACAATACCTCATTTGACCTCTCCCGATGCCAATACCTAATGTCAATCCCCAAAAACCTCTCTCGACCAATGAAAATTATCAGCATATCCGAAAATCACCTATACGGGGCCATGGCTCCCACAACACTAAACCGATTCCCTCCAAACTTCACACACGCATACTACACCTCCCAACGAACAGGACAATACCTCACTTCACCACCCTACATGCTCTCAACCTCCGCTGAACTTCAAAATACTCTGTCAACAAAATTTACCTTGCACCACTAATCAACATATACACAAACTCACCTATACGGGGCCATGGCTCCCACAAAACTAAACCGATTCCCTCAAAACTTCACACACACATACTGCACCTCCCAACGAACAGGACAATACCTCACTTCACCACCCTACATGCTCTCCACCTCCGCTGAACTTCAAAAAACTCTGTCAACAAAATTTACCTTGCACCACTAATCAACACATACACAAACTCACCTATACGGGCCATGGCTCCCACAAAACTAAACCGATTCCCTCAAAACTTCACACACACATACTGCACCTCCCAACGAACAGGACAATACCTCACTTCATCACCCTACATGCTCTCCACCTCCGCTGAACTTCAAAAAACTCTGTCAACAAAATTTACCTTGCACCACTAATCAACACATACACAAACTCACCTATACGGGGCCATGGCTCCCACAAAACTAAACCGATTCCTTCCAAACTTCACACACACATACTACACCTCCCAACGAACAGGACAATACCTCACTTCACCACCCTACATGCCTCCACCTCCTCTGAACTTCAAAAAACTCTGTCAACAAAATTTACCTTGCACCACTAATCAACACATACACAAACTAACCTATACGGGGCCATGGCCCCACAAAACTAAACCGATTCCCTCAAAACTTCACACACACATACTACATCCTCCCAAAGAACAGGACAATACTACTCACTTCACCACACTCCAAATGCATTTTAATTTTTTTACATACTACTCGCCAAAACTACTTACACTATGCATGTTAACTCACCTATACGGGGCCATGGCTCCCACAAAACTAAACCGATTCCTTCCAAACTTCACACACACATACTACACCTCCCAACGAACAGGACAATACCTCACTTCACCACCCTACATGCTCTCCACCTCCGCTGAACTTCAAAAAACTCTGTCAACAAAATTTACCTTGCACCACTAATCAACACATACACAAACTCACCTATACGGGGCCATGGCTCCCACAAAACTAAACCGATTCCCTCCAAACTTCACACACACATACTGCACCTCCCAACGAACAGGACAACACCTCACTTCACCACTCCAAATGCAATTTAATATTTTTACATACTACTCACCAAAACTACTTACAACTATGCATGTTAACTCACCTATACGGGGCCATGGCTCCCACAAAACTAAACCGATTCCTTCCAAACTTCACACACACATACTACACCTCCCAACGAACAGGACAACACCTCACTTCACCACTCCAAATGCAATTTAATATTTTCACATACTACTCAACAAATCTACTTACAACTATGCATGTTAAGCTCAAAATTTGGTCTACATTGATATTTTAGAAATGCAATAGGATAATAACTTGAAGCAATTAAATGAATCACAAAGATGGCGTCACAGGGGGTCTAGCCACAAGAATTTCGAATTTTATCCCTGAAATCAAAAGGTGCGCAAATTTTCGAAAATTATGGAGTTGGAGCCCTGCTTCCCTGCATCGGTCCCAGGAGCAGAATATCCGCATGGGGTTATATGAAACATTCATTTGATCAAGATAATGATTTCCTTTCCATACATATCACTTTTGTGAACCCTGTTAGCGTAATCTTTCTATATGCTACAATCGAAAGGGCCAGTTTGCTTGTACTGACTGCATGAATTCAAACAAATGAGGCCATTTCATATGACGGGTCAAATAAATATCTCGACCTTCGTGCCTCGTTCCGAAATCTGTTCGTAGTGGGTACCAGTTGGAGTCTACAATGCTTCTGGAAATTCTTGTAGCAAACCTAATCAGCTCCTAACCCAATCAACCTAATCAGTTGCTCGCGTTGGTAATGGATGACTTCGAAGTCGCGTTATTCACTACTGTATTACGTATTATAATATACTGTATTCTGAGAGGGCCTGCATTTTCCCATCTTGTAGGCCTACCTACCTTATTAGTTACTTGTTCAAAGTATTGAGGAACAGTTACGTATTGGGTTCTAGCCTATTTTCATGCCAGGTGTAGCTATTAGAACTTATTACTATTCATAGGTTATCCTTATAAGGATAATTATAATTATCCCGATCAACAATTTCTCCTGACCAATGATTTCCCCTTCGACTCGTGCCGGCTCCCCTTTTACTCGCCATTATGAAGCAGTACTTATTACTCGCCACTGCTACAGCCATGCAAAGCACTGGTTGACATATTACTACCAACGTTGAAACTCTAATCTAATGTACTACCGACAGGACTCGGTAGTAACTACGACCGACTTCAATTTTACCGCGTCGCAACCTAGAAGCGTGCTGAGTAATCCACCATGGTCCCGTATAGGTGAGTTAACATGCATCGTTTTAAGTAATTTTTTAATAAGTAGTATGTAAGAATGGTAGAATGCATTTGGAGTGGTGAAGTGAGGTGTTGTATGTGTGTGTGTGAAGTTTTGAAAGGAATCAGTTTAGTTTTGTGGGAGCCATGGCCCCGTATAGGTGAGTTAACATGCATAGTTGTAAGTAGTTTAGGTGAGTAGTATGTAAAAATATTAAAATGCATTTGGAGTGGTGAAGTGAGGTGTTGTCCTGTTCGTTGGGAGGTGCAGTATGTGTGAGTGAAGTTTGGAGGGAATCGGTTTAGTTTTGTGGGAGCCATGGCCCCGTATAGGTGAGTTAACATGCATAGTTGTAAGTAGTTTTGGTGAGTAGTATGTAAAAATATTAAAATGCATTTGGAGTGGTGAAGTGAGGTGTTGTCCTGTTGGTTGGGAGGTGTAGTATGTATGTGTGAAGTTTTGAGGGAATCGGTTTAGTTTTGTGGGAGCCATGGCCCCGTATAGGTGAGTTAACATGCATAGTTGTAAGTAGTTTTGGTGAGTAGTATGTGAAAATATTAAATTGCATTTGGAGTGGTGAAGTGAGGTGTTGTCCTGTTCGTTGGGAGGTGTAGTATGTGTGTGTGAAGTTTTGAGGGAATCGGTTTAGTTTTGTGGGAGCCATGGCCCCGTATAGGTGAGTTAACATGCATAGTTGTAAGTAGTTTTGGTGAGTAGTATGTAAAAATATTAAATTGCATTTGGAGTGGTGAAGTGAGGTATTGTCCTGTTCGTTGGGAGGTGTAGTATGTGTGTGTTAAGTTTGGAGGGAATCGGTTTAGTTTTGTGGGAGCCATGGCCCCGTATAGGTGAGTTAACATGCATAGTTGTAAGTAGTTTTGGTGAGTAGTATGTGAAAATATTAAAATGCATTTGGAGTGGTGAAGTGAGGTGTTGTCCTGTTCGTTGGGAGGTGTAGTATGTGTGTGTGAAGTTTGGAAGGAATCGGTTTCGTTTTGTGGGAGCCATGGCCCCGTATAGGTGAGTTTGTGTATGTGTTGATTAGTGGTGCAAGGTAAATTTTGTTGACAGAGTTTTTTGAAGTTCAGCGGAGGTGGAGAGCATGTAGGGTGATGAAGTGAGGTATTGTCCTGTTCGTTGGGAGGTGCAGTATGTGTGTGTGAAGTTTTGAGGGAATCGGTTTAGTTTTGTGGGAGCCATGACCCCGTATAGGTGAGTTTGTGTATGTGTTGATTAGTGGTGCAAGGTAAATTTTGTTGACAGAGTTTTTTGAAGTTCAGCGGAGGTGGAGAGCATGTAGGGTGGTGAAGTGAGGTATTGTCCTGTTCGTTGGGAGGTGCAGTATGTGTGTGTGAAGTTTTGAGTGAATCGGTTTAGTTTTGTGGGAGCCATGGCCCCGTATAGGTGAGTTTGTGTATGTGTTGATTAGTGGTGCAAGGTAAATTTTGTTGACAGAGTTTTTTGAAGTTCAGCGGAGGTGGACAGCATGTAGGGTGGTGAAGTGAGGTGTTGTCGTGTTCGTGGGGAGGTGCAGTATGTGTGTGTGAAGTTTGGAGGGAATCGGTTTAGTTTTGTGGGAGCCATGGCCCCGTATAGGTGAGTTTGTGTATGTGTTGATTAGTGGTGCAAGGTAAATTTTGTTGACAGAGTATTTTGAAGTTCAGCGGAGGTGGAGAGCATGTAGGGTGGTGAAGTGAGGTATTGTCCTGTTCGTTGGGAGGTGTAGTATGCGTGTGTGAAGTTTGGAGGGAATCGGTTTAGTGTTGTGGGAGCCATGGCCCCGTATAGGTGATTTTCGGATATGCTGATAATTTTCATTGGTCGAGAGAGGTTTTTGGGGATTGACATGAGGTATTGGCATCGGGAGAGGTCAAATGAGGTATTGTCCCGTTCATTAGGACTTGTAGAATATGTGTGTGAAGTTTCGCGCTGTATGGTTGAGATTGATGGAAGCCATGGCCTCGTATAGGTTGTGTTTTTTTAGAATTTTTGTTTAAATAGGATTTGTTTTAAATTGTCGAGAAACGGCGGTGATATTCAGTAATTTGATGATGTGTGCTTGTTGATCACTTCCTGAGGAACCCGAATATGTGTTTGGTTTTGGGAAATGTTTAATATTAACGGAGCTATGGCACCGTATATGGTTTAGTAATTTTTTTTTATGGCATCGTATGTAGTTTAGCAATTGCCGTATGTACACCTGTACGTTGCACATGCTATCTTATGGATCCTTTTGTTCGACAAGATATCAATAAAGCATCGTTCTTTTCATCGACGACTCATACGCAAAATGCAATGGTTCGTTTCACTAATGTGTCCATTGATTCGAAATTACTGATCATTGGATGTCACTGTATTACTTGTCTGCATGGATCACTTATGGCAAAATCACTTAAATGTCTAAACTAAAAATCTATGTGCATAGATAGATTTTGTAGTGTCCGGTATTTGTAATATCGTAGTAAAAATAGTTAAATTGTAATAACAACTTGTAGGAACCATAAATCCCATCAAGCAAAATCCAGCCAAGTAAAGTAGTAAATTCAAGCTATATTGCAGTTGGTTAAGTGATCACAAGATGTTCATAGTAAAAGAGACCTGAGCGTAAGATACAAAAATTATAAATTTCAAAACGTTTCTAAGTAACTACAGCTGGTACTCAAGCATTTGAAATTGCAGTGCATTAAAACAAAAGTATTAATTTCGGTTACTATATTTTCCCTCCTTTTTCAAAAAGGGGATATATAGACTATAAAATTTTTAACGCATTTATGTACAAACTACCATCGAACTCTTCTGCGTACACCGGTGGTTCTCTTTGGGGAACTCTTCCGCCTGTAGAAGGACGATAAAAAAAACATGAAAAGGATCTGTAGCTTCTACTTACACCGGCGGTTCTCTTTGGGGAACTCTGCCGCCTGTAGAAGTACGATCGGTACCACAAAACCAAAAACAACACAAGGCGATTGAGCCTTCAGAAAACTGCCTCATCGACGTCGGTGCCTATTCGAACGGTGTATAGGTTGAGATTCTGGCACAGTAATCGGTATCTCAACGGAACATTCTGTAATTTCATCGAACCGTTCATTTACTGTCATCGTAGTAGGAATAAATGTCGTATCATAATCATTAGTTGTCGACTCTTGAGCTGTGCGAAATATGTTCCTCGTGATGATACAAAATCCGTCGTCCATCTTGAATCTGAATGGACCAACTTGCTTGACCAACTTTCGTGTTTGCCCTTTCTTAGTATGAACACGTTGACCTTCTCTATACGGCGTTGTTGTACAAGGTCGTCTACGATCGTTAGCATATTGGGCATTTGCTTCACTTTTTGATCTTAAATTTTGGCCTGCTTCTGTCTCAACATCGTGTTCTGTAGAAATGATGTTTAGGTTTGTCTTCACCTTGTAGGATAGCATCAACTCGGACGGCATTTTGTTCGTCGAAGAATGCATAGTTGCATTGTAGTTCTGTACGTAGTTGTCGATTATTTGTTGTAATTTATTGACACTTTTACAGATGTTACACCTAGCAATTTATTCAAATTCCTATTAACCCGCTCTACGACCCCATTACTCTGTGGATTATAAACAGAAGAACGTCTATGAATTATTCCTCGAGTGCGTAAGAACTCAGAAAATTCATGGGAGATGAATTGAGGTCCATTGTCGGAGGTTAGTAGTGTGCATTGTCCGAAAAGCGAGAAGAGACTGCTTAAAAATTCAATAACTTTCGCAGAAGTAACAGAGCTAGTAATTGTCGTGTAGACATAAATTTTGTGTAACAGTCTATCACAACGATATAATAAGGTCTATGAGACACGTCATAGTTCGGACCTTTAATATCAATGGCAATTTGATGCCAAGGTCTATGTATATAGTTCGGCACTTATACCGGAGATTCGCGCATTGGTTCACGACAACAAGTGCAAGATCGTAATTGTGACTCAACGTTCGAGCTCAAATTAGGCCACCAGTAAAATTCACGTATACGGGATTCACATTTAGAAATGCCCATTTGACCCTCGTGTGCAATGGATACGATCCGGTCGCGAAGCATTGGAGGAATACAAAATTTTTTTCACCACGACACACTACGCCATCGATCACAGTCTTTCCTCACATTCCAAAATCCAATGAGAGATGATGGTAATGCAGAAGCACGTTGAGGCCAACCGTTCTTTATCGTACTTATCAATTCTTGAAAGACATCATCATTATCAGTCGCTTGCCTAAGTTCTTGAATTGAAATAGGACTATTGTTCACTTGACCTAGCGACATAGTAAAAAGTTCGATGTGCGAGACTTTATCCTGAAATGGTACTCTTGATAAAGCATCGGCGACTTCATTCTGTTTTCCTGGGATGTACTGTACTTCAAAGTTGTATTGTAATAACTTTGTTGCCCAGCGAATCACTCGGCAAGGCGCAGACCCACCTTCAAACGAATTATACAGAAGCTGTTTCAAACATTGGTGGTCTGTCCTGATCATGAATCGCCTTCCGTATAAGTATTGGTGTAGGCGTTCGGTACCCCAAAGTACTGCGAGAAATTCTTTCTCAGAAACAGAATAGGTCTTCTCGATGTCGGACAACTTTCTGCTGAGGAAGTATGCTGGACGTTCTTCACTAGTCGACCCGCACTTTTGAGACAAAACCGCAGAAATGCCATAACCAGATGCGTCAGTGGTAAGATAAGTTGGAGTGTCAATATCACAATCAAAAAATGCTAGCGGAATGTAATTAGACAGGCAGTCTTTCAAATTGCAAAATTCACTTTGATGTTGTTCAGTCCACTGAAAAGTAACATTCTCACGCAACAAGTCGTAAAGTGATGTGGAAATACACGCTGCATTCGGTATGAAATTTCTGTAAAAATTGATCAACCCCATGAATGATCGTAGCGACTATTTGTCATGAGGAACTGGAGCACACATAATAGCTTCAAGTGTCTCCGGTAGAGGCGAAATTCCTTGAGGTCCAAGCATAAGACCCAAAAATGGCACACTAGTTTGCCGGTAAATACATTTTTCCTCATTCAAAGTCATACCGTAGGAACGTAACTGGTCCAAAGTTGACTTGAGACACACATCATGCTCATCAAGCGATTTTCCGAAAATCAGGATATCATCCAGATAACTAACTGTATTTCGACAGTTCCGTAAAATTGTGAAAATCACTTTCATGTAGGCCGACGGTGCACTAGCTAGTCCAAACGGTAGGCGTTTGTACCGAAACTGACCCACATGCGAAGTAAATGCTGTTAAATCACGGGAGTCTTTCCTGATTTCAAGTTGGTGATAGGCAGCTCTCAAGTCTAACTTAGAAAAATACTTTTCCCGGGTCAACTTAGCAAAAATGTCGTCGACTGTTGGGAGAGGGTGCTGGTCGACAACAATATGCTGGTTGATTTTCTTATAAGCAACGCAAAGTCTTATTTTGTTGTTAGCTTTGGGTACAATGACAATAGGAGAAAGTTAAGGGGATGAGTCGATTTCTTCTATGATGTCATCTTGCAATGACTTGCTGATTTCATTCTCAACAGCTGACTGTAGAGCAAATGGAATACGTCTCTGTTTTTGAACTAGAGAGGATTGAGCACCATTTTTCAGTTGAATATAAAACTGAAAACCTTTCAATTTCGGTAACACTGTTACAATTTCAGTTTTTGGAATATCAGTGCGAGTTACAGAGCAAGAAACAAGCTCAGCATTTTGACCACGCTTAACAGTAACGTCAAGGTGAAAAATAGCATCTGCACCCAAGACTGGTTGATGGTCAACACGTAGTACAAGAAAATCGATGTATGCAGACTTGCCATTTAAATGACACAGTACACCTTTCAAAATTCCCGCAACATCAATTACATAAGTATGATCAAAATTTTGTAGTATAGCATCGTCTAAAGGTAGTCTCTTGCAAAATGTTTCTTACAAAATGAAAAATTCAATGAGGAGATATCTGATCCAGAATCTACCAGAAAAGATTCACTGACATTTGAATTATTATCAGTGGTAATGCTCATAGAAACATACGATTTCTTTACACGAGAAGACAAATTGGCTGCAGAACACACTAAATCATTAGTACGCACATGTAAGGATTTCGACTGACAGGTGCTAGTAGTTGGACGCTCAGTTGTAGTATTACGAGACTTCATAGTACAAACAGATGCAAAATGTCCATTTTTATTGCAAAAATTGCACTGTGCATTCTTAGCAGGACACTTAGAATCAGATGCAACATGGGAATTAGATCCACATCTGTAACATTTTCACAACGTAGAAACATTTGTATTTTTAGTCGAAACTTGTTTATTTGTAGAAAACTTATTGCGACTTTGCGTCACAACTGCTGTAGTAAGTGGAGTCTGAACAGAGTGCAGAGAGTTACAAATTTTAACACATTCAGACAGACTTTTCGGTCTCCTCATACGTAGTTCACTGCTAAGTGACTTAGGAATAGTAGTCAAAAATTTTGCAATGAGTAAATCTTCACGTAGAGATGCAGTGCTAAAATTTTCAAAAAGCATTTGTAACTTAGATGCATATTCATCAAAAGAGCCTGAGTACGTAACCTCAAAAGACTCAATTCTGTTCAAAAACTTGTCTTGAGTAGAATAGCGCTCGGTCAGAAAAGATACAATATCATCGTAATTATCAGCATTTGGATAAGTAGTGATAACTGACTCAAAAATTTGCATATCCAAATTAGTAAGCAAGTAGTCAACTTTTTTCTCAGCTTCAACATTAGTGATACGTAAAAACATTTCAAACTTTTTTAGCCATATCAAAAAGTCACATTGTCTAGCAAAAGGTTCAATACGCATGGTAGGACCTGAAGACATGTTGAAAATACTGAAAAAATTTAGTGATATGCTGAAAATGTATAAATTTGCAATTATTCGTAGTATGGTAGTAGAGAAAACGTTTATACTTATCACAGACCGGAAATCCTTGAAAATTGTAGTAATACTGATTGTAAAAATAATGTGATATGCAGGTTCGTAAAAATCTCCGTCGCCAATGTGTAGTGTCCGGTATCTGTAATATCGTAGTAAAAATAGTTAAATTGTAATAATAACTTGTAGGAACCATAAATCCCATCAAGCAAAATCCAGCCAAGTAAAGTAGTAAATTCAAGCTATATTGCAGTTGGTTAAGTGATCACAAGATGTTCATAGTAAAAGAGACCTGAGCGTAAGATACAAAAATTATAAATTTCAAAACGTTTCTAAGTAACTACAGCTGGTACTCAAGCATTTGAAATTGCAGTGCATTAAAACAAAAGTATTAATTTCGGTTTCTGCAATTTTCAGTTCGCATAATCTACATGCAAATAAATGTTCTAAACAAAATTTCAATGGGATGTTTCAGATAACATAATTTGCGATGTTCTTTAGTTTGCTTCCTTAATAATTTGATTAAATGGAGTCTCAAGAAACAAAGTCGATAAATAAACCTCTGCTCATTTATATTGAATACTACCCACTGTGCTTACATTATCGACAGAAAGAGGTACGATAAATCCCACTGGAAATGTATTGAAGTTAATTTGAAATATTGCAAAGTATACAAATACAAAAATCAAAGCTTGTTGTGGACTTCAGCGCAATGCAAGAATAAAGATCTTTGTACTTAAAATCCGCAATACGTTGCGTGTCTGTTATAAATCCCCGAGTTACCAAATTCACACTCGAATTTCACTCTCTCGAACATCGGTTAAGCGTTTTCCCTCGACCTCGCTTTCTGCGCGCACTTCCTCGTTGTGATCGTTGCATTTTGAACCCCATCAAAGTGACCTCATTTGGTCTAGTCAATATACATTCGCTTAACAATGAAGTTGTTTAACAATGATGACCTCTTTGAGATTCTTGATGGGCAGTGTTTTGATGTGATAATGCCGTTAGAAACTTGGCACGGTACTGATTCGGTTTCTTTGCGTCGTCTACGAGCTGCTGGCCTCAATGTTTTAGACAAAACTCGAAAGCGTCAACGAAATGATTCCTTTGCCGTTAACCATGGTGGAGTTAATATTACTGCGACTCCGGGCATTAGACGTGCAACTACCTTGCTTTGGTGCTAAGTCATGTGAAATTATTTCTTCAAGAATTATCTCCAATTTATCTTCATGTGCTGCAGTTCTCATCTATCGAACTGGTCCAATCTCCTCTAATTTTTTCATAGAAATTACGAAAGTTTTGGAAATGTTCACCACATGTTTTGAGCCAATATACTTTACAGGAGATTTTGATATCCATGTCGAACGTGGAGACGATACTAACGCTCAAAATCTGCTTGAGCCATTATCTTCGTTTGGACTCCATTATCAAGTCAGTGATGTGACGCATATCCTTGGAGGAACGATTGACCTCATCTTCACCAGAACAGATAGCCCACCCCCAAATATCTTGTGTCAATTGTCGGAAGTGGTATTTCTGACCATAAGCTATTACATTGGAAATCCAATCTATATCGACCTCCTCCCATCTACGAATCGATTACAGTGCGTTTCTGGAAATTACTAAACGTTGATGAACTTGTAGCATTCATTGCCAATTCCATTTTGTGCCATCCAAATCTCTGACATGGTCCTTCATGTGACCAATAAGTTGCAGCTTACGATGAAATGATTGGGTATGCAATTGACCCATAAATTCCTCTTCGAACTGTGCGAATACGCCAACGCCAATTAAAATCCGATTTAAAATCCGAATTACTTGGAACACCCAAGAAGTACAAGCTGAAGGAAGATGCTATACCCATACTTAATCTACCAGAAAAAAGAGAAAATTTCCAATTCAACTGTCCACCAAATCAAGTGAGATCTGCCGCAAGAAAGTTACGGGAAGTCCGGTTGTCGCTAGCTGTCAACGAAGGTAATAAAAGTGTTAATAACATCTTTTCATTCATTGCATTTTTTATATGATTTTTATTTTCAGCATTGTAAGAGTCTGCTGCTGCAGTTCTTAGCGAACATCAGGAATCTCCCTTATGTGATGACTCGCAAACTGATGCGGATGCCGATATACCTGACATGGAAAATGAACCGGTCTCCGATTATTATTTGTCGACTGATACCCAGAGTGATGAAACTGAAAGTGATACCGACTTTACTACTTCAGAAAGGCCTTCCAACGATTTCATGTTTATGTGCGGATTTGACAATATCATGGAACTTGCAAAATTTTGTCCTAAGTGGAAACATTATTGATGAAATCTCCGTCAAAACTAAAGGATCTATGTTAGTTTTGCATCTGATGTGTGTAAACGGGTACAATGACTTACTTTTACTTTACTTTATCCGTTTAACGTCCTCTTCTCCATCTCCGTTGGGTTGGACGATTGATCCTCATGGAATGCCTCCAGGTGTTTCGTTCGAGGGCGTCGGCTTCTTTGAGGCCCAATTGCCGACAGTCTGCGGACACAGTTTCCTCCCAGGTCTTCTTCGGGCGGCCTCTTGGTGTTGGTCCGTTGATCTTCATCTTCCATATTCTCTTCACCCAATCACTTTTATCTTTCCTTACCACATGGCCGTACCATCGTAATCTGCACACACGCAAGGCTTCATCAATCGACTGCAGGTTCAGGCGCGCCAGAAGGTCTTCGCTGACCACTCTATCTTCAAGAGATACTCCACACATCCACCTGATCATCCGTCTGTCCGCTACTTCCATTCTCCTCTTCTCCACTGCTGTCACTGCCCATGTCTCACTGCCATAAGTCATGCAGGCTCTGACGCATGAGTCAAAGATCTTCCCTTTCATCCAATATGGAGTAGCACGGCTGGTCAGGATAGGCGATAGTTCTCGGAATTTCTTCCAGCCCGATTGAATGCGCGCAGTCACAGCTGCCTCCGCTCCACCACCGGAATCCAACATGTCTCCCAAGTAGCAGAAACGAGTAACATTGTCGCACTTGTCATTCTCCAAGCTGATCGCTTTCATGGGGCTTCTGTTTCTCTCAACGGGCCTATCACCTGAGCATCTCCCACACACAAAGTTCGACGACGCTCTTGCCAGACTGCCTTTTACGCCACTACAACGTCCGTGAATCCATGATCGGCAACTGGTACACTGTATCGAATTGCAGCCCACACTACCCAAACAAACACTACACGGGTATTTGCAGGTTACTGGAGTCTTTCTTTCCCCTACTGCCGTTCTCATAACTTTCGTTTTGGCCACATTAACTGTTAGACCTTTTGATGTTAGGCAGTCATTCCACGTCTTGAGCTTTTCTTGCAGTTCTTCTTCACTTTCTGCAGCCAAAGCGAGATCATCTGCATAGAGAACCTCGAAAGGAAGTCCCTCTGAAAAACCCGCACTGGTGGTATTCATCACGATCGCAAAGAGCAGGGGGCTTAAGACAGAGCCTTGGTGCAAACCAACCTTCACTTCGAAAAACCTGCTGTTGTCTCCTCCAAAGCGCACGGATGTTCTGGCGTCTTCATACAAGTTCATAACTGCTTGAACAAGCCATTCTTCGACTCCAGATTTTCTTTGAGACTTGGCGATCTCAAAAATATTGGAAAGATACAGGTACTCCACATGGAAATATACTTTTGACATCAGCAACTTTGACTACTGGCAATGCATATATAACCATACGTGAAATAGCTGATGCAGCGAAATTGGTCATGTTTTGTGAATCGACGTTCTATAAATTACAGAAGAAATACATTGCTCCCAAAATTGATTCACTGTACGAACAAATGCATAAAGAGGTATTGGAGACATTAGTTGACGACAAAACCATGATTTTCATTGGAGATGGGAGGTAAGGCAAAAAATCATTTTTTGTTAACTAATATTTATTGATTTAGGCCTACATCGATTACAGCAAAAAATGTTTCAGCAAGCGAGTTCAATTCGTACTCATGTCAAAATCTGGAATGTGCCATTTCTAAAAGTAAATATCATTTAAACTCATATTTAAATGATCCGCGTATTAGGCTACATACTTTTGCATTTGAGTTGGCATTACACTCAAGAAAATAAACCACGATGTTTCAACTTCAACATTTGTGTTTAACTTATTAATTCCATAAATTCCAAGAATCCAGTATATGGCTCATTTTTGGGGTTTGGAAGATGATCACGTACCACCTTTACGACACAGGAAGGAATTACATAACGGACATACTTGGATAGTTCATTTTCATGCATCCAGTAAGTGTAGTTTTTGTAGGCGTAGTGTCGATACATCTTACTTGTGTATTGAGTCTTTTTACCAGGGGATTTCCCCTCAGCATGACGACTTTGCGGTCTTACCGTTTCGAGCACTTGAGTGTTTAAACAAAGAACAGAGAAATTATCCGTCAATGTTATACACTTAAAGGATTCGCGCAAATCAAGAGTACATTTCTCCTCCCAACAACAGACACATTCTCTCTTGGAAGCCTGAATAACGCAGTTTTCGCACCAACACCAATTCAATGTATTAAGTCGACTCGTGTTTTCCTCACTACAGTTGTTTACATCTTCATATTTGTATTCTGTCAAAGGCCTTCTCAAATTCGCACGGTTTGGTTCAAACTGATATGGTAGATATTCTTCTTGTCTTTTGGCCATATCTGAAAAGTGAAATGTCACATTAAGTGACATTTGATTTATAGTGAAATTGTAGATGAATTTGCTTAGTTTTGTCACTTGTGATAATCTGTGGATAACTATTTATATTAATTGGAAAATTACAGATAATTTGAATTTTTTGTTCGTGTGTAGGATAGTACGGTAATTTTCAATTCCTCGTAATACAGTGCGCATGTCTCACAATTTTGCTATTCGAAATGAATTAGGCTACATTTTCTACATAACATAATTGCAGCATTATATGTTCGCGGTTATCATAGAAATGTGTGATGCATTTTGATGCTAAGTAGGGATAAACTTTCGTTTGAGCTCTGTGATTACTTGAAAATGGAACAACTGCTCCACCACGTTATTATGATCAGCGTTATTAGTATGATTAAAATGATTACTGTTATCAGAATGCGATAAAAATGTCATTTTTCGGTACGACTCGTCAGGATCATATTCTAATCATTGCTGTTGCACTATTATGGATTACAAAACTAATCTCATTCTCAATTATAACCATGTGAGTGTTGAAGACAGTGGCGGTTCTAGTCCTGCGATGGAGACAATTGGGTTTTTGAAAAGCTTCAATTCTTTGCTCACAAAATTGAAAGATTTAACAGCGCAGATGGAGAGTTGATATTTTGTACAGATCGAAATGCGAGCATCTCAAAAATTTTGCGAGAGGATCATCAATACTCAAACGTAATTCACGAATTTGATGTGTGGCATTTAGCCAAAGATATCCGTAAGCGAGTTCGCCAAGCATCAAGAAAGAAAGACTGCGAATTATTGTCCCTCTGGAGTAAAAGTATAATCAATCACTTGGTATTGTGCGCAGTCATGTGATTGTCGGCCTGATTTACTAGAATCAAAATGGAAGTCGCTAGCCGAGCACCTATCTAACATTCACGATCATTGCGAACACGCGAATCTGCCCGATGATGAGGCGCGACAGAAGGCTTGGATCACGGTCGGATCTCCAGCTCATTCAAATTTACAAAAAATTGTTTTTAATGAGAAATTGTTGTCTGCTATAAGATCCTGCAGACATTTTGTACATACATCTGCTTTGGAATCGTTTTATAACGAACTCTTAAAATATCTTCCGAAACGCCAAAATTTCTCAGAAGGCATCGATATACGAATTCAGTTGGCGATAATGGATCACAACTTCAATGTTGGTCGCTCTTTATTGGACCGAAAATGGCCTACCTATAGAAAGTCATCTAAATGTACTCAAGATCGGAATGTATTTGAAAGCAAGTCAAACGAATGGAGAAGTATCGTCATGTGTGCATTGCTGGATTGACGTGAGTAGCTAAAGGATTTATAATTTTATTAGCTCTCAGTTTTTGTGATTTTCTTATTACAATTAATTGTTGTTCTTAATCTATTCTTATGTTGAATTGAAAACATTTAGACCATCAAACTTACCGTCAGAGGGTCGTGTAACGATTGGAACTCGATTTAGGCACTGGGAGGCAAAAAAGATCAACCACAGTCGACCAGGAGGGGCGCATTCAGCACGGCATTCAGCTCAGTATGAAAGACGCTTTTTCACGACTACGACTGTCGAAGAGCACGATGACGTCATCACCTGAATACAATAGCCGCTTTCTCCTTCCACGAGGAGATGCGTTGCGCGCGACCAAGCGCATTCGATCTAACTATAACTGAAGGTTGTTTTGAGCTCACATGTCAAAACAAGTACAGTGCCCCTTTAATATGCATTCCGATGGCAAACATTCTCAAAAATTATGGCTCTCGATAAACAGTCTTTTGGGTCGTGGTACCTCATTCTCTTTAGACAGCCTTGATGCTATGCAGTTTCAGAAGTATTGTGACAACAAAATCGAAAGAATCTCATCCATGGTCCATAAAAAACGACCCACCGTCGTATTCTCCTCTGAACAAAGATTTGTATGTCAAACTTCTCATCTGTTGTAATTTTCGATATTTCTTCGACAATACAATCCTTACCAAGCAAAATCTCTCGCAGATCCTTTACCAGGGGCAATTGAGAAAGAATGCCTTGTGCTTTTTTTACCTTTTCTAGCCCATTGGGTGAATGAGTCTCTATCGCGAGTATCCTTCCCATCCAGTCTTGCAGCATCACGTGTAACTCCGGTCATTAAGATAGGAAAAGTAAACATTCATGACGAGTCATCATACAGGCCCATCAGCAGTCTTCCCGTGTTATCAAAGCTAATGTAACGACTAGTCATGCGACAGTTAATTTCCTACCTCCAAACCAACGACCTCCGTCCGAAACATCAATCAGTCTATCGTGGGCATTACTCCACAGAGATTGTCATCATCAATGTTATGAGTGATCTGCTAGAATCCATGGACAGGGGAGAATCGGAGAATTGAGTCTACTGACGGCACTTCACTTGACGTTTCGGCTGCATTCGACAGTGTAAATCATGACATTCTCGTGCGACGTCTGTCATCATCGTATGATTTGAGCGGACCTGTCTTTGAGTGGTCACGGCGTTTCTAAAATAATCGTTACCAATATTTTTACTATAAAAAGTCCCTTTCAGACATTAAGGAAGTGATCAACGGTGTTCCAAAAGGTACAGTTTTGGGGCCTATCGTCTTTGCCCTATACACTTCTGAAATTTCCTTGCTCGTCCGGAATTTTGATCTAAGCATTCACATATTCGCCGACGAGATTTTATTTTACAGTTCATGTCACTGTGTATCCGAATGTGTAAGGTCTATCCAACTGTGGTTGAAATTCAACAAGCTTACCCTGAATATGAAGGAAATGAACATCATGTGGTGTGCCACAAGACACCGGTTATGGGCTCGACATGAGGAAGTAGTTGCTATTGCATATTCGCCCTGTATTGTCCTTCCGATATCTGGGATTTACAATCGATCGCACCCTATCTTTATCACCTCATGTGTCCTAAACCGCATCCTCCTGTTTCGGTATACTGCGGCAACTTCGCACCATCCGGCGCTCAGTAAATCGCTCGCACATTATCCACTTGATAGTGACATTGGTATTCCTAGTACCTTGATTACTGCATCACAGCCCTCGCTTGGCCTACCTGATGTTGCTATCAATCGCCTCCAATGTGTGATCAATACCTCTGTACGTCTAGCGAACAATATTCCCCGTTTTTGGTCGCTCCGTGTAACGGTACGCATTTTGTAGCAAAATTATTTTTTCGTATATGAGGCTGATTTGTTGGGGTTATATTGGTAAATCATCAATATTTAATATTCCATCTTTGTTTTATCCTTTCTGATTGCTTAGATGCTTGTGTGGACGATTTAAGATTATCCCTCATACATAACTATTTTATCTAAAACTTTTGACCTTTCTCTCTTGAGTCACTGTGGAAATGCATTTAATCCAATTTCAAATGCAATGCTTGCATTTCAATTATGGCATATTTTGTTCATTTAAATGTAAATAAGAATCAATATAGGCTTATATAATCTTTCTTGAGGAATCACATCAATTTCACTCTCTACAAGATTCGACGACCGTTACCTGAAAGTTAAAGGTTTTTTGTGAAATAAGGACAGTGTTAAATCAGAATGCATGTATATTATAATTATATTATCATATTATAATTATATTGTAAAAACATATAATTTTCCGACGACCGTTACTACGCGGAATGACCCATTTGGTCACACAACCTCAGCGATACGAGACCTGAATTGTCTTACCATTCGGCAACGGATTCATCTGTTCCTAGTCTCTCTAGTCTACAAGTGTGTCAATGGTCTGGCTCCTTCTCACCTAAGTAAGAGACTATCATTTGTCAGCGACTTCCCAAACCGATCTCATGTGCACTTTGCCTCATCTCACCATCTCATCGTAATAAGACTTAAGTCTACTCAAAATAGACAGTCCTACTCATGTGAAACGCGATTATGGAATGAGCTGCCTCAAGAATGTACAACTGTGAACTCTCAACATCGATTCAAGTCATCTGTCAAGAGCCTATTCACGAGAAAAGATAGCATTTTTATGTATTTCTTTTTATGTTGTGAATTGACCCTGAGGCTCTTTTAGCATTCAGTGTCATTTTTAATAAAACTTCGGTATCATCATCAAAACGTGTTGAACAAGACGACCAGCCTCGTTCGAAACATTAGTAGGTTGCACAATTACCATCAGACAAAATACTCACTTAAAATGAGAACTTAGGCCGGTAGTTATAAACGTCTTTGCTACGTAGACATGTCTTACTTTTGAGTCATGTCTCCCGATTCGTAGTTATAAACATAGTCATGTCTAAGAGATTATTAGACAAGTGTAGATTCTGTTGAGTCATGTGTCAGCTGACTGATTTTCGTAGTTATAAAAGACATGACCAGGGTAGTCATGTCTCATTTGACTGAGAAACCCCTGAAGGTGTCTCACACAGTTATTTCATCATGACTATCTTACAAGTTATTGACACTGCAGATCGTGCCATTCGACGTGAAAGACTTTTTAAAGACCGCAGAAACCCATTAGAAATGAGCAATCTTCGGATCAAGCAGCTGTTTCGATTTGAAAGACCAAATTTGTGCAAATTGATAGATTCACTTTCTCCTGTCTTAGAACACCTGTCGCAAAGGAATAAATCGATTCCTTCATCAATACAAGTGTGTATTGGGTTACATTACCTTGGAACAGGTAGTTTCCAATCAACCGTCGCCGAGGTAATTGGAGTTAGTCAGGAGTCAGTTTCCCGATCTTACTGGTCTTTCGTGAATGCGGTGATCCAGAAACACGTGGAATGTATTCGCTTTTCTGATTTATCAGAAATTCAAGCAGAGTTCAACGATATATCCCAATTGCCTCCGATATGTGGTGCAATTGATTGTACCCACGTGGATATCAAGTGCCCTGCTGTTCGTTATCAACCCAATGAATACATAAATAGGAAAGGATGGCATTCCATTAATGTTCAAACTGTTGCAGACAAGACTGGACGATTTTTGGATGTATCTTGTGAATGGCCTGGTTCAACACATGACAGTGTTATATTCAAAAATTCGACACTTCAAAAAATTTGTGGCCGGTGAGTTTGAAGATGCATATTTAATTGGCGACAAAGGTTATGGTCTGTATCCATTTTTGATGACACCGTTTCGAAGTCCAGCTAGAATGCCTGAAACACGATTCAATGACGACTTAACACGAGCTAGAGTCGTTATTGAAATGGCATTTGGACGTCTGAAGAGACGGTTTGCTTGCTTGTATCGAATTCTGCAAGTTCCTCTCCGAAAAGTTCCCCGAATCATTTTGGCTTCCTGTATTCTTCATAATTTATCTATCTTATTCAATGATCCAGATTTTGAAGAAAGCAACGTCGAATTTACGAATGATGCAGATGTGCATCTAGGCTTACATTTAAGTGAAGAAAACTCAATCGAAAATGACAACAGACTACGTCGGGATGGTTTACGTAAGCGATTGAGTATCACACGTTTGTTTGAAATTTGACGTACCGGAATGACTGTTTTTGTTTTTGCATTTGTAGGCCTAATGTAGGGTATAATAAAAACTGCTCTAATGCTGTGTAGTAAAATTCGTGTATTCAAAACTAGTACATGCAATTACAATATTGTAATTTATCTAATCATATTAATTTTCCCTCAGAGATTTTGAACATAAGATAACGCATTTACGATTGAAAATTCTGATGACACGTCAACAGTAGAAGATGGTGAGTTAATTTTTTTTCATAGCAGAAAGAATTTCCATCTTCAGCAAATGTTCTTCCTCATACCATTTGTGCATGTCATTAAGAAGCATCATCTTTGCCTCGTGCTCTTCAACAGCAGACGATCTTCTTTTTCCCTTCACGACTGAAAATCAGAGCAAAAGAAAACTGACTGACAAATATAAAGAGCAAGAAAACAGAAACAATACAATAGTGAAGAAAACAAAAGAGAGAAAGTGGGGTAGGTCTACCAGGGGCGTAGCAGACCCACTTAGATGAGGTAATCTGAGTCCACTGAATGATCGGAGAAGAGAACATGAATTATTACTCACTGTTCTCTCCTAGACGCATTGCTTAACATATTTCTCGACCAATCAGAAGCGCCCTATTGTTATCTCCACAACTCCTCTAAATGCTGACATCAGAAATGAATTTGATTCTGTCGCAAGATAGTATACTCGAATCCCCACTTATGTCAATACTGTTTTGCAAGGTGGAATCGACCCCTATCAAGTTTAACATTATAATATGAATGGCCTGGCCTTAATGGTCTTCTTATTTGTCATTATTTGTAATTTATGGTGTATTCTGAGATTATTAGAATACTATTGGTGCTACGCCCCTGGCCTACTGAGATAAGAGAAGGAGAAAGAAGGGGCAAAGACAGGTAGTTGAAACACTTACCTGTATCTCGTTTCGTAGTTTTCTGGTCCGCAGCGTCGGTGTAGCTCTCTGAAAAACCGTTTTTAATAATTTAATATGATAAAAATGATATGAAATGTATTTTCATAATCACCTTCACTAGATACATCATCAAAGTCGTTTGCATCCGATTTCCCTGTGTCATCAGTCTTCTGATGTGCTTCCACGTAACTTGAACAAGCACCGGGAATCTATACACGATTGGATTCGTCTCACCTATCAATTTGTGGACTGTATTTTCTTGTGTATTCAGTTGTAAGCACGGACCTCCGCCAGTCGAGTTCTTCTTTCTTATCTTTTCTGTGGTTCTGCCTTTGATATTCATCCATCGCTTATATAGCTGTTTTTGTGTCGTTTCAATTCCATTGTCATCATGCTCTTTCAGTATGTTCTGCCACGCACGCTTTTTAGCAAGTTTAAGGGATGGAGTATTACCCTTATTGAGCACTACCGAGTTCTCTTCGATACACGATAAAAGAATTTCGTCGGTCATGATGTAGCAGAAACTATCGAACAGAATGACGTCCGGATAGAGTTGATCTGCAAGCGTTGCCTAGATACGTTGAATAAAGGAGGTCAGTTCTGTGTAACAATGTGAGAAAAGATTAGACAAGTCTAATCGAGTCTTTACTCGCTTTATAACTGCCATTTCTATGTTGAGACATGACTAGGAAGTCTTTTCTCACGTAGTCATGTCTCATTTTATAACTACCAGCCTTAATTTCAGGCACCTGTGTATAAATAGCTTATACACGCTGGAAAACTAAGAAACTATCAAAAAACAAAAGTGCATATTGGATGATAAAGTTGCAATCTGAACAGACATTTGAAAAATAAAAAACTTCAATTCACAGGAACAACTTTCTTTGGTTAAGTTGATGTTGGGAAACAGAGGTCTGCTTCTGATGATGGCCTAAGAGGAGGCCGAAATTAATAAAGCATATAATAAAAAAAGAATTATTATCATCTAATCTACTTGGTTTCCCAACATCAACTTAATTAAAATGATTAATCAAGGTCTTTTCAACACATTTCTTAGGGTAGAATAATGTCATTAAAACATTCATTATATCAAGAAGATTTTGTGTGAAACTGTCTTATGGATCATGCTTGTCGTCCGTTTGAGTAGGCCTACTCGGATGCTGACGGGATGAGCATCCTTTTGGCAAATAATCACAAAGATAGCAGAACGCCAGTTGGCCTGGGCATATAGTAGAAAGATGTCCTCAGACTTGAACAATTTGACAAGTACAAAAATTTCTTGGCAGTCATGGACGCTGCGTTTTGCTCTACCGGGGCTCGGCAGTGCGGCTCGGAATAACTGAAACTGGCTTCGAATGTCTAGAATGGCTGAACAAACTGAAGTGCTGCTAGCAGGCTGCTCTGCGTCTATCCTAGCTTTGACGTGCGGCTGATAGACATAAAGATAACGGAGTGTCAGTTCTTGATATTTTAAGCTCCTTTGGACCATTTTGAGTCGCAATGACTAGCCCTTGTAGGGCGAAACACATCGTCTACTGCTACCAAGGAATTTCTGTGCTTAAGCTGTTCAAGTCCATCCTTTAGTCAACTTCAGTTCCGCTGCAGTTTTATCCATACGTTTGGCCTCCTTCATTAACCTAATTGCATTTTCCATCATGAACACTGTGGTAGCTCTGATCGTTTCTTGCTTTCGCTTTCTCATTTTCCAATTCATTCTTTTTCTGCTCTTTCTCACGAATAATGTAGAGTCGTCCTTTATTATTTTTGTATTTTCGCCCTTCTTGCTCTATTAATTAAAAAAATAACACAACTTAATTGTTTTAAAATAACACAACTTCAGAAGAGCCCAAATCTTTATTTCATGGTGGAAAGAGCTTGTGTTTGAGATCAGTAGCTCTTTTTATTCTGATCTATGTATGTGTGCAATAAGTTGACATGAAATTAGTGGCTATAGTCAACATTCACGCCCGTAGATGTAAGCTTTAATTCTCATCAGATCATCTTTGATTATGTATGGTGATTCGGCTCATTTGAAAGTTCATCCGATAAGCATGTAATAAAATTGTCAGCATAACTAGGCGCATTTCACAAAATCGTATGAAATAAATGTTGAATGTCTTACATGCCAAAGATACTGGCCTGTTGGAATTTAGACAAATGATGAGGTAATTCTAACAACTAAGATGGGATTTCTTTACTCAATATGTACACGTGTAGTTCTAATAATATGAAGCTCAAAGAAGATGGCCGAAAATAAGGAAATCGTGGTTTGGACCACTGGTCTACTAACAATACATTATCACTTATTTCTCTAGTTTGACATCGCTTTGCAATTTGCATCACCAGTCATGATAAATAAGATCCTTTATCAAGATTTTGTGCATTCACCCACAACATTTGAATGCTTTACTTCAGATCAAAGCTTCAAAATATTAATTTCACTACTAATCAGTGCATTCGAGCAAAGTCAATTTCTCAAGTCTTCGTTCATTCAGCTATTTCGTCCGTTCATTCATTTAGTCGTTCATTTTACATTTGTATGCAATAAAGCGTTCAGCTCACGAGGAAAAGTCAGTTCACTCAGTTCTCTTCCGTTTACTTTTGAAAGACGGCAAAGTTATGATAATGAGGGTTTCGGTTGTTTAACATAATGAGAATCTAAATAAGTCAACACTTCATAGTGTCAATCATATAGGTCTACTTTGTCATTTATCAATTTCAAAAATTAATTGAAAAAAATTATCAATGCCTTCGTCTCGCAAATCGCTCAAATTGCTTAGTCAAGGTAGCTTGTAAGCCTCTATCCAAGAATCGTACAATATGCAGCACCAAATATTTAATTCCATAATTAGATATTTTCGCGTTATCGGTACATATAGTCAGTAATATGTCAGTACATGCAGTCAGTAATGTAGCCTATCGCGTAGTCGGTACAGTATATTCGACGTTTGTTGAACGTGTATGCGGCAGTGTTTGGAATCTGTGCCAGAAGTATATTACCAGTAAGAGTAAGAAATGTTACAAGTCGTAAGAATTCCATTTTTGCCAGTTATTGGGCCAAAACTGATCAATTTTAATTCGTTGCTACGAGAATGCTCCATTGAGTTCTTTTAAGAACTGATTAATCAAATGGTTACAATAGCATTGCATTTGTACACTTGCTGAACGGCATCATTCCTCATCAGGACTACCTCAATTAATAATTTAAATTAGTAAGCATTATTAGTAAGCAGAATATAATGCTTACTAATTTAAATTATTAATTGAAGTAGTCCTGATGAGGAATGATGCCGTTCAGCAATCCGCAAGTGTACAAATGCAATGCTATTGTAACCATTTGCTGCGATGATTTTCATCATAATTAATGATAATAAATAATAATAGAATAAATGCTCTATAATGTAATATTGAACTTTCCCCTTAGCTTGTGGGACTTGGATTGATGTAGACTACATGTTCAGAAGCGGAAATAAGAATTGTACCTAAATACATATTTGTTTAATTAGACATTTATTATTTATTGTCACATGCACTAAAACAAGTCAAAGCAACGCACTCTATTTGGATATGTAGAATTTGAGGATTGGCGCTTAGATTTGATGACGAATTAATGAACTATCTATTAATGCTTTGATAATGTGTGACTAAAGTGTTATTCAATGCAAGTTTGCACAGTCCAGAGACAAAGTGAACTTTCCTCTAGAATTTCAAGTGATTGGTATCTATGCCCTGGTGCATGCTTCAAATGCAGAATGACTTCAATGTTTCCAATTGAAGTAGCTTTCTAGTTTGATTACTTGTGTGCACATAATTCATATTATCCCCCCTAGGTTGACGTGAGGTAATTCGGTTCCTATAGTTCGGTTTTCGCAAATTAGACATCATTTTTATCGAAGTCATAGTTCAGTCATAGTCATCGTCAACGTAATAAGTGATTTACTCTCTTCCATCGATAAAGGCGAAGTGAATTTATTGGCAGCTCTTGACATAACGTCAGCATTCGACACTGTCTCCCACGATATCCTCCTCACACGACTTCATAAATCATTTGGTTTAAATGGTGTCTTTCTCAACTGGTTTGAGTCCTTCCTTGTTGGACGCTCCCAATACTTTCGATTCAACGATTCGCGATCATCCACATCTCAAGTATATTGTGGAGTACCACAAGGATCCGTTTTAGGGCCTGTACTATTTACCCTTTATACTGCAGATATATTTCAAGTAGTGACGAGTCATAATCTCAATGTCCACGTTTTTGCAGACGACATTATCATCTATGGTTCATGCAAGTCTGGCAATGAGAGTTCCCTATCTGCAAAAATATCTGACTGTATCAGCTCCATTAAGTCGTGACTTAAGGAAAATCAACTTGAGATGAACACAAAGAAGACCAGTTTAATGTGGTGTGCCACGCGACAACGCCTCGGTGATCCTCATTTGGAACCTATTAATGTCGACGGATATCCCATTATGCCAGTCGATCGTGTCCGTTACCTGGGTTTTATAATTGATCAAACTTTGACATTTTCATCACATGTCTCAAAAACTGTTTCCTCCAGCTTCAGTGCACTCCGGCAAATTCGGACTATTCGAAGGTCTATTTCAAGTACTGATGCAGCCTATCTTATTTCTGCTTTTGTGTTTCCCTTGATGGATTATTGTGCGGCTGCTCTATCTGGTATTACAAACAACTTGATGAACCGTCTACAAGCGATTCTGAATGCCTCGGTACGCCTTGTGTTCAACCTACCTCGATATTCACACATTTCTACGCACTTGAAAGAAATGAAATGGTTATCTGCTCGATGCCGTCTTGACCTTAGATTGGCAGTGCTCGTATTCAAGTGCATACATGACCAGGCTCCTTCATACCTTTCTGATAGACTTACGTCTGTCAGTGAGATCCCTGGCCGATCCAGACTTCGTTCCTCTTCTAAAAACATGATTCAACAACCAAAGTGTCGCCTATCTTCAGTCGCAAAATCTCTTTTTGCTTCTAGGGGTGCTCAGGTCTGGAATGCGCTGCCCTCTAGTTCCACATCTCTGCATTCAATTTCTGCCTTTAAAGTGGACGCTAAAAACTTTTTATTGAATAACTCAATCTGATGCTATTTCATGTACTTTCAGTGTAATTTTGCGTTGATTATTTTATTGTTGATTGTTTTTAATTCTTTTTGTAAAAAGACCTTGAAGCTGTATCAGCATTATGTCTTATATAATACAAATCGTGATCAATCAATCAATAATTTTTTTCTGTTATTACTTGTAATACAGCATATATACCTTTGATATATACAAGTATATTGCATATATAACATTGATCTACACGTTTTTGTGGTCTTGATGAGTGATAAGTAGGGCTTATAAGATAGGAGATAAGTACTGAAGAAAGGCAAGAGTGGGCCGATGTGACAAAACGTGACAGCATGTGACAATTTTTCATTTCAAAATAAAAGTGTTTTTTTTGTTGTTGGTGTGGGAAAATGTGACAAATTCACGGAAAACATTCTGACAAAATATGGACTTTTAAGTCACAGAGGAGCATTAACTTCGTTTGAATGAAATAACGAAGTTATGTTTTCCAGGAGGTCATTATTATAATGTTCCTTTATTCTAAATGATAATTTGTATTAGGACATGCAAAATTGATATTTCCTCCTTTGTTGCTCCAAATGGCGACTTGTACTTGCGCCAGGCAAATCGTGTTGTTATTTGTCAGACTTTTCAAAGTTGATTTCGACGTGTTATGTGATGGTCCAATGGAAACATACATTGTGTGTGGTTGATTGTCATGTCCCTATCGTAAGAGTTCCTGCCAATGTATACTTCCTATAATGCACGCGCATGTATTTGTATTTACCATTGATCTGAAAACAAAACAGAGGTAATAATAATCGCTATAAAACTGAGTGGTATTTATTCACTGAAAACAAGGTTTTCCTCTTTTCTGTGAAATAATTTGGTCTGTGAATTCACGTTGTGAAACATGTTCCGAGTACGTGCTTATTATGCAATCATATTTGAATAGAATAGAATTTATTCAATAAATGAAAATCATTTAAGTTACGGTATATCGTTGCATTAAGGAAAAATATACGCAGTCAAAAATAAAGTAGAAGAAAAATCACACAACTCTTGAATTTAAAGCAGTCGCACAACAAAATGGAACAAAGGAATTCAAACGTCTTGTAGTATTAGCAGAAGGCTGTAAGAGGCGATGAGTTCGAGTAGAACGTTGAGGCATGAGATCGTGTAAAATATGCTTCTGGTCAATACACGCTTCATGAAACAGTCTACAAGCAGCTTCAAGCCGACGTTGTTTTAAGTCAGGGAAACGGTTGCAACCACAATTCAATGTTCGAAAGTATCTTGGCAAAGAACAAATCAATTTGTGATAACGATTTTGACAACGTTCCAGTTTGTACTCAAGAGAAGACGGCAAATGAACAAAAACGCATGAAGCATATTCGAGAATACTTCGTATTAATGCGTAATAGGTAACAGTCAATTCATTGGAAGAGATGAGAGGCTTGAGTAAGCGAATCCCATACATCCTCTGATTAGCAACCTTTATCACTGAGTTGATGTGAGTATCCCAAGTGAGGCGGCTATTCAGCTGAACACCCAAAATGCGAAGAGTATCAACGTCCTCAACATCAGAATGCGCGGGAGAAAAGCAATCATTAAATCTTTGGATGAACAATTTCTTAGATTTCGCGTTGTTCAAAGTGAGACCGTTAGATGTGGACCATTGGATCAAGTGTAAATGCTCACCGATAAAGTTAGTCAAATTATCTCTACGAAAAACTGGGATACAGTAGGCTAAATCATCAATGTACTTGATGATAGTTGAACTTGAATCGACCGATGACAGAGATGCGGCAACAATACAGTACAGATAGGGGCCGAATAAAGAACCCTGTGGCACACCGGATGGAACTTCAACTTTTTTGCTGATTGAATCACCAATTCTCACCGCCTGAGTACGACCTGATAAATAATCACGTATAAGATGAATGAATCCCAAAGGTACGTCAATTTCAATCAGTCTCTGAATGACAATGTCATGTCGGAGTTGGTCAAAGGCTTTTTTAAAATCGTAAGATACGATTTGAACTCCCCCAATGTCATGCCTATCAAGGAGGCGTGTTGTATCGTCCATCAACTTCAACAATGCCGCCGTAGTAGAAGAACCCGGACGGCCACCGAATTGATTACTGCCGAAATGATGAATAAGAGCATTTTTTACACCACTTTGAAGAACAAGATATTCTAAGAGCTTTGCGGGCAGGGGTAATAACGAAATCGGTCGAATATGCTCTAGGTCGAAGCAGCCATGTTTGGGGATTGGAGATACATGACTGTATTTCCATCTGGTTGGTACATGTCTTTCGCTGATACACAGATGAAAAATGTGCCATAGTGGGCCAGCTATCACGGGTGCTAGGACTTTGTAGACTTGAGTTGGGGATGCAATCACTCCCAGGCGCTTTTGTGGCTTTAACCCTGTCAAGCCATTGTTCTATATCGAAACAAGAGAAATCTACCGACCACTCATCGTCTTCAAGATTTGAAAAATTCAAAGAATTTCCGCTGTCATTAGCGTAGACATCTTTGAAAGTATTGTTGATCAGTTCGACTGCATTCTGAGTGCCTCCCAGTTGAGTGCAAAGACGATAGACAGGATCAATAGATTTTGTGCCACGAACATGATTGACCACTCTCCACAGGTTTTTGCCACCGTGGTTTACTCCATCAGCCCAATTCTTCTTGGCGTTGGTAATTTCATTCTGAACTTTCAACTTCCAGTAATTATAGCCATCAAAGTCTCGACGACGATAGGCATCCCACCGCCGTTGAATGAACATCTTTAGTAATGGCGTAATCCAGGGTTTATCCTTCGGAGTTAGGAAAACAGTGTAATGTGGTATGAAGGTATGCACGAAATCTGACAACATCTCATGAAAAATATTACACTTGTTTTCACTTGACTCATTTGAATAATAAAAGTCTCTCCAATTGATTTTACTCATTTCTGACAATAACATATTCAAATTGGACTCGCGTACATCGTAAACACGTCTTTTTATACATCCTTTCAAGTAAGTGTCATTATCAGGGTAAGCTAAAACGCAACGATGATCTGAAGAAGCTACAGGAGCAGTAACAGTGATATGATATTGTGAATTTACATCTTCACTTACAAAAAATAAATCGAGTATGGCATTACCACGAGTTGCAGTCGTTACAAGATTCACCACATCCAAATCATCAGAAAATGAGCAGCGAATACGATTGAAATCCCCTCCAATTACTATATGAAAATCTGGATTGATGCACAATAAAATATCAAAATTATCAACAATATAATTATCAATATCGTTACTGGCAGACACAGTTGGATTGGGAATGACATAAATGCAAAGAACAATAATTTTCAGCAGTGGAAAAATTACCCAAACGTCATCGACATCATCATGAGATATTGAAGGACAAAAACGGTCAAAATATATATTGTTGTTGACATAGATTGCAGCTCCTCCCCCACGATGACTTGAAGACCTGTCGCTTCGCACAATCGTATAACCTGGAACATGTACAAGGGAATCCAAAATGGAAGAAAAAAGCCATGTCTCAGTAAATAGTAAAACATCAGGGTAAATGGAACTTGCAATGGCACGAACATCATCTATTTTAGGTAGAAGCGATCGAACATTAGCTAAAAGAAACGATGGTAAATACAACTTTCTGGAAAGTATATTATGACACTCGCTAAAAGATATTACCGAAAAGGAGTTTGGTCATCCTGAAGATTGATATTATCGATGTAAACAGCGCCTCTGTATATACGAACAGATTTTCCTTCATTCTGAGGTTTTGCAATTTTAGCATCTCTCCTTTGTCTCAAATATCTTTCTTGATGTTGTTGAAAAGGTGTCAGATCGCAGTTTACGTAAACATTGGGGAACTCTTCGGATCTCCTCAGCATTCTGGAGGCTTTCAAAATATCCCATTTCTTAGAACTATTTCGGAAAATAACTCCGATGGGGCGTTTTCTGTTACCAGATGGTCGACCAATTCTGTGAATACTGAGACAGTCTTCGTCAGTGTTTAATGGCACATTGATGGTGTTGGCAATACGAACCACAACAGCGTTCAAATCGTGAGACTCTTCAACTCCTCTGATAATTATAATATTTTTCCGAATTTCACGTTCATGCTTTTCAATCACGGCACCTTGAATTTCAACTGTTTTCTTTAACACCTCGACCTCCTTTTTCAATGCTTGATTGTCAGCAATAAGAATGTCGAGCTTTTTGTTCATTTCAATAAGTAACGTAGAAAATTCATCAGTTTCAAAAATCTCCGTCTTGGAATTAGAATCAGTAGGCTGATTTCTCAATTTGATTAAGGCATCAACCAGCTGAGATTTTGTACAACTACACTGCCGCAATTGGGAGTCTGACAGACTGAGAATGTCATCAGACTCTTTGACTCCCTTTCTAGACATAACGCAAAAAGATCAAAACTTCTGTCGTACGATTCGAACGCAGATCCGTCGTCCATGTAAGCTACGGCTTGTACCCCCTGGCTATGCCAGTACACGCTGATCTATTAGAAATTGGTCAGTCTTGATTTAAGAAACGAGAAAACTTCGTGCCCTCCAATCAATGACGTATCCACGCGCAATCGACCGCACACAAACACAGAGATACAAAACCGTCTGTACACGACAGAATGGCCAAAAGTGATAAGTGATCACACGGGAGAAAGGATTCCGAAAATACGGACGAAGAACGCCGAAATAATTCCAAAATGACGACGGATTGGCACTCAGAAGCACACTAGGAGGAGATTGATATAAATTTCCACGAAGACCGCCTGCAGAAACCCAAGATATTCCACGGAACAAAACAGAGATGCGAGAGCACAGAAACAGACAACCGCCGCACACGACCACACTGTTGGTGAATGTGTCTTCGTTATTACCCCTGCCCGCAAAGCTCTTAGAATATCTTGTTCTTCAAAGTGGTGTTAAAAATGCTCTTATTCATCATTTCGGCAGTAATCAATTCCGTGGCCGTCCGGGTTCTTCTACTACGGCAATATTTGCCACAAGCAATGAATCATAAATGAATTCAAGATTATAAAAAGAATAGCTTGTGATAAGACAACAAGATTTGAGTGCAATTTTTTTTACTTTAATAAGCATCTATAGATCGATTCTGTGGAATGCAGGATACTAGTGACTGTTGTCGTGCAATAGGTGGCAATATTTATGCATGTATAACAAAGCTCATAACCAAATAAAATCCTGAGAAATGTGCGGTCACCTGATACTTGCATAATCTATTGTATTTTTATTTATTTTCATCAGAAATTGTTAATTTGTCAAACCTTTCAAAGTTCGAACAACGAAATAGCGATGTGGTGAAGCATTTCCCCTGTGGCAAATGTAAGACTGAAAGAAACATCAGATAATGAAAGGCAAAACTTGCAGCTCACTTCAGTTAAATGGCAGCTAGTAGAAAGACCGCTTCGCTCAGTTCCTTAATTCACCAGTGACCGGTTAATATTCTAGTTCCTTCACTTACTTGAAAGATCGAATGTATTGTTATAAATATATATTTGCTTTTTGAAATGAAACATGCGTGCTAGTTGTATTTGCAATGTAAGTAAATAGCAAAAAATTCGGGGAAAAGGTTGTATTTTGATGCAAATTCAGGTTGTCCCACAAATACGATGCTTGAATTCGATTGAATACGATGCAAGTTCAATGCTTGAATTTTCCTTATCCTTGCCCTCATGAATCCGAATTGTGTAGCAATAAAATCAAATCTGGGATGAGTCCATGCTGATTCTGTTCCTGACGTTTTCAACATGACTCAACATAGACTATATGTATGTTGATAAACCATAATATGTCGGTTTTTGGTACATCCGTACTATAATACTACTCCATGCATTTACCGTCAATAGTAACCCCTGTATATTTTGCCCAATTGCCGGACTGTCATTATTACGCATATTAATTAATTATATGTACATTTCGAGTTACATTATCACAGTTTTCATTGGTAACCTACGCACTAAGTAGAGTAACACCGCTATAACCAGGGTTAGCTCCTCTCTGTGTTGGAATTGTCGTCAATCTATTACCACTTCTGCATTTATGGTCTCGCAGAAGCTGTTGATACTTACTAAGAGTTTTTCATGAACTGTGTTGCGACAGCAGCTTAATGGTACCTGAAGAGAAAATCAAAAACCAATGAGCCAATCTGATATTTCTTCACAAAAAGATAATATATATTCAATCAATCACATGGTGCATGGTTTTTCACGAAATGTTGCTTAAAAACCAACTTTAATAGGATGTTGGTCATTAGTCATGTTCGTACACTATTCGCGCAAAGCATTCAATCAATATAAAAATAGGAATTTACAATTCGCCACGAAAATTGTAATAATTCGGTAAAAATATCGTGTTTGTGTCAAAAATTGAAATTAACAGGAGACTAATCAGTTGTTTCTTTATGATCAATTATGTCACCGCTTGCAATGACCGCACTTCAAAATAATGTAATCTGCATTACGGTTGCCACTGATAGACGCTCCATTTTACTAGTACATGAAATCGTCAGCAGTGTACTTGACCATGCTCCCGTGCTAGGAGATAGAAAGTTGCATCACTTCTCGCAAATGATGGAGTCGCAAATGTGTATCTGTGAAGGAAGCTTGTACTCTAAATTCTTGTTTTATTTTCAGATGAGAAAAGAGCGCAAAAGGCCTGCCACGCTAAGAGATGAGAGAAGTAAGTTATTCAAATCAAAAAATTTAAAGTCATCTGTGTTTTCATTTAAAGAAGCAGTTTAACTGCATAAATTTGCGAATCATTATGAACTTCATCAGTGCTAAAATTAATCTAGTTTTACTTTTTTGTTTTGTTATATAGAAAAGCAAATACTTCAACGTTTGGAGAAAGACAAAGTTCTCTACACGAAACGACAGAAGTCACGGAAAAATAAGAAGTCCAAGTCTCTTGAATATGCAGGGAGAGAAATGTAAGATATTTTCTGCATTTATTTACATCTACTGTTTGTAATGGCATGGACTTCTAAATAACTATGATAGTATACTATACAGTATATTTATATATATAGTAGCTATATAGTAAATTACAGATTAGTAAATTATAGACGTCCATGGTAATAGATACCATCCTTATTCATAGAGATACGACGTTGATGGACAAACCTGCAACGACTGACAGTCAACCAATGCCGCGCTCACTAAGAGAAATGATCAAATTGCAGAACGATATGAAGAAGACCAAAGGAGAGAGAAGGAAGCAAATGCAAAGCCCTGGTGAGTTTCCACAGAATCGACGTGGCAATGGTGTGTTACCATATCTACACACTTTGATCACGCGTACGACTACACACATGCAAGCATGCTCCTCAAGTGAACTTCTACGATGTTTTCTTGATGTTGTCAAAGAAGTATTGGATAGTCAAATGCTAGATTTATAGCATGAGCGTCGGTGATCGTGCGGGATTGAAAAAATATTGGGATCCCGATCGGTATTGGGTTGGATGCACTATCAACCTCTTGAAATAATTATACAGGATAGGCCTGCGTGTATATCTTCAAGCAGCAATGATTAGTCTTGCTACCAGTGTACAAGCTCATTTTACTGATGGTTGGGCTTTCTGTTAAGGAAAGTGCCCGAATGTTTTTCTTTTGTAATAATACAGATGCTGTGAAGTTAGCAATAATTTTGTTGAATGCGGGACTTTGTACTTAAAAATTTTATGAAGTAACTTATGCCATTCAAATTTTGACAGGTATTTTGCGATACAGTCATGCCCCATCTGTGGCATAGGGCGCCTGACTAAATTTAGTGATGGTAATTATGTCCCATTTTCGACATAATATTTGTATAAACAATATGTCAAGTTGATTCTATTGGTATTTAAGTGACTTTTTTCGACAACAATCGAATGGATAATATGTTGTCACAATTTGAAATGCAATAATGAATAGAAGTATCCATCCTATTTATGCTTATCAAGTCAATTTTTAATCATAAAATATTTCTTTGAGGCAAAACGGATCCAATTTGTTTGCTTAAAGCAATAGCAAAATGTCGCCATTCGTCATGTCTATGGAATGATACTTTTATTCTGAATAATGAAAATGGATAATATGAAATGGATTTCACTAGTATATAAAAGACACCATGGTTAGACTTTGTCTAAAACCAAGACAGCATAGAATATTGGCGAATTGTGGAAAGATAAAATTTCCGAAGCATGAAGTTTGCAGTTTATGAAGTTACCTACGATATGCCGCATAGTGTGATTTATCAATTTAACATTGATAAATTTTTAACAGTTAATCGAAACGAACTTGATAGCAATCGGATAATCTTATTATTTTTACATTTCTATAGCATACTAGCAATTTCAATTTTGAAAATTCAGATGTCTATTTTAATAGCTGTAAACCGACTATAATGTGTTCTATATATACTGCATGACAAAAAATCTTAGCACTGAGAATTACAGGAAGCATTATTTTCATTAAACTTAAAATGATGAAAAAATGTTTCACACATGACTAGCACCTGTATGATCGCCCCTAGCATCAATGTAAGCTCAAATTCTATTGTTCATGGAGTCTATCCGATCTCTCTTGCTTAATTCTTATCGGTACTCGGAATCCCTATAAAGTTTTACCGGAAGCGGGATTAGAATGCGGGGATCCCACGCGATCGGAACCTGGATCTCATACGGCCGTACGATCACTGATAAGCGTACAAACAAGCCATTTCGCTACTTAAAAAGCATGGAAATAAACTGAAAAGTCTACTAACAATGATCCGCTATGATTGCTTTAATGAAAAAATGATGTCATTGTCACGTGAAATGAAATTGATTTCTCATATTATCTTGCTCTACCTAATCATGTGGCATAAAAATGTGTCAGGCTTAACTTGTTTAAACAAGTAACTGATGTCATTAGTTTCAGTAAATTTTACGAAAGTCAATCTGATAAGTCTATATAAAGCTTTTTCAAATCAAATGTGAAGCAAAATGCTCTGTGTATTTCGCTTATCATGGTGTTTATGTTTTTCATGGTATTATGTTGCAACATCGATTCTGGGGGTCAAATCTTATTGCACGACTACGCCTCATTCTATTCGAAACCCTTGCCAGTCAGTTAATTGAACTATTGTCGACTTTGACTGACATGCCTTGTGAGTATAATGGAAGTGATTGCGATTGGACAGTAGATATATGGATTACTCCTATTCTCTTTGTAATAGGGATCACGTGAGCTATCTAAATAGAGTAATTAAATATTGAGTTGCATCCTCAGATAAAAGATGAGAACAGACCTGAATGGCTGCCAATTCGTCCAACATCAGGAATCAACACGTGAGATACTTTCTAAGAAGGACATCCTCCTGCTGTCTCAGAAGGTTGGAACAGTCGAACGAATGTTGGATCCAACTCCGAAGCACACTTCTACAGCACAGTACCTGGATTTCCATCGAACCTAGTACTATTCGAAGTGTTAAGCTTCCTACGCACTTAGCACCTATAAATTTTAAATGCTTTCCTCGGACGTTTGTTGAAGACAGACTTCTGATCATCAGCGGCATCAAACTGTGAGTCACCAGGTTGGACGGATCACCGAAAGAATTAGCAAAAGTAATCAAGTTAGCAATAATGTTCTACCATCAATAATACTCATCACGGGAAGCCGCAAACCGTCGATTTATGCTTATCACCATAATTTTTATTTTTAATGGTGATCACCAGGCCTTTCGGGTGTAGTAGTCGAAGTCGATTATATCACGCCATGTTCAACAAAGACAAAATAAATCACTTATAGAAAATAACAAAATAAGTCAATTACTTCTTAAGACATCAAAATAGTACTAAGAAAATAAGCTAAAATTAACGACGGAAAGAAAGGACAATTTATTCCACACATTGCCGATATGAAATTTGTGGGAAGAAGCGAAAGTCTGAGACATATAACGATTCCTTTAAAAATAGAATTATAGTAACGCTTGTGATGCATACATTGACGCTTCCCTGATGACCATTATCAATAATTCAAGCCTTCGATTTCCTGAAAAAAAATGTTCAAACATTATGCTTTGAAGATCATTCTTAGCTTTCTGAAATTCATATCACGTTTCCTGAAAATCAGATGACTTTTCTAAAGTATAACTTGCGTTCTCTGAGATACATTTACTGTCAGTGAAATTCCCTATATTTGCTGAAATTTAAATGACTAAGCTTTTGAGAATACATATTACGCAATGAGAGCTAATACTATGATCAAAAATGTATAGTTTGCAACAGAAGTCCTTGCTTTCATAATCGAAAAAAATAGAAACAATTTGCCCAAATTTTCGCTTCCTGCTTTGCCAAGGATGTTATGATGAATGACATTGATTTCGAACTTTGTCCTTGGTTAGACAAACATCAATTTCGATCAAAAATTGATAGCATGTGGTTCCAATAAGACATCTTACCACAGCAATCCACCATCTTTGCCGACAATTGGCTTCATAGTCACTTTCCAAGCACATGGATTGGTCACCGTGGCCCTATCCAGTGTCCGCATCGTTCCCCTGATTTTACACTACCAGACTTTTCCCTTCGGGTTGTTTTGAATCAATGATGTGAAAAAAATCAGCTTTCTCTCCCGAGTAATTTAATGCCACAAATAATTACGAATAAAAAATATGTACACAGCCGACGTTTCGGGTCCAGACCCTTTCTCAAGGCAAGGCAGCAATAAAATGACACTGTCTAAACTGGCTCGTTAGATACGCAGTATAGCTCCGGTTGTCTCATGACGTCTGTTCATTTTAGGATGGCACTCATTGATTAATCGCGATTCCACCACGCTTGTTTCAACAGGATCATTTAAGCAGCGAAGAAATTCAACATCAAAATCATCAATCGAACCGTTAACAAGACAGGTCTTACTGTGTTCAGACAAAGCACTTAGATCATTTTTATTACGAATACTGAGACTGTGTTCGTTGTATCTAATGTAGAATGGTCTAGCAGTTTTGCCTATATATTTATCACCACACTTTCTACAAGAGAATTGATATACAACACACGATGTCTCACAGTTATGATTTTGGGATAGCTTGTTGCATATTCTACAATCATTGTGTTTACTTTTTTTGCCTTTTTTCTTCAAAACATTACGCAGTTTTTTGTTGCCCGTACTGACGAGACGGACATTCAACCGATGTTTTCTTATTTGGTAATTAATTTTCCGATTAAGACTGTCGCTTATAAACGGTAACTTCAAAATGCTTTTTTTATCATCGTTGATTTTACTAGTTTTATTTTTTTGGGTATTTCTATCAGATACACTCAAATCCTTATTAGTGTATCCATTAAATTTTAAATTTTCTTTACATTTTTTCTCCGATTCCATTTTAATGTTATCAGAGAGCGTTGAACTACATCGATTACGTGTGTCTATAATGCTCTGCTTTACGAAATTAGTTTTGACGGAGCTCGGTAGCCAACTATCTTTTTTCAAAGCATTGCCAGACGATATGTCTTTTACATATTTTTTGTGCATGATTTTCCTATTCTCTAACCAAATACTTAAATCTAAAAAATTCAGTAACCCATCTTCGGGGTTTTCAATGGTAAACTTTATGTTGTCATCAATCGAATTGAATGTCTCTAATATGAAGTCACAGTATTCTTTGTTTCTTTGCAACGGACCGATGATGCAGTCATCAATGTATCTTTTATAAATCCAGTTATTTAACTGTAGGCGTGAATTTATAATAGACATTGCCTTTTCTTCTATATAACCCATGAATATGATCGAAAATGGGGGTGCATAATGAGAGCCCATCGTACACCCTTTAATTTGTAAATAATTTTTATTGTTATATTCAATCTCATAGTTGTAGGAGACGAATTTGATCATGCTGATGAATTGATCTGGAGTAATTCCGAAGTTATCAATATCAGTCCAATGATTTTTAGCGAAATCAGAAATCACGCAAATAGCTCTGTCAATTGGAACGCTGGGGTAAAGGTTCACAACATCTAAAGAAATAAATGTGGAATTTTCGGCTATGTCATTAGAGTTTAATTTCTCGAAGTCATTCATTGGTTGCAAGGAGCTTGATAGATGTGCTGGTACGTAATTAGTCAATTGATTTAATATTCTACCGCAAAACCAATCGATTTTGTTTCCTGGTGTATTCACCACCGAAGCTATAGGCCTCAGGGGAAAAGAATTTTTATCAGTTTTCTCCTTGTGATCTTTAATTAATGTATAGAAAGAAGCTGGTGAAGTGCCTGATACCAACATACGCTGCATGTTAGAACTACTCATTTTGCTTTTTAAGACGTTATTAACTAATTGGTTCGCTTGTTTTTCTAGAGATTTGTGCTTACTTTTATCAATGCGTTTATAGATAGCTTCATCCATGAGGATACTCTCGGTTCTATTGACAATATCATTGTCATGGGTAACACAAAGCCGGTTACTTTTGTCTGTGGCGACAACAGATAATTCGTTTTGTTTTAAAAAGTGCTTACTATTTTTTATTTGTTTGTTAATTTTCCTAAATGATTTACTTTGCTTACAAAATTCGGCCTCCTGACTAACGGCATTAATAACCTCTTTTTTGAAAAGGGCAAGATTTAACTCCTCGTCGTTAGGCATCGTTTTTGGCATTTTAATTCTATTTTTATGGAATGGAATATTGATACTAGCAGTGCTACTGTGTGTATTTGAAGGGTTAGACATAAACACATCATCACTGTCATCGATCTGGCTACGCCAGCGAAGATTAAAAGTTAGTTTGTCTAATGCAAGCTCAACATCATCCATGAAGTTGTCATTTAAGAGAGGTGGAATGCGAAAATTTGGACCTTTAGCAATGAGATCACTTAAGTAGCTAGGTAGAAAAATATCAGTCTCATTGCTGTATTCTTTGCAATTACGATTGCCATGAGACAACTGGGGCTTACCTGTGGTATCCATGAGAGCTGGAGAGTGGCATAAGTATTCATCCACAAGTTCAAAAGGAAACTTTGGCACATAATCACACTTGTATGAATCTCGTTCCCATGGGAATGCATTATTTGAAATTTTACTCCACTTTGCAAAATGACGCGAATATTTCAAACATTCCTCTTTACGTAAATCCTCAACTAAGCTAGTAAGCATATGATGTAGAACAGGACGACTGACATCTGTAGTTATTGTCAAATAGTCGTAACCACGTTGCTGCTCCAAAAGGAACAGTTTTTCTCGCAATTGTGCCATGGAAGTACGAAGAAGTTCCATTTCCAACGACTTCGTTTTTCTGAGGACAACTCTATTTTCCAACATATCCTCCGGTACGTTAATCATATTGGAGATGAATATAGGAACGACCGCATTTGAAATACACGCTTGCAAAAATAGTAAGTCGCACATAACTCGGACGTATCTTACCTGCAAGTTAATAAAAGATTTTGCATGAGCTCGCACATCAGAATTGGTGATGGCGGAAATTACATAAGAGATGGCTGAAGGCGGGAGGACCATAATGAATCAATGATGTGAAAAAAATCAGCTTTCTCTCCCGAGTAATTTAATGCCACAAATAATTACGAATAAAAAATATGTACACAGCCGACGTTTCGGGTCCAGACCCTTTCTCAAGGCAAGGCAGCAATAAAATGACACTGTCTAAACTGGCTCGTTAGATACGCAGTATAGCTCCGGTTGTCTCATGACGTCTGTTCATTTTAGGATGGCACTTATTGATTAATCGCGATTCCACCACGCTTGTTTCAACAGGATCATTTAAGCAGCGAAGAAATTCAACATCAAAATCATCAATCGAACCGTTAACAAGACAGGTCTTACTGTGTTCAGACAAAGCACTTAGATCATTTTTATTACGAATACTGAGACTGTGTTCGTTGTATCTAATGTAGAATGGTCTAGCAGTTTTGCCTATATATTTATCACCACACTTTCTACAAGAGAATTGATATACAACACACGATGTCTCACAGTTATGATTTTGGGATAGCTTGTTGCATATTCTACAATCATTGTGTTTACTTTTTTTGCCTTTTTTCTTCAAAACATTACGCAGTTTTTTGTTGCCCGTACTGACGAGACGGACATTCAACCTATGTTTTCTTATTTGGTAATTAATTTTCCGATTAAGACTGTCGCTTATAAACGGTAACTTCAAAATGCTTTTTTTATCATCGTTGATTTTACTAGTTTTATTTTTTTGGGTATTTCTATCAGATACACTCAAATCCTTATTAGTGTATCCATTAAATTTTAAATTTTCTTTACATTTTTTCTCCGATTCCATTTTAATGTTATCAGAGAGCGTTGAACTACATCGATTACGTGTGTCTATAATGCTCTGCTTTACGAAATTAGTTTTGACGGAGCTCGGTAGCCAACTATCTTTTTTCAAAGCATTGCCAGACGATATGTCTTTTACATATTTTTTGTGCATGATTTTCCTATTCTCTAACCAAATACTTAAATCTAAAAAATTCAGTAACCCATCTTCGGGGTTTTCAATGGTAAACTTTATGTTGTCATCAATCGAATTGAATGTCTCTAATATGAAGTCACAGTATTCTTTGTTTCTTTGCAACGGACCGATGATGCAGTCATCAATGTATCTTTTATAAATCCAGTTATTTAACTGTAGGCGTGAATTTATAATAGACATTGCCTTTTCTTCTATATAACCCATGAATATGATCGAAAATGGGGGTGCATAATGAGAGCCCATCGGACACCCTTTAATTTGTAAATAATTTTTATTGTTATATTCAATCTCATAGTTGTAGGAGACGAATTTGATCATGCTGATGAATTGATCTGGAGTAATTCCGAAGTTATCAATATCAGTCCAATGATTTTTAGCGAAATCAGAAATCACGCAAATAGCTCTGTCAATTGGAACGCTGGGGTAAAGGTTCACAACATCTAAAGAAATAAATGTGGAATTTTCGGCGATGTCATTAGAGTTTAATTTCTCGAAGTCATTCATTGGTTGCAAGGAGCTTGATAGATGTGCTGGTACGTAATTAGTCAATTGATTTAATATTCTACCGCAAAACCAATCGATTTTGTTTCCTGGTGTATTCACCACCGAAGCTATAGGCCTCAGGGGAAAAGAATTTTTATCAGTTTTCTCCTTGTGATCTTTAATTAATGTATAGAAAGAAGCTGGTGAAGTGCCTGATACCAACATACGCTGCATGTTAGAACTACTCATTTTGCTTTTTAAGACGTTATTAACTAATTGGTTCGCTTGTTTTTCTAGAGATTTGTGCTTACTTTTATCAATGCGTTTATAGATAGCTTCATCCATGAGGATACTCTCGGTTCTATTGACAATATCATTGTCATGGGTAACACAAAGCCGGTTACTTTTGTCTGTGGCGACAACAGATAATTCGTTTTGTTTTAAAAAGTGCTTACTATTTTTTATTTGTTTGTTAATTTTCCTAAATGATTTACTTTGCTTACAAAATTCGGCCTCCTGACTAACGGCATTAATAACCTCTTTTTTGAAAAGGGCAAGATTTAACTCCTCGTCGTTAGGCATCGTTTTTGGCATTTTAATTCTATTTTTATGGAATGGAATATTGATACTAGCAGTGCTACTGTGTGTATTTGAAGGGTTAGACATAAACACATCATCACTGTCATCGATCTGGCTACGCCAGCGAAGATTAAAAGTTAGTTTGTCTAATGCAAGCTCAACATCATCCATGAAGTTGTCATTTAAGAGAGGTGGAATGCGAAAATTTGGACCTTTAGCAATGAGATCACTTAAGTAGCTAGGTAGAAAAATATCAGTCTCATTGCTGTATTCTTTGCAATTACGATTGCCATGAGACAACTGGGGCTTACCTGTGGTATCCATGAGAGCTGGAGAGTGGCATAAGTATTCATCCACAAGTTCAAAAGGAAACTTTGGCACATAATCACACTTGTATGAATCTCGTTCCCATGGGAATGCATTATTTGAAATTTTACTCCACTTTGCAAAATGACGCGAATATTTCAAACATTCCTCTTTACGTAAATCCTCAACTAAGCTAGTAAGCATATGATGTAGAACAGGACGACTGACATCTGTAGTTATTGTCAAATAGTCGTAACCACGTTGCTGCTCCAAAAGGAACAGTTTTTCTCGCAATTGTGCCATGGAAGTACGAAGAAGTTCCATTTCCAACGACTTCGTTTTTCTGAGGACAACTCTATTTTCCAACATATCCTCCGGTACGTTAATCATATTGGAGATGAATATAGGAACGACCGCATTTGAAATACACGCTTGCAAAAATAGTAAGTCGCACATAACTCGGACGTATCTTACCTGCAAGTTAATAAAAGATTTTGCATGAGCTCGCACATCAGAATTGGTGATGGCGGAAATTACATAAGAGATGGCTGAAGGCGGGAGGACCATAATGAATCAATGATGTGAAAAAAATCAGCTTTCTCTCCCGAGTAATTTAATGCCACAAATAATTACGAATAAAAAATATGTACACAGCCGACGTTTCGGGTCCAGACCCTTTCTCAAGGCAAGGCAGCAATAAAATGACACTGTCTAAACTGGCTCGTTAGATACGCAGTATAGCTCCGGTTGTCTCATGACGTCTGTTCATTTTAGGATGGCACTTATTGATTAATCGCGATTCCACCACGCTTGTTTCAACAGGATCATTTAAGCAGCGAAGAAATTCAACATCAAAATCATCAATCGAACCGTTAACAAGACAGGTCTTACTGTGTTCAGACAAAGCACTTAGATCATTTTTATTACGAATACTGAGACTGTGTTCGTTGTATCTAATGTAGAATGGTCTAGCAGTTTTGCCTATATATTTATCACCACACTTTCTACAAGAGAATTGATATACAACACACGATGTCTCACAGTTATGATTTTGGGATAGCTTGTTGCATATTCTACAATCATTGTGTTTACTTTTTTTGCCTTTTTTCTTCAAAACATTACGCAGTTTTTTGTTGCCCGTACTGACGAGACGGACATTCAACCTATGTTTTCTTATTTGGTAATTAATTTTCCGATTAAGACTGTCGCTTATAAACGGTAACTTCAAAATGCTTTTTTTATCATCGTTGATTTTACTAGTTTTATTTTTTTGGGTATTTCTATCAGATACACTCAAATCCTTATTAGTGTATCCATTAAATTTTAAATTTTCTTTACATTTTTTCTCCGATTCCATTTTAATGTTATCAGAGAGCGTTGAACTACATCGATTACGTGTGTCTATAATGCTCTGCTTTACGAAATTAGTTTTGACGGAGCTCGGTAGCCAACTATCTTTTTTCAAAGCATTGCCAGACGATATGTCTTTTACATATTTTTTGTGCATGATTTTCCTATTCTCTAACCAAATACTTAAATCTAAAAAATTCAGTAACCCATCTTCGGGGTTTTCAATGGTAAACTTTATGTTGTCATCAATCGAATTGAATGTCTCTAATATGAAGTCACAGTATTCTTTGTTTCTTTGCAACGGACCGATGATGCAGTCATCAATGTATCTTTTATAAATCCAGTTATTTAACTGTAGGCGTGAATTTATAATAGACATTGCCTTTTCTTCTATATAACCCATGAATATGATCGAAAATGGGGGTGCATAATGAGAGCCCATCGGACACCCTTTAATTTGTAAATAATTTTTATTGTTATATTCAATCTCATAGTTGTAGGAGACGAATTTGATCATGCTGATGAATTGATCTGGAGTAATTCCGAAGTTATCAATATCAGTCCAATGATTTTTAGCGAAATCAGAAATCACGCAAATAGCTCTGTCAATTGGAACGCTGGGGTAAAGGTTCACAACATCTAAAGAAATAAATGTGGAATTTTCGGCGATGTCATTAGAGTTTAATTTCTCGAAGTCATTCATTGGTTGCAAGGAGCTTGATAGATGTGCTGGTACGTAATTAGTCAATTGATTTAATATTCTACCGCAAAACCAATCGATTTTGTTTCCTGGTGTATTCACCACCGAAGCTATAGGCCTCAGGGGAAAAGAATTTTTATCAGTTTTCTCCTTGTGATCTTTAATTAATGTATAGAAAGAAGCTGGTGAAGTGCCTGATACCAACATACGCTGCATGTTAGAACTACTCATTTTGCTTTTTGAAGGAATTAGTTCATGCTGAAAAACCGGGGGAAATTCACGAACTCGCAGCACGTTAAGTGAATTCCTATGCAATGAAGGTCTATTTTGATGCCTGTGTTACTCTAATTCAAAGAACTTTTAAGAGTATCGACGAAGGTGGTCAGTACTTCGAACATTGGCTCAAAAGTAAATGCATGATTTTCATTTGAACCTGTAGCAATGCATTTTTTAACATGGCTTTGAAAGTTCTGACTGCTCGGTTTCCTTTGATTCACCCTTCTTGAAATATGTTGGAAGAAACATGTGTTCCCGACATGACAAAGAGTGACATGATGCGTCTTTCATGCCGTCTTCAGGTATTGTTATCAATAAGGGAGAAGCTTTTCAGCAAACATCAAGTTTAGCGATGGGAAAATAATGCCTCAACACCTTAAGCCATCATTTATATGGATAGTTAGAAGAAGATGTATACAATCAGCTAAATGACAGGCTCATTTTGTATCAAAAAATGACATTTATGATGACAATATATCACATTTTCATCTATCAAAATATCTCATCAGATGAAATTCTTTATATTGCTGACTCATTCAATCATTTTAGGCTTTTGCCCATGTATCCAGTATTTCAATGAAGTTATCCAATAATAATTGTTTGTCATTTTTAGACTTGACTGTCAACTTGTGTCCAGTAAACAAAAAGTTTTCGATTTCTTTGTATTCCGAAATTTGCTATTCAGGACGCGAGTTCAGACAAGCAATCCGCAGCTCATCAAACAAATAACAACAATTAAATGAAGTAACAGCTGTATAACAAAAAGTTTAAGAATAATGGACATCCATTGATAATGATAGACGACTCCTTAACATTTTGTCTGAATAATAGACTATTCAACAATGAATCTAATGAAGGTAAACATTACCTCGAAGCATAGTCTTGCATTTTATAAAAAATAAATTCAAACGCAAGATGAACGACCCTAGCGGAAGAATACATGCATCTCTCTTATCATGTGTGGCCAATATTCACTGAAACGAATACTTAAGAAGAAACAAAGCTATTCGCACGATGACGTGCGCATCATTCGATCGCGCCAACCAGAAGACTTTCTATTTCAAGCAGCTGGTTCGTGCTCGTCATCCAATGTTACTACCATTTCCCGAAGCGACAATGATAGCATCATCGCGGCCTGTTTTATGTGTCCAGAAGCAAACAGTGTTGACGCTCGCACTCCCGTGGCAGTGACTTTTACTCTCTGACTTTATTCACTTCATCTGTTTCTAATGACTTCAATTTTCTTTATTGTGCATGTCCTCGAAGTGTTAGTCGAAGACAATCAGCAAAAAGCCTCGCAACTTATGACATAGTTATGTCTTATTTTCAAGCTCATTTTTAAGAAATATTTCTTCATCCTTTCGATATCTCAAGCAATCTATGACATATTTTGCAAAAATTCTTTGTTAGCATGTCTCAATGCCCATGCCTTACATAGGTTATTTATACGCTGTATTACATTGATAGATATTCCAGTTTAAATTTCTTAATAACATTCAGTGCGCTTTCCTATTTCTTCTAACGCTTGATAAATCGATTTTCTATCCCTTAATTAAAAAGCTATGTTGAAATATTGAGAATGCGCAACTGCACGGTTTAACTTGTTATTTAGCGAATTTGGTTTAGAAACCACCCGATTTGTAGCATATCAACTAGAATCCAGCATTTATCAATTTACATCAACTTATTTGCTAATGAACGAATTTGCTTGCATTGCGCGAGATAAGACAGTGGGTTCCACTGTTGTAAACGCGATGTTTTGTATGTGAATCTGCATGGACAAACCTGCATTTCAGATACGGAGGGGGCGAAGAAGAAATTTCAGAGACCCGAAGAACTGAATCGATTACCAGGAGAGTCAGATTGGAGATACATGTCTCGATTGGAATCTGTTGCTAGGGAACAAATCGTCCGGTCACAATATGCAAAGAAATACAAGGCTAGTACTGTTTCATGAAAATTATGCAAACATGTGCGCTGTGCATTAATTTATTTGACTTATTTATAACCTCTGGATGTTTGGTTAATTTGGGAATACCAAGTAGAATAGGTTTAAATGTTATTCCTTTTTAATATCCTCGGACCTTGAATTCAAAACAGAACATTTGGATAACTTAGTGTCACAATATAGCACTATTTGCATTATTTTTTTTATAAAAAAATTGGTATCTACTTGCAATGCGGTATTTGTATGATTTACCACAATATGTAGAAGGAGGGTTTATGCGCAAGAGGACATGAGAGAGATGCATGTGAAATTGCTGTGTTTGTTCGGAATTATAGCATTCTACTGATTCTGATCTCATGAAAGAAATACGCTGAGTGCTAATGTGTGGTTCAGTCTCTTTCACAAAATAATTTTATAGACATCCTGTACGCTGGCAGTTCATTTCTGCCTTATGTGAGGAGTTACCGACAGAGTGGCAAGAGTCCTGATTGGCTGCAATGTCAAAGTGTTTTGTCGTCCTGCGACCAAGCTCTAATCTCATGCCTATGATCAAGGATCACCCTCCTAAGAAGCGTGTGGTCAACAGATTGAATTGAAAAGATTGTGAAAAATGTTATGTGTGCCAAACTGGTAATGTATTCTTTACACGCTTTAAACAACATCTCTCTGCATTCAATCTTTGTCAGTCCGAGAAATATGCCATCACTGAACACGCAATCGATGAAAGTCGTTGCATTGCTATGAAAACGCATGTCTGTTGAGCAAGGGACTACTAAGATATCAATAAACTGTAGTTACAGTATATTGATACTTAGTAGTCACTGATTGAGCACGTCATCAAAACTGCACGTAGGTAATGTAATTTTTAATACCATGTCATTGCCAACAATATACGGGGTTACAATGATATTTCAGTTTGTATTTAGGCTATAAAATTTGGAGCTATTCAGCCTTCTAAGTAAAGGTTAAAGGATGCCAATTCCAATTTTATTGGGATATACAGAGGTCAAAAACTAAGTTAAAATTCCGAGGCCGAAGGCCGAGGGAGTTTTTCTTTGTTTCTGACCTCTGTATATCCCAATAAAATTGGAATGAAGGCATTCTTTAACCGTATTAAAGGATACCCATTTTAATGACAAATTTCCATGAAGTAAATCTCTACCTGTAGTAAATTTAACCTTTAGTAAATTGACCTATCAAATATGATTTTGCAAATTGATTTCTACAAAAATATTTGATATTGCATTTACCTATTTGATCTTTATTATGCATTGATGCATAATCATAATTACCATTTATCAGCATAGAGGTCGGATATCCAAGCTATCAAAGATAGCCAACAATCCGACCTCTATGTTTATCAGTTACAAGTTTGAAATTTGATTTGATATCGTAATAGCTGATATCTTTCATCATTTCACTTCCAACCTTCGCATGTTCTATCAACGTACCAATCAAAGTCATGTCATATCTATCACTGCTTGATGATGATTTTGATGTTGATTTGGATAACTTTGCAAACTTTCAAGGTGTTTCAACCATGGAAAGCAATGTTGCCTCACGTCATTCAACTCCTATGACGGAAGATGAAATCGAAAAAGAAAGACGAAAACAAATCCGAAAAGGTACTATATATCAAAATCAGTGGGCAAGAAACGTTTTCGACCATTGGATACGCGAGAGAAATACGAGCATATTGAATTCAGAGTCATCACAGCTCATGTATCTTTCAGAAGAATCTAGTGATGGTCATGAAAAGTTGGATTGTATTTCAAAGGAAAACCTGTCGGATGCTTTGAGATTTTTCTTTCACGAAGTAAGAAAACAAAATGGAGATCGCTACCCGGGTGAAACTCTCAGACAACTATTATTGGCATTCAAAGATATATTCGATTTGAACGACACTTAGATTGGCAGCTTATGACAGATCCTCTATTCCTGGACTGCAGAGATGCATTGGATGCTGCCATGAAAATTTCCACTTGAAAAGGACTTTCTTTGAATCGAAAAATAGCAGCGCCTATCTCATCTGAACTAGAGGAAGAACTATGGGGAAAAAAGTTGCTGGGAAGTGATTGTCCGAAAAAGTTGACGCGCACCTTGTTGTATCTTATTTCGATAAACTGTGGATTGCGTGATGGCCAAGAGCTGCGTCAATTGAAGTGGGGAGAAGGCTCTCAACTAACGTTGCAAAAGCTCCCTGATGGAACCACAGAACAAGGAGAAGTAGAATGCGTGTTATCGGCTGCCGGCATGGTGAATTATGAGGCTGACTCTTAGTGGGAAAAGTGTCACACTCCTCTCGCCCGCGAGCGATCAATAGAACACTAAGCGTTTCCGTCTGTCCATGTTGATAAACGTTTCACGTGGCTTACTCCTATTCACACAGTCTCCAAATGCTGGCTTTGATCTTTAATTTGGTAACCCTTCTAAATCTCCTTTATTAATTGGCGAATAAAATGTATCTTCTGACGGTAGAGAGAAGATTCAGACACATTAATTGCGTTTAAAAGAAACATGTGCGCGGTAATTAGTATCGCGACAAAATGAAAACAAATATTTCTATTGCGTGGATCATTCGTCAAGAAATAAATCTAAGCGCGAATCAATCACGTCTGTTATACAATTAGCTCTAGGCAATAAATGGTCTCTTGTAGCATGTACATGCATAATGCAAAAATGAAAGAAGTCATTTATTAACAGGCAGAAGAATATTTGTTGAATGATGCTGCCAAAATCATGATTCCAAAACGGTATGGTGCAAATGATTTCATTCAAAGTAGTCAATGCATTCTGGTAACTAACAACAACCGAAATCTGACGAGATAATTTCAAGAAATATATTTTCCATTAATTCAAGCGGCAAGTCCAAAAACTATTTCACAAAATTGCCAAGGTTTTCTTAGCATTTATGAATAAAAGATGTTTTAAATATTTTTAAGCCTTGTCGCTTGTCGTAAATGCTTTTTAGGACGGAATGATTTTCTGATTTAAAAGAACATAATTGAGATCCCCATATTTTGAAGGGGAAAATTTAGTTCATGTTGATAATTGAACGACAGGAATCTGATTTCATACAATAGAAATGATTTATGAATAAATACAAACAATGTTTCAATGTAATGTTCCAAATATCTCGGTGTTAAATTTTAAAGTCAACGCACATTATCATAACATGTATTGTACTAAGCAACAGCAGTGGGATGATTTATTTTTTCACTTGTAATATACCGGTATATGAAATTAATATATGAATGTATAATATGAAATTAAGTTAACTTACCAAAAACACTACAAGTTCTCGAATATCACCGTGCGATGGAGGCGCTGCCGTCGACCAATTTTCTCCTGTGATATATCTTTCGCCAGTTTCTTATACCGTATGTATATGTAGCTTGAAGTGATAAGTCGAATCAAATGAAGTTGGTGATGTTCAATTCCAACAAAGTCACACTCATGAGTTAATGTATGTGATTTCATTTCGACGACTTTGGTTATAATTCGCGGTGCGTTAGGCTGCTTAATTCCTTTTTTCAATAATGTTCTTATCAATTTTTCAGTGCAGAGGAGTATTTCAAAGACAACCTTACTTGGCCTCACTAAACCACCTGATCCGGATTTATTGAGACAATTTTTTTGATTTATAAGTTTTGACGGCAAAGAATTGTCCACACGATGAACTGCGTACAGAGAATTTCGACAATTTTCACAATTTATTTTTGATTGAATGCGACGAACAATCGCCCCGCCGATGTAATACACTATTGACTCACAAATGTCGCACATTGCTGGATTAGAACAGTGGTCATCATTTGGCATCATGGGATCGACGAAATCCTTATCAGAGAATATTTCTGCATCGTGTCTTCCTTCAGAAAAAATATTCTCTTCAGAAGATATGAATTGGAGGGATAGCTGCACAGTTGCATCAAGCGACTGAGTATTAGTCGATAGTGGCGGAGAATGCAGAATGTCTGATCCAGCATAAATCAATAGTTGTCGGAAAGCAGATCTGAACTGATGTGGTGTTGGGTTGAAATTCCAACCGTTCCTCAAACGAATAGAATTGAAGAATAATTCTATGAAATCTTGACATAACTTGTAGGTCAAAATAAATTGAAAATTTTTATGTGTCAACAAGCTATTTGCCAACAATTTCAGGGATTCAAGGTCAGCGTAGAAACCCAGATAACCAGTCTTTTTTATCGATTGTATAATACTGTTGCCACGCAAATCAGTAAGACTAGTCAACGTTGTTTTTGCTTGTTCCATGAAAATTATCCTCTGGTCCATATTTTCTAGTTTCAACGGGGCTTTGAAATCATAAGAAAAGAGCTTTCGGGAATTGAACAAATCAAAGAGATTGTTGAAAAATTGGCAAAAATCAGCTGTCACCAGAACGTTAGAATGCGTGAACCCGGGAAATTTTTGATAGTGAAGAAACCGCAATGAATCTGCTACCGACTTCGAAAAAACCTGAGTCGCTAAATAAACTTTCATCTTTTGTTGATGAAATTGAACATTACGGTTCATTAACTTATTGGCCAGCACCAAGCCGTGAGTGTCCTGAATTTCTACCAGTCGTTCAATATAACTCCAATGCGCTTGACCTTTGTTTTTCCACACTATAATTTTCAGAGATTGCCAAGAATTTCGAATTAGTTTAATCATGTGTGGCGGATCCAGAAAAACGGACACATTTTGTGATTGGTCACTTGGATGTTTGAAGTAAGGTTTCGGATTGTTAATGGATATTGAGGCACCTAATAACTCCAATGCAGTAATGTTGTGACTGGTTCCGTCACATGTAATAGATGCCACTGTGACATTTACATTATGAAGTCGAATCACACATTCCTTCAAAATCGAAGCTAGATAGCTACCGCTCACTCCATTGACCAAAACATAAGCTAATGGGATTTTCCAATAGCCCTTAAGACCAACTGCCATCAGAACAAGAGCAGATTGTGCCTTTGTTGTTTCGTCGGTTTCGTGGAGCAGTCCTTTGTCGACATAGCCAAAATACTTGCTCAATGAAGAATCAAATTGAACATGTTTCTTTAGACTTATCTCGTCAGCTAACAAAGAACAGACTTTGAAATTTTCTCCTTGATCTGACTCTCGCCTTCTTTTCAATTCTTCGAAGGCAGGAGTGCAAAATCCAGGGCGACATTCAATGTTGGATATCCAACTCCTCAATGTTGAGTGGTGCGGCAATTGAAAGTATTTTCGGACGTATTCGTATGCACGAGGGCTGTAAAAGTGAAGAGCCGAAGCAAACGTCCTCACCTCATTCGAAAACTGTTTGACTCTTTTGCCTTTCATAGTTAGTTGTTTCACTAGATTAAGAGAGTCGCCCTCATAATAATCCTTCAAATTTATGAAATGCTCTCGGTCGAGAAATGATTTTTTTCTAAGTCTTTCAAAATATTTGTCAAATGCATTCGCTTTTTTTGAACTCGCTGCTTTGCTTGCCGAATTAATTTCAAGCTTTTTTGTTTCCTTAGACTAATTGCACGTGATTTTTCATACATTTTCCTGTATCTTTCAGCTTTCTCAGCCCTTTTTTGTAAGCGTTTACAACGTCTCTGTAAACTCCTAACTTTCACCTTCTCTCTTTGCAAACTAGTCTCTAATTCTTCGATGCGCTTACGCAACTCACTATCGTCGTCATTTGTTGTAGAGTCTTGACTAGGTTCAACGATGACACTTTCCGAAGTCGACGGATGATGATCGATGCTTAAAAAGTGATCAATATCAACACTCGCTGCTTTTTCAGATGCCTTCGTTTTACGGCGTTTCGGTGTCACTTGCAAATGTTCTGGCATAGCGAAGAAGATAGACGGCACAGCATTCGGATAAAGTTTTTTTCGCGATGTCTCTGAGGTTGGCCTTCCAGACACATGCTCGACGAATGAGTCTTGGGTAAAATGTTCACTGCACAATACGGAGTAGTTCGACGGTTGGAAATTTTTTCGATGAACGGCAATTATCCATTTCTTGCGAATTTCAGGATCTTTTGGAAATGTGTGAAATGATAATTCCTCGTTTTTCCCTCGTGCATTTGAGCATCCGTATGCAGAGCAATATGGACCGACTGACTTAGGCATGGCAAATTTCATAAATGATATGTTGCTCTATGAAGCTACGGACTTTAAAAGTGCTTGTCATTCATTCATTCATTCATCTTTGTCTCTCCTTATTGCATGCAAGCGAGTGAGAGACTGAGAGACGATAAACGACTGAAGTGCGCTATCGATCATTTTCCCACTCGCTGGGATGTGACATTATTACCGTTAAGCGAGAGCTTCACACATTTTGGGAAACACTCATTCTACCTCCTCCTTGTTTTGTGGATGGAACCGAGGTTCTAAATTATAAAGAAGACATTTCAAAAACCAACAAAGGAGGACTACGTGACCATCACATTGAACCAAAATGTTTCAATATTTATCCTGCTAAAGTAGAAGGAAGATGTCTCATACAACTTTTTAAGAAATTTTCACATTTGCGACCTAGCAATGATACGAGTGGGGCATTTTTTTACAGGCCCACTTAAAATTTTCGGAGAAGGTATGGTACCTCAACTCTCCTATTGGTCATAACACATTAAAAGCAATGATAAGAAATTTGATGAATGCAGCAGGGGAGGATTCTGCTCACTACAGTAACCATTCAGGACGTCGAAGCGCAGTTTGTAGAATAATTGAAGCTACTGGAAGCAAGGAAATTGCGAAGAAAATTACAGGCCATCGATCTGATTGCATAAATGGGTATAATGTGATTCCTGAAAAAACTATGAAAATGACATCGGAAATATTGACAAATTCGACCACAACAAACATTCAAATTACAGAAGTTAATGAAAATGAACTTGAAATTTCCAATCCAAATAACAAAATAATGGATGTTGAGATCGACGGTGAGAAAAACAAATTCATGATATCGTTTAGGCCTTCTTGACTTTCTCATTTTTTTCCTTGATATGTTTTTCTTCCTTTTTGTGTTACCATAGTATTGTTCATAGAAATTTTCTTATTAGCTATGTTGAGTCATAGACTTCTAAATTTCTCTGGACAGATAGGTTGAAATTGGCCTGATACATAGTCAGGCCAGCAATACTAAATTAGACTACTGCAAATAGACTGTCATCAAGCGTTTATTTTTTTAGAGAACGTATTGCTAGAACAATGCAGGTAAAGCACAGTATGTGTGTATATTTATGCACATTGGGAGTAAGGACACATGAGAATGCATGGTTATGCGTTGAATTCATGTGCTAGACCTCCGCGTTATTTGCTGATTTTTACGATTTTTCTTCTAATAACTCTCAGAAATGAGGCATCTGAGATGTCATGAACAAATTTCTTTCACAAGCTGCTGAAATATTTCATTGAAATTTCAGAAAATTGATTCATGTATATGCAGCAAGGATCTTGCGAAGAAGTAATCGGAAAAGTCACCAAGAGAAATGATATATCGATAGCCTATTCTGAGCACCATCCTTTCATTTTTTTAAAGCAAGAAGCTATTTTCTTAGACAGCTATTCAGTTTGATCTCATAGAATACCCTCCAGCAAAGAATGCATGGTTGAAGCAGAGATGCGTTTGGAGCCTATGATAAATTTTATTCAAAAGTTTTGCAGCTTCAGGGATGTCGAGCATTGACAACTTGGTCCTTGCATGCAGGCATTTACATCCTGGATACATTTCGTCTTCTGTGGTTGACTACATGATGTTCTATCATCAACATTTCTCAGAGTCCAAAAAACTTCAATAAAGAAATTGCTTTTAATTTATTTTTAGTCTCTGTGCGATGACGCAAGGAGATAAAATAATTTGCTCCAGTCATTTGATGTGTCCAGTCAAAACATTTCTAGAGATAATCCGATTGCACTTCCTCGAGTACTGGTCTTTGGTCTCAGAAGGGTCTCCATCACAGGTCGGATCGCTCCGTATCTGTTCCAACCAGAAGTGGCTGCTTATTGAGTCCATCATCATTGTTTTCATCGAAATATAAGAAGGATCTCCGTTTTCTGTACCTCTTGATTTCAGGACATTTAAAGTGTGAGAATCGGCGCCAGCGGCTTCTCTTTTCCTCTCAAAATTGTCCCTTACCATGTTCAATGATATCGGGGGATCTAGCGTTAGTCTTCCGTCCGTAGACTTCGGCTTCACCAGCAACTTTGTCAGCCTTTCCTAAGTATTATATAAATGAATCCGATTTCTAATTTCTATTACTGACTGGTCATCCAGATATTATACAACAGTAATCAGTACTTTGGAAAACTTGTGATAGATTATAAGTACTTGTTGGAATGGATTTCTCTCTACGTGATAGATGTGAACATTCACAGACGACGCTGAAGGGAAGATTTCAACTTTTGTACGCCATTTTTAGTCCATGATCGCTTTGAGATATCACAGACCCAGATTTCCTTGTAGATTTTAGACAAAATCTTCATACCAAAGAATCTTCCGAATGTGTTTCCATTGCCAGGACCTGCACTTAAAAACGTGGCCATACCAAATTGCAGCTTTGTAGTTGCTTGAAGATGAATTTAGACAGAAAAAGAAATTATGATGGCACTGTCCTTTAGATAACGCTTTTTCATTTTTTCTTCTTTGCATTTTCATTTTTTCACTTTCATCTAGCGATTGTGATCTATCTACTTCCTGATGGTATTGTCGTCAGGTTCGTGGAATTGGAGGTTACACAAGACGGAATGTTTAATTGGGATATAATACTTTCTTCTAACTCGATGCAACTATGCAGATTCAAAGAGCAATGCAGAGGAATGCATTGGTGTTACACTATCACTGCATTTAGGTTGACAACCAGCAGCGCTTTATCTGTTTGTTATTTTGCATTAGATTGAATCGTACAGGAGACTCATCAAATAGTCATCAATCTCTTCGATCAAGATTCGATCTTCTATAACAGAAATGCTGGCTGGCCTGAACATGTAGAAAATGATTTCAAATTTTGCTCACCTATCTGTACAGAGAAAGTTAGAAGTCTATGGTTGAGTTGTAAATACATTTACCGGATCATAGAGGAGTTTTAACTTCCATTGAATATCGTAATTTAGTTAAAAAGGGTATATCCTTTAATAAGCATTATTGTATTTCACTCTCGATGGCTTTGGAGGTCATAGAAATGATTGAAACGAGTTTGAAATGCATTAATGCCCGGCATTGGAGGGTATATAATGCACCATTGTATTTCACTCTCGATGGCTTTGGAGGTTATAGAGATGATTGAAATAAGTTTGAAATGCATTATTGCCCGGGATTGGAGGGTATATAATGCACCATTATATGCCCGCCAATTTCACATAGAATTCACACCTCACTAGATAGCCATGAACTGTCGTCTGTCACACCAGCTTGAGATTCCATTAATGAATGAATTGGTAAATGGATATTTCAAATCATTTTTAGATAGAAATCTGAATTTCAAATCTACTCACATTGCAAACATTCATAGACTTTCAAACTTATCGTGAATTACCATCTATTGAGAGAGGAGACTTTCATAGACTTCAATCAAGTCAATCAAATATTTCTTCATGTCTTCATTATCTGTTACTAACAGTGATCAATAAGAGCGATATTCATAGACTTCTCAAGAGTTACATACAATAGCATTATATGCCCGCCAATTTCACATAGAATTTTCACCGCACCAGATAGCCATGAACCGTCGTCCGTCATTCCTGCTTCAGAATCCATTAATGAATGAATTGGTAAACTCATATTTCAAATCATTTTTAGATAGAAATCTGAATTTCAAATCTATTCACATTTGCAAACAATCATAGACTTACAAACTTTTCATGAATTGAAATCTATTGAGAGAGCATAGAAGTAAATAATAGTACACTAGAATGGAAGTTTGATATCTTGCCTATGTACAATGATGGCACATGGAAAAATCTATGGTTTGTAGATCTGATTCGATCTAAAACATGGTATCATAGTCAAACTATTCGCCAAGTTGGTTGTGGAAGTTGTTGACAGCAAATTGCAGGATTTTCATGAAAAGAATTTTAAGTGAGATAGTGGCATTGTTTTATGGGAAATAGCCTACTATTCCATGGATTAATATACTGTGTCTATTTGTACCAGTCATTGACAACTATATGTATTTTCCAATTTTTCAACACTGGAAGACGAATTGAAATTTGGTTCACAGAGTCATAATCGAAAGTAGTCGGTGTACTGGTTGCAAGAACATCTCAAGAATTCAAAGATAAAAATTCTAATTATTGGATTATTTCTCCTTCTAGCGGTCAAGAAACCTATTGCTTTTCTGGAATAAACACATCGAAAGCTTCTTTAGCTACAGTCAATTATCAGATAAATGAAATGTCGCTGGAACTTTTCAATTAATCACTAAATGACATACGTGATATAGTGTGATGATATTTGAAGGCTCATATTCGAAAGCATGTAAAGGTTTTGAAAATTGTTCAAATATATTGAACAGGGGAATCCTTCAAAGTAAAACAAATAGTGTAAGATTTCTTGGCCTCTGATTTCCAGCTGGAGCAATGCATGCTCTGTAAATCGACATTACAAGTTGCATATGTGTCTGATTATACTCTTGATTGATTATAGGAGCGATATTTCAAAATGATGAACATACAGAACGTTTTAAAGGATATCCTTCTTAGCCATCCTGTCGCTGCACTATTTTGTAAATTCACTATTGCTTTTGTGTACATGATCTCTGGACAAGGGGCAACAATCTAGATCACAAATTGACTTGATAACTTAAAATGTCAACCAGAAAACAAGAAAGCCAGTTCGCAAAATTTGCTTTTTGCCCCAACTAAGATCCCCGGGCGTGTGCCATAATTTTCATGCAATTTCCATTCTAGTACTTTATGGTATTGTTAATTTCTATGTGAGAGAGCAAACTTTCATAGATTTCAATAAAAGTCAATCAAAGATTTCTTCATCTCTCCATTATCTCTTACTAACAGTGATCGATAATTGCAGTATTCATAGACTTCTCAAGAGTTACATACAATAGCATTATATCATGGATTTTGCGGGCAGAAATATCAGACAGTCTCGGCTGTTAACACAGCCTCGTCTATGTCTGATATTACTGTCCTAAAAATCCATGATATAATGCTACATTGTTGGGTTAGAGCCGCAAATGAAATACGATAAGTAAAATACATGTATAAGGAAAATGAATAAGGCCTATATAAATGATTCATGTGAACTGCAATATAAGCATGCGAATAAGCAACAAAATTTGTATTCATCGACAAATTAATTGAATTTATATTTGGATTCAGGCTTCCCACTCCTCCTGAGAATGGATTTTTGGTGACTTTTCCTGAAAAATTGCTAAATTGTATCAAACATTCCTAAAATTCCTAAATTCTTTTTATATCATTGCATCCTACCGATGAAAAATCCTACTGTTGCAAATAAAGCCAAACTACACGTTTGACTTACTTCTTTATTTCCAAAGTTGTCGATAGTTCATCAACTTAAGTATTTTAAGATAAGATCGTCTTGTTTGGTAAAAAGTATGTCCAAAAGCCATTCATGATATTATGCTAATGCTCGAATGACCTGAAGGTTTACGTATTACAGGAATGCGGGTAACTTTTATGGCTGTATAAAAGCTTCATCCAAGAACTAAATCGATCTATTTAAGCATCTTAGGTAGTCTTCAGGAAGGGACATAAGTCATATTTAATTGCACTCTCCTCTAGGGGTAACTTACTAACTCAACGTTTAACGTCCGTTGAATCCGTTAACGTCCGCTGGACGGTTGATGGCTCTCCTCCGTTCATTTCGGTTGGCAGCGAGATCTTCGGGGATTTCTACTTTATTCAGATCTTCTAAGACACATTGACGCCATGTTCTTCTTGGTCTTCCGACGGCTCGACGCCCTGGGACTTCCACGCTTTCCACTCTGCTCTCTTTACATGACCGAACCATCTCAGACGCCCTCTTTTAATCCGATCTTCGAGCTCCTTAAGACCACACATTCTTGCCCTTCCTCACTTGATCTTCCGTCGCTCCATTTTATTGCTGCCATGTATCTCAGCATTCTCCGATCACATGCTCGCAATACTTCAAACAACCTCTGTGTCAAGGACCATGTTTCTGAGCCATACACTAGGACAGATCGTATGCAAGACTCATACACATAAGCTCTGGATCTTAGGGGGACACTCTTGTTGTTCAGAAGACTGGCTAACTCTCTCCATTTGGACCAAGCTCTCACTGCCCTTCCCACTCCACCTTGGCTGTCCAGCATATCTCCGAGATAGCAAAAATAGGACTGCCATCGATTCTTACAGAGTCGTCTGTCGGAATATTGGTGGTAAGCTTATTTACGCTTCGACACTTAGGGCATTGGAAATGTGTCACTCCCACCAGAGAGCGCAGATGGGAGCATCTTTTATGACAATACTTGTTACATGAGGTACCGAGAATCAAATTCACCCCAACTCCTTTTCCACAGCATCCACACGGACATTTACCAGATTTGATAGTTTCTTGCTGTTTCTACCCTGTCACCATAACCTTCGTCTTCTCCAGGCTAACTTTCATTCCCCCTTTCTCAATGTTGCTTTTCCATCCACAAAGCAACTGCTCCACAGTAAGTCTAGAGCAAGACTAGGGTTAAACGCTGCACCGACTAACCCGCAAAATATCTGAAATTTTCAATATATATATTCAATGAAATTATTATAAATTTCTATGGAATAATTAACACGCATACCATATTTATGACTTTAGTTTTTAGATGATTTATCTATTTTCTGTTGTATTAACTAAGTTAGAAATGTGTTCATAGCTCTATCATAACAGTGGAATATCACCTTGATTTCGTTTCTTGGTTGATTTAAGTCAGCATAATCCATTTTATGAGACTGGAGATTTACATCAGTGGAAAGTAAACAAATACGAAATCCTATTATTGTCTATAACCCTGGTATTGATCAGCATGTAAGCCTACCATACATTCACGTAGATTACATTTCTTGGTTGACACTTAACAGCTGCATAAGATAGAATGCTTGCTCCTTTTTAACACATCTGTGAGTTTTTATGTATCCAATTAATGAGAGTCGGAACGTGAAAAAGACATAAATTATTGAAACAAGTAACCATTTTAGCACTTCTAAAGATTTTACCGTTCGTCAGCTTTCACATTTGTTCCAAACATCTCTAGACTCTGCTGTCATAACCTACCCCAGAAAGTTCTCAGTCGTGGATAACTCTAATTGGTAGATAATATTTTGACATTGTTGAAATTAAATTGTAATGCACCTTTGAAAGTCGCATGAAACAGGATCAGGGATATCTATAGATATAAAATTTAGTATTCTTAGTTGTTCCTGACATGGGATAAACATAATCTTGAATATTCGCCCTACGAAAAAATAAATTAAGAGTTCATAGAAGTTATTCAATATTGAAATATAAACTCCTAGAAATGTACCTTGAAATTTCAGTAGGCAAATGAAGTTCTGAAAGTTTGATAGCTGAAATTTGGTCAGTTCAGTGCTCCAAATTTTCCAGATTTTTTACGGAATTCGTTTGAAATGGATGGGTCTCAATATTTTGTCGAAAAGTTTGATAAAAAGGAGAGTAAGGGGGTTATGGTATTAAAGTCAGAAAACTCTGCATCAGGAAGCCTAGTTTCCGGAATTCTTGATCTTGTAGGTTGAAACTCAGAAAGCGGAAGGATATTGAAAGTTGAATTCATCAATATTTGGATTTGTAATAACCATAATATTGGTTTTCTTAAATTCTATTCAATGAACTTGATTGATATATATGCGAATTTCACAGACTGCTCTTGCGCAGCAGTATTCATTTCCTGTGTGTTAAAAATTCGTTTTTACCGAGGCCTACATGTAGATATTAACATTCCAAATCTGTTGCCGACAGTCATGTACAAACACGTGCAATATATAAATAAAATAAATAATCTTCAATCTCATCACGCTAGACGGGATCCCTAATGTACGAAAATCGCTAACTTGAAATTTGGCTGCAATGTGACCGAATTATAAATATTATGCACATTATATTGAAATGCTATCCAGATAACCTCTGAATGCATCGAAATAGGCCCAGCGATGGAGGAATCAGTGGTTGTTCTGCTGCGTGAATTCACGCGGGGCTCACGCAGTGAGTGAACGTGAGAAAAAAATAAGCTGCGTGAAAAATCTGCGCCCTTCAGTGTGAATTTCATGGATGATTAGAGCACTGAAAATTATGATTATTTTAGATTATCACGATATATTTTTACCCGCTCTATTATGCGGAGATTCGATGGAGCTGAAAGGTATCCCCATCATGTCATCAGAATATTAGTTAATCGGAATCATTTTTGAAAATATACAGTCGGTAGTATTCAAGATGTGCAGCGTCTCGTTCAAGCTTGCTTGATCTTACCAAAAGACAGCTCTGATGTCGAGTGAATCTTTTCCATTCTGAGTGACACTGATTACTCCATGATTGGGTCATAATGTGGCTAATGTATGTGCAGTTTATCACGCACAATTTAAGAGAGCAGATATCAAGGAAAAAGACGATGAAGATGCAAAATGCAGGTCGTACGAAGGAAAGCTGAGCAGGTGCAAGTTACTGAAAGTTTAGTGTGTAGGTTGGAAAAGATTGGCTAGAAAGCAATGGAAGCTTCATATAAGAAAGAAGATGCATGTCAATTAATGTAAGAAGCTGATAAACTAGTGAAATCTGCCGCAGATGTCAAGAATATCAGATTGAGACCAAGAGGAAATTAATTTCGAAACAGTTGAAAACAGAAAAAAGAGCCGCTGAGAAAGTCTTTTCCACTATGTCTGGCAAATATACTAGAAAAGAAAGTTTGAAACATTTTGTGGTTACAAACATGCTAGTAAGCATTCGGGACATGAAAAATTTGTGAATGCATTTAAGACTTCATGAAAAACAGACGATGACATGTTGTCTTTGTTATCTTCTTTATTCTTTGTATATTTCAATTTGAATAGTAAAATTATTGATGGTTCATAAAGGATTGGATGACTTCATTGAAAATATGATCTGTACATATCGACAATGTTGAACATTTTTCAGGGAGTTTGCTTTTCTGCAGATAGGCGTGTTTCTGCTACTTTAGAGATGAATTTGACCATTTCCGAGATCGATGCAGAACTGTAACAGATGATAGGAGGGGTACCGGGCTTGGGTGCATAATAGCAGAAGATCGCCTTTTTTATAAGTCGATGTTTTGAAGAGAAATCTCGTATGACATAACGTATCTGTCGAAATTGAAGATTTTTGCGCTTCGCGCGCTCATAGTCTTCCTCAGCGCTTCAGATTCCCGGCTTTTGTATTTTGATTTTGATGTTTTGCGTTAGAGTCCAAATAGTTACCAAAACAGTTATAGAATTTAAATGAATTGAAACCAACAGAATCTCTTGCATTGTAAAGATAAAGCTTCCTCCTTCGCATGCACATTTGTCTCTTTTTTTGGCAGTGATCTGTCAACTGGTTATATTCTTATTTATCAATTTTTGATTTATTTAAGAAATTTTGTTAATTTCTGTAAAATTCTGTCCCTAGTAGGCTCCCTGATTTCTACATAGTCCTGTGCGTAATAAGAGAACAGTTACAGTCGCTAAGCATGAACAATAAACATATGCCGTAGTTTTAACCCTTGAACCCTTTTATCACGTACCGTACAAGTGCTATTAAAATGATTATGATGTTTTAACTTCATTTGGAGGTATAATTTCTAGATAGATTTGCATTTACGTCTCTTTGTATCAAGATTTCAAGACTTCGGTGATTTTGTGCCTACAAGGTTTCTGTTAAGTACATGTACTTGTCTTTTTTCCTATCAAATTTAAATTTTCATTTTGTTAACTATCATACCTAGACATGTTGTCTGTGCTTAATTGATTTTCATAAATCACAGAATATAAAGACTGAATGTTGTTGCGTATAGTTTTATGTGTCAGGTCACTCACAGGTTCTTTTGCATTCTCAGTATGTAGGTTTCATGACTAATTTATCAATGCCTGTTGCAAGTGGTGACAAAATAACTACAGGCGAAGATATTTCTTATGTCGAAGGAGGTAGATAATGTGGGTAAATCCATTTTATATAAGAACATTTTGGGCAATTTTTGTCATCTCAACTTTGCAACTTCGTTTTCTTTGAAAATTTGCGTACATAGTCAGTTTTTCATGCTGAACTCGAAAATCATAGTGGCGACCAAACCAAATGAGTGCTTGTACACGTTTTGCATTCGTACTATATATTATCTGATGTCTTCAGACCGATAATTTTGTGGTCTTGGTAGATGGACATTTTGGACGTTTTACGAGATTTTGAAAATGATAATTATCGTCCTATCAAATAAAATTTCGCTTTCATGACAACATTATGGTTCTTGATAATTCCATGAGTTTTCATGAAATTTGGATAAAAAATGTGTTTTCAGCAATAAATTGAAATGTTGAGAAGAAAAATCTGGTCGAACGAATGCAGGACATTTTTTAAAATTCACAATTGCTCAATTGTGATGATCCATAGTTGATTTTTCCTTTTGGTGGAGCAACTAGACACCCAAATGATGTATTTCGTTGTATAAAGAAAATATAAAGATCATTTCTAAGTTGAGAAATGTGCATCGGTCAGTAGTAAGAAACATTCCACAATAAACACAGCGCCCCCCCCCTCGGGACGGCAGTCTTGGTCGGCTGTCTAGGTTGGGCTTGGTCGGCTGTCTAGGTGAGTTTTGGTCGACTGTCCGGGTGTTTTGGTCGGCTGTCTAGGTTGGAAAGGAGTGTTTGGATGTGAAAATGGAGTTGAGATTTGGTTTCTCCGTGAAATTTTGGTATGGGGAGTTGTTTTCCATCGTTTTTGAAAAGTTTTGGAAAATTGTCTTTCTTTTTTGGTTGTGTTGAGAAACGGTCTCAAGCGGGCGAACGAAGGCTCGGATGTGAAAACGGAGGTCAGATTCGGATTCTACGTGAAATTTTGGGTTGGGGAGGTGATTTCCAGCTGAATCGGAGACATGAAATTCTAACCCCCCCCTTCTGGACGAGACTTCGATCTTGGCTTGTAGGAGTCGTAGAGAGTCGTGCAATAGCTCGTTTGAAAGCTAAGGGCTTGTTCATATCTGCTTTCGTTTAGATGTGAGACGCCATTGAAAACTATAGAAATTGGTGAAAAACGAGAGTTAGAATTTTCCAAAAACAGCTCTAGCGGGCGAACTAAGGCTCGGATGGGTAAACGGAGACCAGATTTGGAATCAGTTCGATGTTATTGTCCAATGAGGATCATCATCCAATGAGAATCATGCATTTCTCTATAAATAATGAGACTTTAGAGTGACAATCATTCTATCTTTGAATCGTATAAGTGACGGACGCACGTTCTCTCAGCTCATCTATCCTACTTTTCAACTAGAATGGTAAGTCGGAAAACTTCCCTCCACCTCCTTTCTTGAGTGTTAACCTAATCGCATATTTCCGCTTTCAGGCTTCTACACACTTACCAGACTAGATGCTGATGTCCAGACGGTGTAAGGTTCGTTACAATCAAGCCATCTACTGTTGAGACCGGTGGAGGAGACAACACAGGTACATAATCCTACACCCCTACAGCGTAAATTTAGACAAGTCATACGCTATTTCGATCATGCTATAGCACTGGAAACGGGAATGATCCCTTCCACAGACGTGAATGTGAAGAGGAATCAGCATGTAGACTACGTCATCATTCCTGTAGCTCCATACATACGTCGCCAGCTTGACATTATTGAAGAATTTGTGACACTAAATATGGATATCCCTACTCTCCTTGACGAAGTGTGGAGAGCGAGAGATGACAAGGATACACCATATAAAAAGATATGGGAAGGTGAACGAGTTTCTCTACCACTATCGCATTGGTGTTCTTACTATCGAAAGGATGGAGAACAAATAACACCCAGCAGGTGTGAAGAGCTCGCAGAAGGCACTTGGAATATTCGTTTCACAATAAGCGAACTATATTATGACTATCATGAAGATAATAAATTGGCTTCTATAGCGATGCATACTCAATCCATCCTATATATACCGAAGCAGCCAGATGTTAATAACATTATTGATCAAATCCTCAACGAGAGCGGTGGGAAGTACAAGTCAGAGAAGAATGTTACCGGAAAACGCAAACCAAAGAAGGAGAATCGCTAATCCTTTCCTATCTCTACCTTATGACAATTCGCTTATGTGCTTTGAGTGTCGTAGACGTGATCTTATCAGATACATTTTACTTCTTCGCTGTCATCATGTTATTTGTGTATTTTGTCGTGAACAGCATAGTTGCACTTCTTCATATTGTAATATGTCATAGGATTTTTCATCCGATGAGTAAAACTATGTAATTTTCTTTTCAGTCATCCACCATCATTTTTATGGATTGTGAGGGTGAACCTGTCCAGGAGCTCAGTGCCATTGCCATGGACAATTGCTCATATCAGATTGTTAGTGTCTATCATCATCATGCCAAGTGTAATCCCAAAGCTGATGGATGGGCGAGAAAACATATTCATGGACTTAATCAACAATATTTACAAGACTTTGGTCTTCCTAGTGAAAGTGCTCTTCTTATTGACTTTAAAGGATGGCTAGCAGCCTTCAATGTTGTACGTATCTTTTGTAATGATCCCTCCAAGGAGAGAAAGCTTTTTCCTAATCTAGTCATTAATGATATTCTACTTCCACCTTGGGATAGTAGAGTTAATCAACACTATCATGAAGTTACGAAACGTTTCAAGGAATTGAGTGTTCCCATCTCAAATGTTCGTTGTAGTAGTTACATTCATAATCAATGTTCTTTTCCTCCTTACCTCAGCACTGCCAAAGTAAGGTTTGCTTTTCATTGCTCTCTGTATGATAGTTACCAACTGTATCCATTTTATTTGTTTCAAACCCAAAAATTGTAATGCATGCTTGAAGTCATTCAATTAAAGCTTTATGTAAAGACTTGCTGTTTTTCATGCAATTGGAGGGATAGATGCAGGATGACAATGTCTTTCTCAAATGATTGTTGAACATTGCGTTTTCATAGACAAAGTTTAAAAGGGACTATTCAAGATTATGTGATAACATTTCATAAAGATGAGATTAACATCAAATCAGTTATTGGTGATACTAGCACACTATTTTTGAAGTTGATGGATACGTTTTCTGATAAAATTGTAATGGCGCGATTAGTTGCGAAAATTCATTTCAGTCATTTTGGGAAAGAAGAGGTCGAAGATCGTTTCTTCAACTTTGCTTCCTATTCAATGGAGGTTGTAGATGATCCTGAAGAATTTTTTGAAAGACATGGGAAAAATTGCTCAACGTCTTGATGCATTTAACCATCATGGTAGCAGTCTAGTCATTGAAGCAATTTCACATATTCACATTCAACTTTCTATAAAAGAAACTTAAAGATGCAATGGTACTTGATCGCAGCACAATTAGTTTTCGAGTTATGTCTACTTACTCTCGAAGTATATTCCTTCTGTACATGCGTCTATTATTTAGAAAAGGCTAGCAAGTTCATGTCGTCAAAAAGACTTGCTTTAGAAGTTGTTAGTAAGAGTGAAAATATGTGTGATGTATGTAAGCGAAAGGATGGAAGTGAAAAACGCATCTTTAAGAGATGTGAGCATACTTTCTGCCAGCGCTGTTTCATACGCTGCTGTATTCAACTTTGTCAATGTAGCCACTGTGATATAGCTCATTTTGAGTGTCACTTCTGCCATAAAAGTCAGTACCTATGCAAATATAGAAAACTCAAGTTGTGACAATGGTAAAGAGAAAAATGGCGAGACGTAAAAGTCGAAGGTCTTCAAAAATTTTCTGGAGCCATTCGAGCTCTTCAACGAATGAAAGAAAATCATCGATATAATGCTATACGACATGCTAATGATAAATTTATTCGAGAAATTGTTTCTCATGTGAGAAGTTTGAGGACAAAGAAATTATCACCACAACAACGAAAGTTACTTAAGCGATATACTACAAAATTACGATTTATCTGCAATCCTAAAATCACCCTTTAAAGAAAGAGGAAAACTCTGACACAAAAGGGTGGTTTCCTTTCAGCAATACTTCAGATGTTAGGTCCTGTAGTGGGTGACGTATTGGGTAATATCTTTGGCTCTAAGCGTTAATTATGCAAATGTTGAGTCTCAAAGTATTAAAATGGATTTCAGACTTCAATGTGATAAAGTTCTGACTGTATCAGGTCCATCCCATGCAGTTTTCACTCTGAATTTGCTAGACAAAAGAAAAGAATTGTTTAGGGAACCTATCAATCGAGTTATTTGGTGTTATGGTATTTATCAGCCGTCACTTTCAGGAATTGCAACGTCGTAACTTTATTCGAAATGAAGGAATTATTCGAGCTGATAAGATAGAGTCCAACGGTGTCGTTGTATTGGATGATCTATTGAAGGAAAGCAAGAATTCCAAAGACGTTACAGATATGCTCACTCGCGTAGCACATCACAAAAGGTGCTTTATAATCAATATCACGCAAAATTTGTTTCCTGATGGGAAAGAAGCCCGCACACGAAACCTGAATACGCACTATTACGCTATCTTTAAGAATCCACGAGATAGAAGTCAATTTGAAATTTTAGCGCGACAAGTTTCACCAAGAGGTTTAAAAGCCTTAATTGAAATTTTCAAGCAGCAACTTAAAAACCACGCGGTTACTTATTTATTGATTTTACACGAGTGTCCGGAAGAATTTAGATTTCGAAGTGATATTTTGAAAAAGCCTATGATTATCTACAAACTATGAGCTCCTATTCTGGCTTGATTGTTATTCCTCAGGATGAATATGTGCAATTGACTGTTTTACAGCAAGTAAAGCAACCTCTAGCAAATCAAATTTATAAGAAAGAACTGGATTATCAGGAAAATGCACATATTAAAGATCCATATCGCGCAGTTTTATTACAATCAGAAACTGTTGAAGAATTGAAAAGTTTGAAGAATAAGATGCATGACTCTGTTTCGACTGCTACACCTTTAGCATCTCGTGCACATGCAATAGCTCTTTTCAACAGCATTGAACCATATCTCAATGTGAATGATAGAGGTGTAATAATTACAGATGATGATAAAATTATTAGCGCTTCGCGTTATGAAGACTTGATTCAGAATGCAACGCGTAGAAAACGTCGACAAGGTTATGTCCCACATGGTTGGCCATATTTTCTTCAACTATTGAAAAAGCATAATGTCCCAAAATTTGCATTGAATAATGAAACATAGAAAGAACTTGATTCTACTTCAGAAGTTGGTACTACTTCAAATGTTAATTCTGTTCCTAAAATTAGGAGTGTTACAATGCCAAGAAATTGGTTTAAGATTTCACCTTCTACATCTCCTTCCACACTTACTAAAAAAACAAGAGGAAGAGAACGACGTAGATCTACACCCTCTAGGCAAGCATGAGGAACAGATAGACGTAGAAGATCTCCACCAAAGAAATATATGTTCTCAGACTATTAATATGAAGCAGATGTGTTGCATGCCATGGAATGAACCGCCGGAAGTGCATGTTGATGTAACATGTACTTGCTGTGCCAGCTCTTACAGTGAGACTCCCAAGCAATGTGAACATGAACGTATATCTGCTAAATCTTGTGGCTGTTGTAAGTGTAAAAAGACAAGAAAGCAAAAACATGAGAAGAAGGAGGAAAAAGAGTCAGTCGTCATCACATGAACTTTTAAAGTCAATATACTATGATGTAAAACATCCAGCAGGATTTGTATCTATAAAGAAATTTTCAAAAGCGAGTGGTCTTCCGCAACCAGAAGTTAAACAATGGTTAAAGGGTCAGGCTACCTATACACTCCACAAACAAGCGAAAAAGAAGTACCGTACCCGTCATTATATTACTCATGACATTGATGAACAGTGGCAGGCAGATTTGTGTGACGTTGCCTCTATTTCAAAACATAACTCGGGAAATAATTGTATTTTGACAGTAATTGATGTTTTCTCCCGATATGCGTGGGCTCAGTCATTAAAAACTAAAGAAGGTAAACGAGTAGCTAAAGCATTTCAGTCAATTTTCCAAGAGGGTCGCATTCCAAAGAGAATTCAGAATGATGAAGCAAAAGAGTTCGAAAATCAGCCTGTGGGAAGATTGTTTGAGAGATTTAACATTGAGTTTAGTGTAAAGAGTGCCTATCAGGCTGCATTAGTTGAACGTTTTAACCGCACATTGAAAAATCGCTTGTGCCGATATTTTACTGCCAACTTCAGCGAAGAATGGTGTCTTGTTAAATGGCTCGGTTATCCTTCAAGTATGAACTCTTGGATGCGTCGTGCAGACATTTTTCATCAAAATGATCGCAAGTGATTTATGCAAAACTATAACTTGCGAGTTCAAGATTTAAGTATTGAATCCGATTGCATCGTTTTATTCACGTCTCTCCTATGTAAGTGGCGCAGGTACAATTTACAGTGGTGCTCGCCGTCAACGTGGAGGTAGTATATTTGGCTCGCTGAAATCTGTTGTAACTCCTCTCTTATCTACTGTCGGAAAAACTTTGAAACGATCTGTTTTAAGTAATGCTGTTGGCTTTGCTGGTGATGTTTTCAATGATATTGCCAGTGGAAAAAATATAAAGAGTAGTTTACTAAATCGTGGGAAGGAACGCGGTTTAAGAACATTACAACAAACTTTTAATGCTACACAACGAAAGAAAGCACCTAAACGAATGAATGTTGGAAGAAAAAGAAAACAGCGCGGAGCTGGTAAGAGGCGAACTTCACGCAAATCTAATAAAAGGCATTCACGCAAGCGCCGTGCGCTCTCTAATCCTTCATCGCGTGGTAAACGACGACGCTGTCATAACTTCTAATCATGGAGTGTAAAACTTCAAATTTTTGTTTGTTTGATGAACAAGCGATACAGACAGATATTCTTAGTTCAAGTATTGTAGATTATCATCCTCGAACTGCTGAGAATACTGGTCCAATTGAATTTGTCATTGCTGGCGCTAGTGATGACTACATTGATTTAAGTTATGCGATGGTTGATGTGCGGTTCAGAATTCAGCAAGCAGATGGTACTAACATAGATGCTACACATAAAGTTGGTCTGAACAATTTACCGCTGGCAACGCTATTTCGTGATGTTTCTCTAACTATTGGAGAGCAACAGGTAGAAGGTGGACAAAGCGATTATCCCTATAAAGCATATTTCAATGCCCTATCACAGTTTCATCCGTCAGCACAAGAGAGTAACATGGAAGCAATGGGATGGTATAGAGATGAAGCAACACAATTTGATAGTGAGACAAACACTGGTTTTGTAAAGCGATCTGCTTTTATTAACGATAGTAAAGTATGTCAGCTATGTTGTCCACTAAATCTTGACTTCTTCAGACAGTCAAAGTTTTTACTCTATAATACCAGCATGCGAGTCAAACTTAGATTGAACAAGCCTGAATTTTTGTTGAATGCATATGCTAAAGTTGTCAATTTTAAAATCCATGTGGAAGATCTTACGCTATACATTCGTCGAGTGGTAGCTAATCCAAGTGTAATTAGAGGACATGCTGAGGGTCTTAACCGTAGCAATGCTATTTATCCCATTTAACATACAAAGCTTCTCGCATTTACTATTCCTAAAGATCAAAAGAGTATTATGAAAGATGGTTTATCTCCATCAGAAGCACCAAAACTCCTCATGGTAGCAATGGTTGAAAATGATGCATTCAATGGCAATATCAAGAAGAATCCTTTCAACTTCAAACACAACAGTTTGAGCGAAATTGCTTTACGTGTAAATGGTGTCAGTCATCCTGGACCGCCCTATAGATCAGACTTCTCTTATCAATTTTTGCGCAGGTATGTTGACTACATGAATGTCTTTGGCTTTTACAACACAGACGACACCAACGGGCTTACAATGAAAGAGTTTAAGAATGGTTTTACTATTTATGCATTTGATTTGACTGCCGACAGTGATATTAGTGCACCTTATCGTCAAGCTAACGTTCCTCATAATATTCGCTTGGATCTTGAGTTTAAAACAACGCTAGCTGCGACGATCAATGTATTGATTTATGCAGTTTTTGATTCAAATATTGAAATAACTAAGTATCGTGACGTGATTCTTCACTATAATCGTTAATTAGTTTGTTGAATGCTGACAATATTAAAGCTAAAGTACAGCGTAATGCAGATGAAGCTACGTTGAAAGCTTTTGATAATGTCTATTCGCTAGATACCCTACCAACTACAGTAAAACAGTATCCCATCTTTATTGTATTGAACACTCAGTCAAAGAATTTAGAAGGTGAACATTGGAAAGCTATCTTTATTGGAAAAGACAGACGCGGTGTACTATTTGACTCTCTTGCTCAACCTCCAAATATACCAACACAGCAGTGGTTGAGAAAACATACTCGTCAATATCAACGAAATGAGCGCATACTACAACATCCTCTTTCGTCAACTTGTGGTGCATTTTAAAACTTCATTTTAAAACGTTCGCATGTACGTCGATTTAAATCTGTTATTCAAAAGTTTTCATGCAACCCATCTTGTAATGAAAAGATGATTTGTAAGTTCTATAATGATTTGAAATAAAACATCATCATATTGGAATAAAAATTGTTTTTATTTCACAATCCGCTGGGTATGTACATATTCGATTAAATGGTCTAGGATTGTATCTGCTTGCACTTCTGATTTCAGTCCAGTAATGATAACTTTACTGTTATGAAAGATTGCAATATGTACAGGATTCCAACGATTAATGAGAGCTGCAGGAAAAAGTTCTGGCTCAGAACACAAATTGTAGCTGCTGCTATGAATCTTCGAAAACGATACGTTTTCACTCAATTGAGTAGAGATCACCATATTGTTCACAGTCAGATTCGACATCACACACTGCTCCCTCTTCCATATCCGACGTAGTAGCTTCTGCAGGTCTAAGCGCATTAACCGCGCCGGTGAATGAGAAAGGGCGCCGAGAATTTGTACCGTCCCGTTTAGAAAGAGTTGAAGGTTCCGTAAATTGCTCATCTTCACCACTAACATTTGCGGTCGACCCGGATAATACTTGCTGTTTGGAATTTGTTGATGTAATGTTGCGAGATCGATTTTAATAGAGTCTGATGCGGCGGAGAATGTTGACGATGGTGTAACGATGACGTCTCATGATGAAGATATAAGTAAATAGAGCGATGTATCTTCCTTTTATACTTTTGCCAACTACCTTGATGAAATGTGAAGCAGATAGAAAGTTGGGAATGATAGATTTGATTTCGTTGCTTTTTAAGTCGCAACCATATGCGATTTCCTATGCGTGAATGCCGATATGATAAAGCAAATTCTCCTCATATTTCCAGTATGGTCTTTGAAATAAGCGTTTTGATCATGATGGAGCATAACATTGTGTTGAAGGTGGTGTCTGATTAAGATTTGCATAGCAAAGCGATAAACTCTCGACGAATAAATGACATAATGGAGCGATGTATCCATCTTTTATATTTTTCCCAATTGTATTTGCGAAATGAAAAATAGATCGAGGAATCAGAATGACAGATTTGAATTTCATTTCTGTACTGTTGAAGGCAAATTTGATTACCCGAAGAGATGAATTGTAGCGTTTCAAAATATTCCAAATCCCACATGATGTCATTAAGATTAAAAAATTCTCGCCAGGTTAATGTAATTCCTCTCGATGTATTTCCATGAGAATTTTTGAAATGAACGTTTCAATTGCGATCAACTTTGATGTATTGTTGAGAATCCAAAATCCAAGTCTTCATGATGTTATGCAAGTTGGTAATATATAGATCACCAGAATATGAAAATGTCGTTTTACCATATTTTGCTTAGCAATGCAGCAACAAATGGATTTGCTAGTAATCGAGCCGCTATCTTTTCTACTCCCATTAATAATATACAACAGCTGAATGGAGAGTGGGAAGTAGGGGTCACACAACTTGTTCACAGTAACTGTGTCTATACTTTTGATCATGAGGTGATGGCTATTAATATGAGACGCACAGCTGCTTACCAATGTGAAAAGGGCTGCCGAGTATACATTCCACAATGGCCGAAGAAAGATCTTCTATCATGTGAGAAATTCGTATATGATTTCCTGAATAAAGCGTGTAAACACATTGTCCAATTTACTCGGCACAATGGTGATCATAATTATGTACATCATGTAGTTCATAAAGATTGGATTGTTGCTTTGAGTTCCAGTTTAAGAAATGATTTAGGTTACCTCGCTAGCGCCTTAACAAGCCATGATAATTATGCCGTTAATTACCCCCCAAGTGGTCATAAACAGTTAATATATCGAGAGGAAGCTTATTATGTAGATCTTATTCCAAAAAATAAGACGTTGGTGAAGAAGATTATGATAAAGCCAAGAAAGACAAACATGACTCTACAAGCTTCTATGAATAAATTTCCTAATAATAAACCATCAGACTTTCGAGTAGAATTAAATCACTCACTACATCTAGAAGGCGAATGGGAGGTGGGCGTTTCTAGTATTTGCTGCGATAGCAATATTCAGAATGTGAATAATTTGGAAGAAATGATATTGACTCCTCGCACCCATGATGGAATAACGATGAATAATACATTCCAGTTCCCATACAATTTAACGTCAGATGGAAAGTGGAACTATGAATGGATTCAGATAAAATCAGATTATTATGGTCCATTTGGGGATGAGAAAATTATTAAGGCATTCAATAGTGGCAATACTTCCATCATGAAGAATGAGGATCAGAAAGTTTATGAGTTTAGTATCTATCATTGGAATGGGAGACAGCTCCTTCGCTTTCATTCTTTTACTAAAGGTCTTACACTTAGGTTGGATAATGAATTCTATCCACATCTCGGTTTTGGGCACGGTCTACATCTAACGTCAATTGCTACTGCAAATGTTAAAAAAGTTTATTCAAATCGAATCAACAAATCTCATTATAAATTCAAAATATTTGATGAAGATGTTATAGAACGTGAAGATCGCATCATTTTAAAGAAGCGTGGTGTTCAACCTTTATCACTTGCTGAGTTAGTAAAACGATGGAATGAGACTGTGGGTAAGAAGTATGGAGGGAAAATTATGCCGGAGAAGGATAAGTTGGTTATTCAGAAATATAATGACAAACTTACAGTTTATTTCTCTCCAGCCTTGCGTCATTTTGTAAGACATCCAACACCTATTATTGGGAGCGGTGTGGTGTATGCTTCTCATGAATATCAGACTAAAGCTGATTCAGTTAATGATGATTGGTGGGTGGACATCTATGGTGATCGCATCAAGAAAATTTACCAGTCTTATGAAGAATCTAAAGTTGCTATCAATATAATGCCGCGTCTATATCATACAGTTGAAGGCTTCATTCATGCAATAAATCCTTATATACAACAGAAGTTGAAGCATGTGATGAAAAGTAAATATGATGTAAAGACACCACATTTCGTTTTCAATTGAAAATCAACGCGTTGTTCTGAAACTGGGTGATGACATTCAATGTCAATTGAGCAAAAATTTGAAAAAACTCTTTGGTTTTTCAATGCTACAAAATATGTTTACTGCCGCGCATACGATTGGTATAGAAACACCAATGACACTTGATAAACATGAATAACACCTTTACATTCAAAGTGATTTGATTCTACCTATTTCTGTTGGCGAGAAAAAAGAACACATTTTACGTGATTTCATTCATGATAAGGATGCTTTATATGGAATAGTCGAGAAGATGTTTCAACCTATTTCCTACCATCCTGTTATCAAACAAACTATGCCATCTATTTCTATCAGAATTACAAATGGTCTACATGAGTGCATCCATGTCAAAGATACTAAATCCCTCTTAACTTTAGTGTTTCGGAAAACAAAGTGAAGTCATTGTAAAATTTATGTGCATGAAAAAGTCTTTTCACAGATATAGGGGGAATGGGCTGACTGCAGGCATATATTCACAAGGAAGTGCAATCTAAAGCGATACATAAAACAACAATGAATGTCAACAAAAGCATCATCAAAATACTGATTTGAGACTGAATCTATTTACACATCTCCTGAATCCGGTAGTGTGAGTTTAATTCTTTTGGTTAGTGATAAGTTGGTATCAGGATGTCCATGTAGAAGAGATATGTTATGTCCTATCCAACACCTCTTATCCTCCCACGCTGAAAGTGCTCGCTTTCTAAATGTATGAGTTTTTACCTCATGCGTCTTTGATTTTAAGATGGTCATGTTGACAAACGTTACACACTTATTTTGAAAGGCCTTCTTATAGACCCTATATTTCATATTTACAACAATCGACTTAGATATGCCTTTTGCGCGCTTAATGCTGTCACTGGAGTCTTTTGGTTTCATAGAATACATTTTAGGCCGAAGAAGAATCATTTCCTTAATTTCTTTTCCTGCCATTTCATCTTTGAAGCATCCTAATTTTGCTTTATTTTTAGTAGAGTATAGTGGGTGATCTGTAGGATAATTTGACGTATCAAAATAATTTTCTGGAGACTTTCCTATTTCATAAAAGTATAACTCTTTCTGAGCAACGATACGTAAAAAGAAACTGTCTGTATCACTACCCAGCAAAGGCACGTCTTTGATTAGAGGACATGGTTTTAATATTCTATAGAAGAATTGATACATTTCAAGCTTGGAATAATCTAATACAGCTTGTCCAATGTAGATGGGCTTGCACAACTCTACGTCTGATTTTATCATTTCAATACCAACCAACTCATCATCTATAATATCTCTATGAATAAAGAGAGGTGATGCCGCTAACTTTTGAAATTTATCATTATGATTCACAAGTTCATACGTTTTCTAGCATCCTGCATCGTCTTACCAAAAAGACTATTATTCTTATATTTATAAAAATCCTTTTCAAAATTATTTTGGGCTAGTGCACGTTTCTGGCTGTTACTATCAACATATGGTTTCAGAAAGGTTTTCTGTCTAAATTTGATAATGCGGTGAACCGTTTTTAAAATCCTGCCCATTTCTAAATAAAATTTTAAGATGGAAAAGTGAGCTAGATAATTTTCTTTATCAAATTGAGTAAGCAAAAGTTTGCGACAAGGCTTATACTTGGGTTGTCCACTCCCTTCTAAATCTTTATGAAATTGTTTCATAAAGTCCGAAAACATATCTTCAGTCACTTCATCTGATTCGGGCGCAAGTGGAAAATCCACAGTTTTGTTTTTAATACTATTTGGATTGATAAGATCTACCTCAAAATAATATCCCCAATCACCATCATCTGGAATAGCTAGTATGTTTGAAGGATTGGAGAAATGTTGAATTTCACTATCACCTAGCCAGCTAAACTCAGAGTGAGGTAGAGGTTTGGATAGTGAACTACTGTATAAATTATTCTGGTCATAGTACTTTAGATGAATCTGATCATCATCTACTATTTTTGATTTTATTTGATGCCTATTTACAAATGTGAGACCACCGCGAATTCCTCGCTCACATAAATTATACATTTCTGGATCTTGCAAAAGATGGATGGTCTCGCCAGTCATTTTAAAAGCAGACTGGAATGACATGGCTGGAAGACTGACAAAGTGGATAGCGACTAATTTATCTTCTTCTAATGTCACTCGTCGAAACTCCTGAAATACATCTAATTTTAGATAGGCGATCATATAATCGCTAAACGTTTGAAGGCAAATTTTGTCCATGCAACTTGAGCATGATCGTAATCTTCTACCTTACATTCTATACCAGTCAAATCATTTTTAAATTTATCTATTGATGGAAGAGAAGTCTCACTAAGTTTAGAAATGTTGTCAAAGTATGCATACGGAAACACTCCTTTGCATGTGATGACTTCAACCTCAAGTTAGGATATTGTTTCTTCAAATCTTCTTATCTTTGGGTATGCGTTCCATTTGCAATTTACCTCGCTTACACCATTCATAATGTGTTTGAAATTTATCTTTTGACCAGAAGGATCTCATACAACGGTCACATATGAAATGCTCCCCCCTTTTGGATGTTAAGTGGGAATATAGTCGATGAATATTTGGAATACCGCAGTAATGCCACTGTTGACTGCTATCCTCATATACCAACATGAGGTTGACACCACGATCATAAGTTGATGAACGTTTGTTGTAGCGTACACCTTTAAGTCCTTTTTGCCAGACGTGAACAACTATTTAAATTTCATTTAATTTTTCAAATTTCTCTATATCTTTCAATTTCATATCTTCACTATTGCAGTCATAAAATTTCAATTCATTCTCCCATTGATGATATTTGATTTTACGGAAACGGTTGTTCTGTACATCATGATAGTGGAGAATGAATAAAACCGCATACTTAAAACAGTGCGATTCACAATCTATAGAAATGACTGCTTTCTTATCTTTTAACGTTTTTGGAAGATTGAAGGAGCCTCGTCCACTGTAATTTTCTAATAGAGTAATTTTAAACATGGCAGATTCTACACCATCAAAAATCAGGCCACTATCGCGCTCGTTAAATTTATCAATATTTGATTTTAGCCCTTGAATGTGAAACTCCAACCTCTGCACTATTTCGCCAGTATGATGGTCAACTTTAACATATTTTATTTTAAGATAGATGAGCGCTTTTATTCTAAAGTTGTCTCTAAATTTCTAAAGAGCGCATCCATCAATATTGAATTTTGGTGAAACCACTCCGGTAAATAAGCAATGCTTTCTGAGGATTCCATATGGTAATTTCTCACTACATTATTGAGCGACACTTCAGTGAGACGGATGGAGGAGGTGCTGTTACTATAACTATCATTTGTATGCGTGTGGTGAAGTCTATGTGAAGATAATTCAAAACGTGTTTCAAAAGATTGAGTACAAAAGTCGCAAGTAAAGGAGACATGTTGAATAGAATCATCCTCACCTCGGGAGATTGATGATGTCTTGGGTTGACATACACGTTGTCTGATGTGTCGGGCGAGATCATGCTTCGTCGTAAAGATGTGACTACGATCAGCACATTCCCGCGACTGACAGCTTGAGCTGGTACTAACATCACCTGAAAGAGAAATCATTCTATCATCTCTATTAAAGTTATAGTTTATTGATACAACCTACCTTCACTTAACAGCTCTAAAGTTTCCTCGAGAAGGGAGCGTTTTGGTGATGAAGTAGATGCCTGAAATTGAGAAAGATGCTATTAGCCAAACGTTTGAGGGAGATGAGTGAGGAAATCTTCAACTTACCATTTCAACGAAATCAAGCTTAAGTATGGTACTTCAATGTCAGAAAATTGTATAGTTTATCAAAATAGAGACTTCATTTATTCTCAACACATCTCAAATATAGAATAAAAAATAAGTCTGTTTCCCCCCTTTTATATACTCTCATACTCGGCATTCATTGGCTATTCATTTGATTGGCTACTTGTACTTAAGCACTAAAAAATCAAGTTTATAGCATACAATTTGAAGTCATGAATTCGCCAACAGCAACTCTCTCCGTGGACACATCAACTTGCCCTCCCGCTCCAAAGAAGGTGAAGTTGGAGAAGAAGAAAACAGTCGAGGATATTCCAAGCTTGGAATATCCGACTCTGACTGAGGAAGGGGAGATGGAAATGGTGTATGTGAGGTGGAAGTACCTACTTTATAACAAGGAGGATGTGTCGAAGGAGGATGATATCAGCCTTCTCCATGACATACGGAGATGGTATAGTCCATCGTCTCAACCCAGGAACAAGATTGAATGGGACTATGTATTTGGTGTATTGGCTGCAGCCGAGGAAAGACTACGACAGTTGAAATGCAGGTGTGATAACTGTGAATCACTGTGAAACAATGTGACTCCAGAAGAGCTTCTAAATTATTTGTAATTTCTGAATATATGCTTCATTTGTTATATCCGTCTGTTTTCACTTATTTCTGGGTAATGTAGTCATCAGCATCATTGTGAAAAATCTAATCATTTGACAGCTCAGTATAAATCATAGCAGCTGATAATAGATACAATCATTCTTTCCTAGGTACTACCTCTATTGCTGAGGATAAATGATAAAGGGATTGAATATCACAAAACAGACATGTAGTTCTTTAGATTTATTCACAATTGAAGTACATATACTTTATAGCGAGGAAAAGTCAAGTGGAGAACCTCTAAGTCTTTGTAAACTTTGTAGCACCTTAGTCGTTTAGGGGCATCTGGCGTTTTCTCACACGTGTTGTCTTCGGTATCCATTCTTCGTCTATCCAGACAATTCTTACAGTCTTGTCTTTGTGGTAAATCTCCTTCTGTCCACACTTGCCTTCATCCCACTCATTGATGATCACAAAATTACTTGATGTTTCTGATTTTGCCATGTTAGACTCCTAGTTCGTATAATGTGAATGAGAAGTGTTACAATCTTCTGAGATATATAGTCTTCATTTAAATTAGAATAATTCTGATTGGCTGTTGAGGGACTCATTGTTAAATAACTATATAAGTGAAACGATTGCAGCACTTCTCATTCACATGATACGAAGTAGAAGACTAACATGTCAAACTCTCAAGCATTAGAAATATGTAACCAAATATTTGAAGTCATTGACGAGTGGGATCAAGACAACTGTGAACAGGAGGAGGAGACCAGCGAGAAAGTCGTCGTCATTGACGAGTGGGATCAAGTCAACTGTAGACAGGAGGAGTCCCGCGAGAAAGTCGACGTCATTGAAAAAATTGTGTGGACTGATCGTGAATTTCGGCCAAAAACGACGCGTGTGAGAAAAGTGTCAGGTGCTCCCAAGTGCCCAAAACATTTTACAATCTATCCAAATTTAAAAGTGATCCCTCTTAACTTTGAGCGAAAAATAAATCTACAAACTACATGTCTTTGTTTTTGCAATGTAATGATCTAGAAATGGAAATAAAGGGAAGAATTTAGATATGGGGTTAATTGTATACATGGTTGCGAATATCATCACATTAGTTATCGGTCTACTTTTCTATCAAAAGAGATCGTGTCATTAGCAGAGAGAAGATGTATATGTTTGCGTGTGGCGCAAGAGTGCCCTTCCATTTCATCCCTTCATCATTTAGCCCCAATGATAGAGGCAGTTCTTAAGAGAACTCATGATTCATTCTAAGATAACGTATAATTTAATAAGTAACCCGCGGCAGATAGCTAAGACTCAACCGATTGGCGTTCAAAGTGCTACGTTGAGCGAAGAGACCACGACGACCGTTGGAAAGTCGGATTAATGAAGTCTCAAGCCCCTGCCACACTCATCACTACGATATCATCCGCTGTCTCAAGAGAGATCGCCCACCAACAGGAAGAATTATACCGAAGTTTTCCGTACCATGCAACGTTAAAGTTGTCTGATAACAGATACAACTTTGTGATTATATTTTTTATATTTGTGTGATAGATTCAGTCAGACCGAAGTCTGTCCAGGACAAACCACGAGGAGGTACTATCACATTTTTCCCCATGGTGGTCTCTTGAAGACCGATGGTTCGTTCTCGGATGCATGCCTAGATTTGGCCGATTCCGCTGAGAGAGACTTTTAATCTCCCTATGTCAGCGGCATCGACCTCCTCTACTTCCATCCGACTGTCAGAGGGCGGTATATATCCCCACTCTGTTGAATCGACATCATCGGTAGCCGATCAGCCGATTCGAGCAAGATTGTTGTAAATTCTCTCTTGCTCCCATATCTGCGAAATCTCATAAAATAAATTTCTCGACTTTAACCGAGGCTTGTCAGGAGAGCTGACTGGCGTGTTTGGCGTCTGCATGATGGAGACTAAAATGAAAATGGAAGAGAGGCAATGGTTTATATACCACTGTGAGACAAAGACATGATATATATTTTTACTTGTGTGATAGATTCAGTTAGACCAAAGTCTGTCCAGGCCAAACCACGTGGAGGTACTATCACTTTTTGCCCTATGGTGGCCTCTTAGAGACCGTTGGTTCGTTCACGTCGCATCTGAAAAATAGAAAGAGAATAGATGAAATTATATTCAAGTGATAGAGATGAAAACATGTTGGTACGTCCAATGAGGAGTTTCAAAAGAGTGTTGTTTTCGGACGATGTATTTTCTAGAATAAAAATGGTGTCGAACACATAGATAGAGATGATACATAGTGATAGACACATAGTGATAGAGATGATATTAACTTACCATAAATTAACTTAATCGGTTCGTTGAACCTTCGATGGTGGTGGGTGAGGTAGGTATTTGGCCGGCAGTTTCCTCTTCCGGTGACGCAGCTCCTTTATTTCTCCATCATGCTTAATAGAGATGTGTAGGCAGCGCATCTCCGCCATCGCTCCATCGTAGCACTCAAATGTGGTGTCCAGGTCCTCACTCTCAATTATGATATTGTCGACAATTCTGCTGTTGACGACGGGAAGGTGGAGCGTTGTTCTTTTCTCTTTTTTCTGGCTCTCAGTCAGACTTATCTTAATTTTCTCAAGTTTTAGATTTAATGTCTCTTCTTGAGCTCTTAAAAAGATTTCATATACGTAGCCTGCTCAGTAACGCGTTTTTCGCTGCTAAGCGCCCTTTCGCGAAAAGGTTCCAAATTTAAGACTTGAGTCTTCAGGGACCGAATCTCAGCTACCTGACCCTTGAGATGAAAATTTTCGTCCCTAAGAGCCGCACATTCCTTCTCATAGCGAGCCAGTTCGTCCTTCAATTTGTTAAGTGCGTACTCCTGGCTCACTTTTGCGACCTGGGCATCTTTCTTCCAGCTCTCTGTCTGCTGCTTGATCCCCTTCTTTACTGGGGAAGACTGCTGCGTGATCCCTTTCTTTATAGGGGAAGACTGGTTTAATGGCTTTCCTACGTCTTCCACTTTCCTATTAATGACGACCTCAGAATCGGAGTCGTCTGAGCTTTCCGATCCACTTAGTTGTTCTGTAGTGGTCGGTGCAGCAGGAGATAAAATGTTTGCGATCGCATCTTGTAGCGCTGCGTCTAGATCGACTGTTGTTTCGTCGAAGTAGGGTGCGACCACTTTGCCGATGTCCGATGTTGTATAATTACTAGCCTTGATCGGACATAAGGCGTGAGCGGCGTAAAATGCCTCATGGTCGTTGCCTTTCAAAAATTTTAGGCAATGTGTGCAGCCGGAAACAACACCTCTCCTCATGAATATGAGGCGTGTTTTTGTATTTATTTATGTGGCGTTTAAATTCGCCGCCTCTCAATTTCTGCGCAAGAACATTTTTTGAACAAAAACCTGGAATTTCCTCCCATTTTCTGTAAAGGAAGGATGAAATAGAATTACTACTTATACCATTTATAACTTCAACGAATGAATACACTGACAATCATTTTAAAAATACAACTAATATGTCATTCAATACTTGAGGATAGATAAGTTGGGCTGATGAATCCGTTACAGGCATTACTCAGAGGGGATCTTATCCCGACTCCAAGGCCTCAGCCCTCGAATCCAACCTCCCGCGGACAGAGCGTGCGTCACATCACTGTGTTGGTATTCGGACCCCGATTTTGACGTGAAAACCGGTGGAGCTATTTACATCAGGAAACAAGTCTCGAGCCGAAGCTCGCCTCTGACAACTTTATAAAGGTCTTTATTGAAATCAGAAGGTTTGAAAACCTTATAAAACATCGAAAAATAGCGAATTTAAATTTTTCGGCATTTAGTACTACTTATGAAATTTTATAAGTAGTCTGTCAATATAGGTCTGATCAATGGCTATCAAATCTTTTTTGAATCAACTCAATCGGTGTACTAGAACCGAAGATACACCATTTATAAGTATTGGACCTACTTGATCAAAGTGATCACAAGCCATATACTGGCTAACCTATAAGTCTGACACCTTAGCTGATATCAGCAATGAAATTTTCTAAGTCGGTTTCACAAGGAAACCTGATTTTGAAATTTCTGATGCTATCATCAGAGCTCCGGAGAGACAACCTACCTCTGTCAATCTCTCGTCTTAATGAAATTTCTCATTCGGTTCCCAGCTTATATAGTATGTGACGATCAGCTGATGACGTAATCTCAATCATCCAAGATTTTAAACGCTTCTATCTCCGGTTCCAGTACTCCAATTGACTTGAAATTCACCATGTCGAAGCAGAATTTCACGCTAATTCCAAATCTGGCCTCAGACTTGCTATTGGAGCTGTCGTTCAGTCGCTAGAGTACAAAAACCAATCTCAATTTGCGAAAAATCAGAAGTGTCGCCGTTAATTTTGTCGTTTTTCGACGATTTTTCAAAATCTTCAATGGCGTCTCGCATCTAAACGAAAGCACATATGAACAAGCGAATTTTTCCACTGAATTCGTCTCACTCTTAGCTTTCAAACGAGCTATTGTACGACTCTCTACCATTTCTACAAGCCAAGCTCGAAGTCTCGTCCAGAGGGGGGTCAGAATTTGATGTCGCCGATTCCGTTGGAAATCACCTCCCAAACCCAAAATTTCACGTAGAATCCGAATCTGACCTCCGTTTTCACATCCGAGCCTTCGTTCGCCCGCTAGAGACCGTTTCTCAACACAACCAAAAGAAAGACAATTTTCCAAAACTTTTCAAAAACGATGGAAAACAACTCCTCAAACCAAATTTCACGGAGAAATCAAATCTCACCTCCATTTTCACATCCAAACACTCCTTTCCAACCTAGACAGCCGACCAAGACTGCCGTCCCGAGGGGGGGCCGCTGTGTTTATTGAGGAATGTTTCTTACTACTTCGGTCAGAAGACAATTTTTGGGGGCAAAGGCTAATTGGAAAAATATCCCAAGCCAATGGTAATGCAATCATGAATTATAGTCTGGTTAAAAGGACGGTTCATGCGCTTTCACATGATACATGATTTCCTACGTATAATGTTTGGATCGCAACGAAATGTCTGAAGGTAGAGTACCTATACTTGTGACACGTTGTTTTTGTTACTTTTCCTGCCTTGGGCTAAAATTTCCATGACGAAAACTTTGTTAGATTGATGTGAATTTATGATGACGGAAAAGAGGAGATCCCAAGGAATAAAATGAAAAAATCATGAAAATCGGTTCAGAACTGAAGATTTTACAGACGAAAGACACGTTTTTTTGACAAATGTTGTTATATAAAATCGATTTACCCATGTATTTTAGATCGCATTCAATGTGACGAACATGCTCATGAAAATTTCATAACTTCTGGATATAAAATGTTCCCAAAATTCTACTTATACATCTGGAGATATTAGTCTTAGTCTACTTGAATTGAAAGAGTGTGATTCATGAATACTCCTAGGCTTAAAATGCAATAATTTAAAGTCTCAATGCAGTATGTACTGAGGCACTTATTCAGTTTGTGATTCCATTATTGACATGAGCCATACAGCCTCCACTACTGGCCATGCACCAGCGGTCTCTGTGGCACAGTGGTTAAGCGCTTTGGCTAATGATCTTTCGTCTCCAGTGATAGAGCCCCGGAAATGTCACGCGAAGTTAGCAGGAAGGGCATCCGGGACAAAAGATCACAGCGCTCCAAATCAAAGTTTGACTAAATCAGCACCGTCTTAGTTTTCAGGATGGGGAAGTAGTGACTTTATACCATCACTTTTTGTAAACCATGCGAGGATGTATTACATAGATCCTCATAGATATGTGCACATGTACAATGTACCGGTACATATATAAACCCCTACGTGAGTTTTGCATCTCTGCGTGAAAAATGGAAAATTTCCGCGTACGACCACTGGGAGGATTTTTTATCAGCGAAAATCGTACCATACTGGAAAAATGCCTATTATACAACTCAAGGAATAAGGTCCCTGTCCTTGCTTTCATCGGGTATCAACTGGCTGTGTATTGGTCTATCAACACCAATGCTGGTTTCAATGCCTTTCCGACCATCCATCTGATCATATGATCCTCGTTTTTTACAAGCATGTTGATGTCATCAGTCGTCACTGCTTATGTCTCTGAGGCATATAATAACACACGTTTAGCGCAGGTGCAGTAGATGTAGCCTCTTCGTCGAAGCTAATGTTGCGATCCGCAAGTATAAGTAACAATCCCCGGAAAGTCTTCCATGCTCTCTTGACTCGCGGTAGTAGCACAGAAACAACCTCCCGTCTGATCGATGACGTCGCGTAAGTAGCAGAAAGAGTCAACAACCTCTAGCACATCATTCCCAACAGTAATTGTTTCAGGTAAGTCAACCTGGATAGCTAAGACACCTTCACATCTGCTGCATTTGGAGTTGAGGTCAGCGCGAATGGTGTCAAGGTTCGTGCAACGATGGTGAATCCAGCTATTGCAGTGCGAACACAGAATTGAGTTCCCGCCAACTCCCTTTCTACAAACACCCCAAGGATACCTGGCCTTATCCACCTGTTGTGTCGTGTGATCGACCTCGTTGATAAGAACTTTTGACTTACCGACGTTGACTTTCATACCTTAGCGTTCCAGACTTGTTTAACCTAGTGGTCACTGAAAATAAAGATGCTACCTGTAATTGTTACTATATTATGAACATAGTAGCTTATTAAGAACATTTATAGCATAATTCATAATACATTTTAATAAACACTATTTTGAATTTTTATTATTTATTATATATTATTTTAATTATTTTGATATATTATTTTACACAATATATTATAACATAATAACATATCATGAACAACATCTTCAGTTTTTTGTGGAATGATGCTTGTTTTGTGTCTACTTATTCCATGCATAGTTACAACTAAGTGTAAATCGAAAACCTAGACACTCAAAGACAATCTTATCGCATAAATATTCCGCTGATTTTAAAATATGTTATCAATAAAGGAATGCTTAAGTTCGCGGAATTAAAAAGGGATTAAAATGTTTAAAAAAAGGATTACTGAAATTGACGTTAAATTTATTTGATTGCCCAGATTCAATAAAATATTGTCAGTGGAAAGTTAATTGCCTCGAAGAGTATCCGCGGCTGCTATTATTACAAACCCCTTAGAAGTGCGACTATTATTCGAAGAGATAAGGCACATCGATCAACATTGACTGCGATTGATATAATTTCAGGTTGATCCAAATGTAATGAATGTGAAGAAAAAGAAAGGGAAAAAAGCGAAAAGAATGTTAAACCGTCTGAAAGTAAACAAAGAAAAGAAGGCAGAATTTGCACGGGACAAGCGGAAGTCCGGATTCGAACATCTGACTGGTGAGATTTTTTACATTATTTCTTATTCGGTTCTGTTGAAGCAGATGCAGTGTAACACGAAGCTATATATCGAATTATCAATGACTTGCCCCATTCCTCATGAGTCCGAGTGTCGTCGCATCTATATTTGGACAAACCAATTTAGATTCCTGTAGTAAGGGTTTGAAGTCATGGAAAAAGAGTTGAACGGTGAGTTTTCAAAGATTGTATGGACATTTTTTCAATTCAGTTCATACTTCAATAATAATAGTAATGCCAACTGGCACCTTCTTCCCCAAAACTGGAACTACCTTCCGCTTTTTTCGGAAAAAACTGGCACTCACTAGTTTCAGTTCAAACTGTCCATTAGCTGGCAAGATTTTTTTCGTTTTTACTTTATGAATCAGTTTGAGGTAGACCAAGTGACAGTGTAGAAGTGTTATTGTATCTTATTATAAATGATAAGTATAGGTCTCACTTATTTTATTTTTTTGGTATTTTCTCATCAGCTTACTCGCACTGTCTTCCAAAGTATTAGATTCTGTCAATATCTTCAAAGATTTGACATCCCATAATTCTGATTTCATGCATACATTACTGTCGAATGTCATCACTGATACCAAACCAAATTACTGAGGTTTAATCGAGCTTGTGGTTCGATTATACTATGTATGATATGATTCACGTCTTATGATTTCTGTCACTAGTGTTACTTCAACTTACACAGGCCTACAATTACTTCGATCTTCACAGAAGCTATTACACATTAAAATGATATACAGTCCACACAAAAGTGAATTTAAGTCATCACCTGTCATGTACCAGGACCAACTGCCCATGATTCGCTCAGCAGCAAAACAATACTTGGACAAATGAAAATATCAGTGTTTACATGGAGATTGTGTATCAGACTTTGCTGGTATATCTGTTTTTGATGTTCTCTGGCAAGCATACTGCGATTCAAGCCACCCGCTCGATGGAATATAACTGTCTTTTGATCTCCTGTGCCCTGCGCCCCTGAAGCATGATGAAGACAATCACAATTCATATACTTTTCAATTTACCTATTGCTGCACTGTTGCAGTAAGACGACTGTCTAATCTTCAGCGACCCATGATATGTAAATGATGCTTTCGATTCTTGATGGTCACCGTGACCGTGCGCCCTTGGACAATTCATTATATCGCATTCTATGACAAACTAGTTTACTATCGAAAGCGCCAATATGAAGACAATGATACCTGACTGTTATTACTAACTGTCCATAATGTCAGGTGGGAGACGATTTCGTTAACATTCATAACACCTACAACGTGCGCCCATATATGTTTAACAGAAAAAACGACCAACTAAATTATTGATTATATCGGTGTCCGTATGTAGAAATGCATGCATGTATTTTTTGATGTTCTTTAACAAGTGGATTGCGGTTCAAACTGCTCTCTCGATGGGTATGGCAATCTTTTGATCTCCTATGCCTGCGCCCCTGAAGCATGATGAAAAGAAAATCATAATTCATATACTCCTCAATTTACCTATTGCTGCACTGGTGTGGTGAAACGACACTAATCTTCAGCGACTCTAATATCTATGTAAAATATGCTTTCGATTCATGCTGGTCACCGTCACCGTGACCCTGTGCCCCTTGACGTTATATTGTCGAATTCTATGACAGCAAAGCTGAAAGCAGACATAAAAACAATGATGCCAGATTAACGGCTGTCCACGATGTCAAGTTGGTAATGAATGTTGATGATTTCGTAGAAATCTGCGATACCTGTGCAATGCGCCCATGCATATTTATCAGCAAAACGACTAGCTGAAGTACTGATTATTTCTCTGTCTACATTTAGAAATGTGTGTATGCATTTGCTGTTTCTTGATTGATACACTTCGATTCAAAACGGCCGCTCGATCTTTCGATCGTCTGCGCCACTGAAGCACAAGGATGCGCCCTGAGATAATAATGTCAAGTTGGTAATTAATGGTGCTGATACCTCGCAATTTGTCGATTACTACTGTTGCGGTAGCGACTGTCTAACCTTCAGCGACCCATGATGTGTAAATGGTGTTATATATATTTACCTGGGTCACTGTTGCCCTGCGCCCTTTGACAATGTAGCATGTCGCATTCTATGAAAACATTGCTGAAAGCACCGATATAAAGCAATGACTCCTGATTCCCAATGAATGGTGATGATTTCGTTGAAACTTTAAATACCTGCCCTGTACATCAGTGCGCCCACAAATGTCTATCAGCAAAACAATTGCCTAGACCATCGATTGTTTCGGTGTCTGCATGTAGAAATGTGCGCATGTATTTTTGATGTTTTTTTAATTGATTTTCTACGATTTAAAACGTCAGCTCGATCATTTGATTGTCTGCGCCCCTGAAACAATGTGAAGTGTGTGACGAATGATGATTTCACTGCAGTTAATGATGCCTGTGCAGCGCATGTACCCATACATGCTTTGTAGCCAAATAGCTAGCTAGACTACCGTTTTTTCGTGCCTGCATGTACAAATGCATGTGCGTGTGCAATGTAATTTTTTGATTTGTGGTCGTTACATGTATGTTCGATTCGTTTGTCATTTATTCGAATAATCATGATGCGTAATATCAATCAGCCATTTTGATGTCATAATGATGAATAAATGACTGTTTTTCATTCTGTTACCGATCAGCTTCACTAACGTTGTCCATTCATCTCACAGATACTAACAAAAAAGGTAAATGCCGTCGTGATCTTTGGTATAGACTCAATACAGATACATACAGAATATAGATTACTCAATGACACATGCCGCGGTGGCAGTTTGTCAGACCGAGGGTGATATGCTTGACAAGAGTTGTCCACTTGGTCCGATCCATCGCCATCCGCACTTCGTCCACCATGCATATGTCGGTGACATTGCGCATTACGATCTCACACGTCGGTCTTGATCGTCCTCGTCGCCCTCTGTCCCTGATTCATCCCGTTATCATTTTCCGTTCAGTTTATCACATGGACAATGTTGTTGGCCTTATCTTTTTCATATTATGGTCAAGTTGCTGCTTGCTGATATTCACTAGCAAACTGTGGTCATACAACTTTCTTTAGAACGTAGTCATTCTGATAATTAGATTTTTTCTGGTAATCCAAGGGATGAATTGCACCTTGCGCCAACACCACATCTCAAGTAACTTCAGCTTCCACCAACTTTCTTTCCTCAGGGTTCATGTTTTACACCCATACAATAAAATCGAGAACACCAGACAATTGAACTCCTGTGGGACTGTTTAATATCAAGACTTTTCCAAGTGTTTGTCAGAGACGTCACTTTTGACTTGCCCATCGCAATTCCTCTTCTTAAGTCTCATTCGTCTCTCATTATGGTACAATAAAGTATCTAGAAAGTTGAATGTACGACTAAAAGGTAGCTCACTTTGATGTATGTGACTTTGTTCGCTCCGGAAGCCATGATTTTAGTCTTTTTGACATTCAGAAGCAGCTCTACTTTCGCACTCTCTTTCGGAGGCGAACCGGCACACTGCAATCACTGCAGTTTTTTGCTGACCTTAGTAAATGTGATTAGTGCAAGCATTGCCTCATTATAAGCGACTGCCAAATGCGTATGGTGCGTTGCCCCATAAGTCTTCAATCTCTGAAGCAGTCCAAGGCCTGATCTTTAAATAATATACGAGTATAATGAAGAAAATGCACAGTATATATGGCTTTCATTGCTTCTATTGAGTTAATAGATTCTCATTGCTTATGAAGCACTTAATTTTAATATCATTGAAATATAAAGAGTGATTGAAACTTTATTATCTTACGACGATTCTTATGATAGCTTATACTGGAATTATTTTGAGTAACAGATGCTGTTTTGATTTATCAACAGTTTCAGCGAGGGTGAGAATACATATGAAAATAAATAAGGTGTCGAGATCCATCAAGACTTGTTTTCATTGATGATGAAAAATTATTTGAAAACCGTAATTTCTGTAGAATAAAACGCTCGTCGCTATCATGAAAAATCTTGATAATCCTCTTAAATGGATTCTAGAATTATCTGAATTTAGTGCACGTTGCATCACGATGTAGAGGCAGAGCACGATAGTCAAATCTGAGTTATTATTAAACACTCATTTTTATCAGCATATCTAGGTCAACGTTTCCTCTCAATACATTATAAACTTAATTCATCATTTAGACACAAATTCATGACCGGTACATGAATATTTATAGCTGTTTTAATGAAGTGATAATTAAAGAAATGTTTCGCCAAAATTATTTTCCCAGGCTTTCTGTTCAACTAAGCTGACTATTATATTATGCAGATATATTGTTCAGCTAAACCGATATCGCATTAAACAATAAAGTCCGGTACTTCTTTTTAATCAGAGTACGCATGCAAGACTGAAAGTGATCCGTTGATGATTTACTGAATCTGGTGTACATGATGACTGGGTAGGCCCACCAATGCCAAATTATTTCATGTAGACATTCGGACAAATTCTAACATAAGCGTTTCCTACTTTGATGTTTTACTTATCATATCAATCTTATATTTCAGATAAAGTGCAATTCGGCGATGTCGTGAAAGCTCCTCCAAAGTTAACCTCGTTTCCAAAGGGAAAGAATGGATGATCTCTGAATGCAAGTTGATAACTTGGAAATCTTCATCAAGGAATATACGGATATTTTCTGTTGATTGATCTCTTTGACAGAAGTCTGTGATTGTGATGTTGAAAAAATTGAACTTGTCTAAAGCACGCTTTTCTTGTTGTGTTTTGCAGTTAATGGAAAAAGAAGCAAGATAATGCATTTTTTATGTGTCTATCATGTAAAAAGGATTCACAGTAACCTGCGATAATGTAGTGATGATTTGTATGAAAGCAACGAACGTAATAGATGTAAAGAAGCTGTTGACATCACCAACCGATACGCTCGAAGTGAAAATCCACCTAGCATTCCAATCTACGTTAATGTCAGATCAAGGGCAGTCATCTTCACGAAAAATCAAGTCGAAAGGTTTGATACTTCGGGAATAATAAGTGTCTTAAATTTCAAATTGACGATTTGACATCCGTTAATGTGGGCTTAATAATCCAAATATGTCAGGTGATCCTCGTATCCGGAATGGAAGCGTGATGAAAAAATATCCGTCTGCGGATCCTAAATTCATTTATACAATGACAATATATTTTTATAAACGACATGATATAAACAGATTATTTATCTTCGTATATAGTTGTCACTGTCTTGTTGTCAACTTTCTCGGTCAAACAAAAATTGATAGACACTGCTGCATGCAAAGCTTGTAATAGTGGAGGGAATGAGCCGTGAAAGTGAAAAAAGGATTGTCTTTTCACTCAGCGATTTAGTAGAGAAGACAAGCCTTCCTAGCCTTGATCACACCTACGCACCAAAGGTCACATCAGACACAAAAATGAAATACCGGTACTGGTTTGTTTGAGAACATTACCTCTTACCCTCACGTTAAGGATCTTTTCCGTTGTACCCCCTCCAAATATTAAGCCCCCTCCAGTCATTCCTCTCAAACTTTATCAACAATTCAGTCCAATAGAAAATATAATTCCGAATGTCACTGAAATAAAAAATGACTCATATAATGACGTCTTCGCACGATCTTAACGTAAGGTTAACATTGTATCAGTCGATGTAGAGGAGTGCGAGTTTATGTGGCGTCGACGGATATTAGCCAGTAATGAAAACTGTTTTCAGCATATTTTGGGAGACATCATCTCCTTCTGTCCTCCTTCATAGAGGTAAGTTATATAAAAGATAATTTGGATTAAAGTTTCGTGTTTTTGAGTAGAGGGGGCTTAATATTTTGATTTCAAGGAAATGCATTAGTGGAGGGGGTATAACGGAAAAGATCCCACGTTAATCGTGTGTGATTTCTCCTCCAAACCGCATGTTAAAATCGAAAGTGTACTCATATTTTTTGGAGAAGGATGGGGGGATTTTCCTGCCTGGTAGACTGGAGAAAAGCCGTGTGAAGCACACATCAACAAGATGGGTGAGCAGAATCTCATGCATCCAACTGAAAACGACATTTGATCAACTATCATCGAAAATGATTGATAATTGATAGAGCAATGATCATTAAGATAGCTAGGTTCAGATAAGCCTATAATGATCTATGATGTAGGTTTACATTTTTTCAAAAAAATTGGCTATATACTTGTCATCCGGAGTCGGAGTCCTATCAAAATGATAGGACTCCGCATCCTTGGCTTCAACTTTCAATGAGATTTTGATTCGAATTTCCAGCTATTTTATAGAGTTTTCTGTTGCAAGGTCTTAATTGTTAAACGCCTCACCACTTTCACATTACCCACGAAAAATTCCCCGACCGAAATTTTATATAAAGGTGGGTTCATATGAATAAATTTTCGAGTTTGTGATTTATTTAAATCCGATCTTTTAGTGATACATTGTGTGCATTGATGACGAGGTGGAAAAAAGAACAGGAAAGCTACTGTATATGAGAAATATTATGACGTTGACACGAACTCGTTTAATTGAAAGACGTAAAACAAAGAAGCTCATCCAAGGACGTACTTTATTAAGTGAATATACCAGGACGGTGGACTGCCGATTTAGTGCAAAATGTTTTGAAGGCCGATTACTCTGAATAAGAGAAATTCAGACAACTACTCTGAACAAGACAAAAATAGCAGGTAGACATATTTCGAGCATGAACTTTCTAATGGCGGTATTAGTTTTGTCGAACTACCTCATCTTCATACTACATAATTGATTTAAAAACATGTACATGTGCACATGTGCATTTTTCGCAAAAATTCATATGTACAGACCATTATTGAAAAAAACGAAGTGCTTTTATTTTGAACAAATATATTGTTAACAAGACAATGAATGTATCGTTCTTCTGGGACATGAGGAAACAATAAGTAGTCTACAAAAAAGAGTTTATTTTGAATCACAAAGCGATGATCACTTACACGTTATGTACCCTGTGGGAACGAATCTTGCGAAAAACTGGCGAATGTCAGCTGCAGAATATCATGCTAAAGTTCAGTCATATTTGCGGGATATTCGCTGGCGAAGTTCGCCGGCGACAATTCGCGCTTATATGTCACCTTCTACTTTTGACTTTCACTCTTATTTTCTTTAGTAATCCGCCTCTATTGCCGAGGCTCTATTCTCTCCCTCACCTCCTCGCTATCCCCCACACATGGCTAATCTATCTAAGAAATAAGTGCAGACTATCATTCTTTGATAATGATAAGAATATAGAGAATCCGCTTATATCAATTTTCATAACATCTCTTGACATTCAATAATTTACAACAATGACAAATATTTGAATAATATCATAGTATTTACTGCGACATTTATGGAAGATAAATACTTTTTTTAGTTTAAGCCTTCGTGAATTAAAAAAATCCCTTTTTATCAGATCAGACTGAGAACACAATACATTTTCATGTGAAGGTAATATACGAACATTACTACTTACCACTAATTAGTTGCTACAATATCCACGATTTCGCCGGTTGGCGAAAAATCAGCTTGCATTAGTAAACAAATATCTACCAACTAACTATAGCAACTTTTTCGCCACCTGTCGTTTTTTAATTTTACACATGTTTTTGGATAAATTATGACCATTTTCACATGCGGAGATAGTTTTTACACGAAAATGAACCTTTAAAAAAATTATCCACAAAATCGCTACCTCGCCAGATAATCTGTTGATATTAGCAAGATGCGTTCCCACAGGGTAATAGTGAGTCAAGTGAATTTCATAATTTTCCGGTTACTGCTCCTTCGATCCGGTGAATGTTTCCGTTTTAATGATCGAATCGTATCTGATTCACGGGTAACCATTCCTTTCATTAGGATGTTAGCTAAACGACGAGCAACTCGTTCGCGATCAGAAACTGTATGAAAATAGATCGATTCCATAAGCATAAGAAGAGCTCGAACAAGTCTGTTGCTACATTTCATTGGTGATATAAGACGAAAATATTCGTAGGAGATGTGGCACAACTGCAACAGACTTTCACAAGGCATGGATAATTTTCCACGAGAGAGTAGAAGAGTAAATTCTGAGGAGCTATCAATACTGTCATCTAACATAGAATTTCGTTTGAGGTCTTCATGCTTGAAAGCAATGTATCCAGCTATATAGAAGAGCACGGATTTTTCACTGTCGCTGCGCGAATCAGAATTTACATCAACAAGCAAAGAATCATCCATGGACAGTAACTCAAGTTCAGTGAAATCAGAAGTACAGCATTCACTCCTTGGAATTTCCGACTTCTCCAGTTCAATCTCCAGCTTGTTATAAAGATCAAGGCGCCTGAACTTTGCACTACTTAATACTTGTTCGACCGCTATGTGATAGTTCCCTCCGCTCTAACCATAACGGGGTTAAGCCGTTATCAAATTTATTACCGATAGGCCTATTCAGGCTTCTTCAAGCTAGCTTCAAGCTATGCTGCAATGAACACCAATTCATGTACTGAACGTAGGTGTATAGGCTTTCATCTCAGTCGCAGTCAAATTTAGTTCGTAGGGCCTATTGCTAATACTATAGTCATATTTTCTGAAAAAGACTATCACTAGTTTTGTGACAAGTACACGTACTAATGGAAATGTAAAATGAAAAATGGAAAGTACTAGAAGGTATAGGCCTATAACCGGACACTCCTGTACTTTACTGGTCCCTATATAGGAATGTGTGAAACGACCTCCTGTACTTCACTGGTCCCTAACCCTAACCCAATAGGGACCAGTAAAGTACAGGAGTGCCGATAGCCGTATAGGCATTATGCCTACTTAAGAGAGTATGTACGTACGTCCTTCCTAAATAATGATACGTCTTCAAGATTTAATGTCAGGTTTACTTACATAATGAAAAATGTTACGAATCCCGCAAATTGTTTAGTACCAAATTAATTAATTAAACTAATTAATAACAGATATCAAAGATTACTACATATATTCATGTATGATATAAACTTACTTTGATTGAATAACAAACGGATGCTAGAGTTTCATTCAGCGACACCATGTTGCAAGAGGTTTCATTTGCATAATAGTGTAAATTGTTATCCTTCGCATAACGGTAACATTCCTCGCAAAATGTATTCCAGCTTTCAGGAATCTTTTCCTTCACATTAAAGATTGAGAGTTCGTCTTCAAGGATATTCCTACCTTCAGAGGTGACTTTGCGTAGCGTAGCATTCCTCGGCGGCGCAGGTTGTTGTTGAATACAAAAAGATGGTGGTATATCGGCGAAAATCGACGGAGGATGTTTAGGACGAAGAAATCTTTTCACTTTCACCATTTCACACTTAACGGGCCAATGTTTTTCACAGACGAAAACTTTGTCACTGTTCGGACGGTTAGGTAAGGCTTTTATCCAGCGTTCTTTCTCAACAGGATCAGCTGATGGGAGTGAACAGATGGGCACATAGGGCCGGTTTCATAAAGAGGTTCTAAACTAGAACGGTTCTAGCGTAAGAACTGGTTCTAATTAGCACCGACGAGAAATTTCAGTTTCCTAAACGAGTTCTTTCCCTCATGGTTCCAGTTGGAACTGGTTCCAATTAGAACTAGAGGTAAATCCAAAGTGACGTTGAGGTGATGTCATGACCTACATTTCAGCCTGGTTACCACGATGTTATTGGCTTGACGTCAAGTTAATGTATTCGATCTGAATCAACGATTGCAGGAAATTCATTTCTCAAGATGTCACAGCGTAAGCGAGCGGAAAACTTTAGCAACGTAGAGAAAGAATGCATATTAGATTTTATGGAGAGGAATTCGATAATTGAAAGTAAGGATACCTCGGTGAAGACGCAGAAGCATAAGAAGGAGAAATTTGAAGAGCTACGAATACTTTTAGATTCTCAATTCGCGACAAAACGGTCAATAGCTCAAATCAAGAACTATTGGAAGAAGATGAAATGTAATGTAAAGAAAGCTGCGACGGAAAACCGTAAAGAAAGTTTTAAAACTGGTGGAGGGAAAAATCCAGCCAAAGAGATTTCCGCAGACGAGGAGAGAGTCATGGCTTTAGTAGCGGCCGACATTGACCCCCTTCCGAACCAGTTCGACGGTGACGCGAAACCAATGATGTCGATTAATGAACCTACCTCCTTCATGAGGAGCAATGTTAAAGACTAGTCTTATGTGTACACAATCAATTACACCAATTACTCCCGGGAAATTAGCCTTTTCGTAGAAACTAGTCTTCATCTTTCGTATTTCATTAGTAGTACTCGGCATGCGTATATATCGGTTCGATAAACACGCAATCGAGTCAGATACGTGTTTGACAATCCGGCGCGCTTGCTTTAGAAAGACCATGTAAATCTCCGATGGAAGTGTAAAAATTGCCGGATGCCAAAAATCGAAGAAATGCAAACACCTGTTCCTCGGGAGTTATTGCGTGGTTCCGACGAGTTTGTCTTTGAAGTTGAGGGCGAATTTCTTCAATAAGGAGATGTGCTGTTGATTTGGATAGTCTATATCTGATGGTAAATTCTGTTTCACCGTAAATATCGAAAGGATTACTTCTATCTCTGAATACCCTCTCACGGCGAAGGCTTCTAATTATTAAAACATACCCAGCCATTACTTTGCTGCGATTGTGCATTCGAGAGAAGTGGCGATTCAATTGAAGTTAGAACCACGTTCGATTAGTTCTAGAATGAGGTTCTAATTTCATTCAATTGGAACCGGTGTTAAGAAAATATTTCTTCATGAAACTGGAATGGTTCTAAAGTTAGAACCAGTTCTTCGTAGAACCGCGTTATGAAACGCGCAACGTTCCAATTTTATGAAGTTTTGACTTTTAACACCGGTTCTAGGCTTATGACGCTTTTATGAAACCGGCCCATAGGGTTCGTCGGACACTCAAATAATTGCTCCGACAATTGCCAACACTGCATTTGTTCGGCATCTCGAAAGGAGCATGCAGCGATAATGCATCTTAATGGCAGTCGATTCTTAAAGATACCAAGCGTGCTATTCATACCGTGCTGACTGACTCACGCTGCCTGAGGGAAGATAGGCGCTGCACACTGTACACACAGAATTGCGTTTTGTGATAGCGCGCAGCAGCTTGTCGACAGAGGTGGAGCTGACAGACAATCGGCCTTCAAAACATTTTGCACTAAATCGGCAGTCCACCGTCCTGGTATATTCACTTAATAAAGTACGTCCTTGGCTCATCACGATGCAATGTTGGCCATTTGTTTCTCACAATCACTTTTTGTCTAATTCGATTTTTAAAAGTGTCATTCATTGTCGACTTTATTACTTCGATAAGAAGTGCTACCCATGCTAAAAAATATCAGTTCATATAGATTTCTTGAAGAAGCGGTTATATTTAATGATTTTTGAAGAAACAATGGGGACCATTAAATAATAATGATCTATGTTATGGTGATTACGTAGAAATCAAGATCTCATAGTTATGCCAACTGTTGAACAATAATAATTATCGACAGTCACTGTTAGACATAAACATCTGACTGATTGCAGTTGCACTTCAATGGCCGTGGCTTTGTAGTAAAACTTGTAAACTTGTCTTCATTGTAGAATTTGGTCGCTGACTCTCTTTGAGGGTGGGCTATTCTTTCAATTCATGTGCGGCAGTTTTGAACGCGTGTTATAATCGTGGCTCTAATCGACAAAGTTGTTTCTTCAAAAAAAATTTCTGTTCGTGACCCAATTTAATAAACTTACAGATGTAGGCCTAATTGATGGAACTATATAGGACGTCAAGCACTTTATGAATGAAACTATGTGTATGTTGCGAACCTCACTCTCCAACGTGGAGACAATCGCTTACAAAGTGATCGTTGAGGCCTATACGTCGACATGAGTATGTAAAGATACAAAAGTCAAGATCTCGACATTTTACAAGCGAATAAAACCTTTGCTTTTCTAAAGCTGTAAAACAGCGGCCTCTAAGTTTTTTCCCCAAGGAGCCGTTTAGAGGTGAATGGCTCTTTGCAAGCTTTTCATTCAACAGCAAACTTTTTATTCAGCTTGGAACTTGTCTACGAACTAAACTTTGATTTAGAAACGCTTATATATCACCGTTATGAATATAGACGCTTTACATTGAACTGTTGCTATGTCAACGTTTCATCCACTTTTATACAAAGTAGTAGTTCGCATGATTCTAAATCAATTTTTGCACTCACGAACTTTGTTACGTTTATGTCAAGAAAACTTAAGCACAACTTCATGAACGTTCGCTTTATCAGACTTTCAAATTCAATTCGTTTTCGGTCTCTGAACATTCGATTCTGGGTGGGCGATATGGATGCAGTCAACGCGGGTATGCATTGAGATATGTGTCTAAAATCATCAATGAACTAATTCACTCAGAATAGTCTTCTAATTCTTATTTTACCAGCGTTCTCATAATTATGTCAACAAAACAGCCGATTGGCGATCTGAATCTGCTTTTCATCAATTATTGATCAAATGTTTGATTAAATGAATAGTCAAATAGCGTTGTTGCCACTTCAATAAGTTTTTGCTACAGTCATATTATAGGCCTACACTCTTCATTGCCAGATTACCATACATTTTTAATTAAACACACAAAATCTTTGTTTATAATTCAATTCAAAAACTTTGAAAGCATGTAATATATCTCTTATGTCGATGGCATGAAAGTTGCATCGGTTGACTATTAATCACGAGCCTTGAGAAAGATGAAAAAATGACAATATTGAATGAAAGTATCAGAATAATATTTACTGAATGGATTCAAGTGATCCAATTGAAATAAAATTTTTATTATGTAACTATGCATTGATCTTCAAAGCAAAATGCGACATCCTTTCATGAGAAAAATCGGAGACAGTCTTGCTAAGTTTAAAAGATTCCAAATCACGTCTAGAACTCTCGAATTCACGACAGCATTCCATCACATACGTGTAAACTAAACTCCTAAATTATACATTCTTTGATAATCACCGCTGCATTTGAATTGTGACTAATTCTTGTACGGAAACTGTCAAATCGTGAAGTATTTTCATACATAGTTATCTGAAAAATGGACATTTGTTTGACTTTTGACAGAAGAAGTAATTAAGCATGATAAAATCAAGCATCAGATTGTCAAAAGAATAATTACATCCGCATAGTTGTAATATTCAATCTTTAGATAATCGAATTTTCTCATCTGACAGATGCTAGATTTTTTCATGAGTTGATATGTATAAATATGCAAAGTTTTCTTAAATGTTGTTCGTGTGCTACTTGATGATAATGAATACAGCGACCGCATTTGTCTTTCTAGTATCAGTGATACTCGTACGTGTTGAATGTTTCTTGGATAGTTCCATTGACGTTAATCGCAAGGTGGTGAACGGAACAAAGGTTCAAGCAAATGAATTTCGGTCACTTGTCGCTATCATCTTCAACGGAAATACTTTGGTCTGTGGAGGCACCTTGTTGAATAGAAATACAGTATTAACTGCCGCTCATTGCTTTCGAAGATCCCGTGATCCTTCCAGATGGAGAATTGTCGCAGGTATTCATGATTTAAGATTTGCCAACAGAGGAATTGTGAGAGGGGTTCGACAACTGCTCTTTTACAAGAATAAAGCTTCATACAATTTAAGAACATTCATCAATTATTATAGTTACTTTGGAGATTATACAATCCTCAAGTTATCGCAGAATGTTTATGAAAGCGGCTCCATCAGGTACACGCCATTGTCCCTTTCTGATCACCCTGAAGTAACCAATCCAAATATGAGATGCTTCGTTGTCGGTTGGGGCTCGGCCAAGTATCAAGGGAAAGCAAGCCTTAGCCTCCTAAAAGGCGAGATGCGCCTGATTTCAAACCACAATTGTTACCTCCGTGCACAGAAATTCGGTAAAACAATGCAACGAATTCCATCTTACAGTATATGCGCGCGGTCTGCTCATCGAAGAACAAGTGCATGCTACGGAGATTCCGGAGGTCCTCTATTTTGTGAAATGAAAAGTGGAAATAATAGAATCATGAAACAAGTAGGTGTTGTGAGTAGGCTGATGGGTTTTACAAATTGTGGCGTTCCTGATGCTCCTGTGGTGTTTGAGAGAGTTTCATGGGTGCATTACTGGATCCAGAAACACATGTTCTAAATCAACTTTGAAAAGAGCATTGAAGAAAGTTTGTACACTGAAACTACAAGTCATCGCAACTTTTGGGAGACAATAATCGCGGTAGTCGCATCTGTAACTGTAGAAAATCTGCTTGCATCTGTAGAAAATGTATCCATGTGTCTTGCAGCATATGTAAATGTACATGTAATGTAAAAATGCAGTAAATGTAGAAATAATTCATGTACATCATATCATGCATACAATTGAATATACTAAAGAGATTCTCTTTTAATGACTGCTGACTTCCTGTTAACCGAGATGAAATATATTTGTAATAAAATCAAGACTTCAGATCTGTTGTGATAAAACCGTAGGATTACCCGTTAGATCGCCCGCCTCCGGTACGTGTTCGTTACACGAACTCGGCCCGGTAAACGGGTCGTTCCTACCGTCACGTAACCGGTACGAGCTCGTGTACCCGAAGGAGGTTCCAAAAAAAAAATCCGCCCTGCTGCTTGATTTACGGGCTTTCATTCAATCTCCAGTGCTCTGTATTTTAGCTGGAGATTAAATGAAAGCCCGTTTTTACAAGCAACAGGGCGGATCCTACTTAAAGAGAAAAGTCAAACATGTCAAATAATTGGTTTATTCTTCATGAAATTATAGCCACGTACCACAGTAACACTGCCTGGGATAAAAAATAACAGTACCTGGAAAGTTTGACAGCAGTTCGGTAACACTTAACCATTCCTTGTGCAGTAATTGCCTTCACACTTGCAAACAGTTCCACGCAGAATCCATGTATAGGCCTACTTGGTTTGATATCCCAATCTTATCCGGAAATGAGAGAATCATTGTCTCTGAAAAAAGAAATATTTTTCATTGACATTTCACGCTGGATTCATGCTATCGTAAAAAGCAAGGATATGTATAGGATGCATCCATGCAGGAATTACATGTATTATATATAAAAGCACAAATGAAACAAAATCTGTAAATTATATTAAGCAGTATTTACTATGCCAGCATCAATTATAAATAGCATGCAAAATTATAATGAGATTAACATTTAAGTCAATGTATGGATCAATCAGAGCTTCTGTAGACCTAAAATAACAAGCAATGCGTCAGTCATGTCGCAAAGCATCTGCACGCATACTTTAGGCCTAGATAGATTTTATTACGTTTGTTTAAATTTTGGCATCTAACATTCTAGGAGAGATTATTACTTTTGTCTTTCTATTCGCCTCTTACCTCAATTCATTAGTTGTTACATAAGACAGTTTCGAAATGAAGTTTTAACCTAAATCACACTTGTCTACAGTTTGCTTTCCAATGAACTTGGCTTCTGTTTTCTGAACGAACTGTAGACAAGTGTGATTTAGGTTAAAACTTCATTTTGAAACTGTCTTGTGTAAGAACTAATGAATTGAGGTAAGAGGCGCATATAAAGACTGATCTCTCCTATAATGTTAGATGCCCAAATTTAAAATGCCCAAACGTAACAAAATCTATCTAGGCCGAAAGTATGCGTGCAGATGCTTTGCGATCCAACGCTTGATCATTGATGATGTCGCTGATGAAGTATATAAACTAACCAGTTAGCAGTAGAAGAAGCAGCATCCCCGTGAAGCCTGCATAATACCTTTTACATTAAGCTTGTTTCAATCGGATCATTAACACATTTCAAGAACTTAATACAAGCCATGATAAAAGCGAACTTAATATGAAAAGCACTACAATCCCTATCAAATCATCTTTTATGAAGAAAAAATAATGCGATGAATTATTTGTATCTAAATACGGGAGGTGTGCACCGTACAGCTTTACTGATGTAGGTCTCACTGTAAACTGCACACCACTAAAACAGCAGTTACAGTAATATATATATATAAACTTATAATAATAATAATTTTAATAATATATAAACTTAACAGAAAATATTCGTAAGAAACTTGAAAATGATGAGTCACAATTTGATGATATCAATTAAAATCCTCTAGTATCAGATAGAGCGTCTCTACGGATATTTTCTGTTCGGAGTGTAAAAACAGCCGTGAAAGTAATTTTAGCTGTTAATTTTAACGGATATTTGTTGTTTACAGCGCACTTGCATTAGTCACTCGCAGTGACAAAGATAGTTTTTTAACTACAATACATCATCTCACTTGGCTCTTCTCCGAACTTCTATAAGGAATAGGAATGAACTGACGTCACGAGGATGCTGCTGCCTTCCCTGCAGACTAGACAAATTGATTTTGTTTACATCTGCATCAGCACCTTACAATATTTCCCCAAAATCGCCGGTTAATCAGGGTTTGTACACCTAACGTCAGCCAGATAGCTAGATTCAATAGCTAAAATTTTAAGCATGAAGCATTTCAGGAGAATGCAGTTTACTTTCCCTTCATAGAATAATATCCATATCAATGAAGAAAATTGAATATTGAAAGTAAATCAGCCTCAAGATGACTGCAGACTTATGATTCTTGTTTGCATTTTTTCATGATTGATCATCATAATCCATTGCAAACGATACTGAGCAGAGTGATATTCCAACATGCCTATGAACGATTCTACAGGTGATTTTGTGATTTCATCTTTATGGTTGGACATGTCATTGATCTTCATAAATTAATAATGGGCAATTCCGTAAATAACGCACGTACGTTCGGACACAATCTTCATTTCTCATCATGAAGCAATGCGATTCTATCTATGAAAATTGCACCATACCATGCCAAAATAGTATGAAATATTAATCACTTTTCAAATACTCAAACACTAGTCCCTCTAGCGTCGAAAGAGGGACTGCCATTAAATTAATTATTTAAATTGCTTTTACTTATTATATAGAAGGGACTACTATAATGTTTCAGAACGTTCGTGCGTTATTTATGAAATTATTCTAATCGTTGTGAATGAATTATCTTTCAGGTTCAGACAAGACACTAAGGATCATGCAATAAAAGACCAGTTGCTCACCAGCTTATCAAGAATTTTCTGTACAGCTCGTTGGACATTTCATGACTAATCGTCCACAATTCAGTTACAATTCACTGGTACGATGATGTAGCGTTAATGAGAGATGCTGTTTCATGTCGGTACAGCGCACGTCCAATGTAATTAAATATTGAATAGGCCTATTGAAAGCTTTCCATCTGATGAGTCCATACAGTTAGATTTGCATACTGCATAACAACACTGTGTAACACATTCACAGATGACTGCTTTGAATTTGTATCCGTTATGAATACATGCTGGAAATGTCTCATGTCAGCTCAAGATGACATAGATATCTATCAATCCGAACTCTGTACCCCGACCGCACTCGAAAGATAGGCTCTAATTAGTGTATCTGACATGCGTGTGGAAGTGACAACAAGCCACAAGACCGATTAGTCATTACAAAATCTGAGAGATGAGACCACACTATGCCCATAGAGTTCTACATGACTATACCTTATTGATGTCACAGAGCAAAACACTTCGATGGAATGCTGCATAAAATCGATATGTTGCAAAATCGATAAGTGTTGAAAATTTAAGCATGTTAATCAAAATAGCGAATGAAGATAGAACAAATGCATTGCTGAATTAGTGAACAGCGAATGACTACATGAATGTTGTTCAGGTGTTCTAAAGCATGAATCATTGCACCAGAGAAATCAGTCAAGCCACTGAAGTCAGCTGAAGACATTGTATGAGATTGCAGTACATGGCTCGATAGAAAATGTGCCCCTCCATCTCAGAATAATATGCGCATGTTATGCTCCACTGCAGGTAAGATTCTGACTAACATTTGTTGCTTCGAAATTGCAAGATGGCTAATAAAAACATGTTAGGGACATATTAATAATCAGGATTTACTAAGCAGGTGGGAAGTATTTTGGGATACCGTACATAAATTAACACTTTAGATATTCACGCAGTTTGAAACTGCACGGTCAATGTCCATTTATTGAATGATAATTGTGCTTTTTACTTTATCTTTCCTCTGTCAAAATACCGCTCATGTTGTCATTAAAAGAGAATCCTCTCTTACTAGTACAGGGATTATTATCGGAAATTGGTGTTCTACGTGACAGTGCAGGCTAGGTGCTTGGTTAGCGATCTTTCGGTCCAGAAATCGAGCACCGAAAGTGTCATAGGAAGTCGTCAGAAAGGGCATCCGGACCAAATGGTCACAGCCAGATCAAAGTCTGACTCTGTGTCAACACAGTGGAGCCCCAAGTAAGGTAGAGTAGACGTTGACCTTACAGGCCACAATTTATACTTCAACTAATTAAAAAACAATATATGAATAGTCACTCCGACTAAGAATGTAGCAACATGTATTTCATGCAGAAACTCACCGCCCAAATTGGCAGTATGCAAGTTCACGACTTGCACAATCTGCCAATTTAGGCAGCCTAAATAGGTGTAGCACATGTTTTTATCTAAGTCGAAAATTAAAATCAAGAATTAATCTAATCAAATTGTGATTTAAAAAAATCCAATTAGTTGATTGCTGACATAAGATGATTCCAGTTAATTGATTGCTGTCGTCCAACTATTTCAATTAGTTTTTGGTGAATCCTGACCTAGGTATAGAATTTTTACTAGAAGATAGGCCAGAATCTTCGAGCTCAGCTAGCAGCGGCCCAAAGAATTAATAAAAGGCGACTGCGAAATAATCCTAATATTACTAAATGATCTGATTTGATGGCATCCTTTTAAGTATCTAGGAATCCCTAAATTGAAAATGTAATCCAATAACAGAACCTACGCAGGCCTACATCATTCTTTCAATTTATGAATTTCTTAGCCAACTAAACCTACATCGCTAGACACTGAGAAAGTTAAGCTACTAGATTATTAATGTCCTGCAAAAGATGGCCATTGACAGAAAACACCTTTTAAACATTAAGCAACCAGAACAAAGTATTTTGTCATCTATGATAATTGTGATCTATTATACTAAATTTACTGAAATTGCATGCACCAAGTCAAACGAAAAATATCACTGTCCAGTCAGTTCTTATTTATTATTCAAATTTTTGTGTGAGCCATGATCCTAAAATTCAAAACGTGCGAGATTTTCGTCAAAAAAAGTCAACCTGTCGAATCTTGCAGCGATGGACTTCCAAATTTGCTATGAAATTAAGGAAACACCCTTACACGGATGACTTATGTCAGCGACTTTTCATTTTCAGATATTTCGAAGAAACAGATGGCTTTATGATGAACTTTTACAATTGGATTCGTCCAGGTGTTTTCCGACGCTGAATGAAGTATGAATAGCTAATTACCAATAGTGAGGGAATTTGCACGCTACGTTGGAATAACGATCGTTTTCTTTAACAAAGCACTCAATTTATACTACACTGTAGATAAATTTAATAGAAAAGTCTGAAGTCCCATTATCAATGAATAGGTAATCACAAAAACATGAAAATATGCATAATTGACCATATATCTTAATTATCAGTATTTAGTTAAGGTCTTTCCAACCAATTTGGCGTCGGAACAAACGCGTCTCCACGCAACGTTGCGTGCGTATAACCTCACTGTGGGTAACTCTATTTCCATGTAATTTTTTTGGTTGGAATTACCACACCGGTCAGATCCCGAAAAATTCTCGATAACCGGCTTTTAAGTTCCATCCTTTTTACTATCTCGGTTGCACGCTATTATTTTATAAAATGGAAATTGCAATCATGTACATGCCAGATGAGTAACGAGTGATAAACCTATAGACTTCGATTAGGCTAAATAAAAGATACCGGTAGGCCTTAATAGTTGCAGATTCTATGCTAATTTGCATTAGGCGTGGGTACCGCAAGTTACTTATGTGTCCACTTACAATTTTTTATTTACAAAGATATTACAAAGATGACTACTAATACTGTTGGCCTACTCAATCACACTTGCAACTATTCTGAATGTCATCGTGACAGTTCAAAGCGTGATCACAATCAAATAGTCAAGATTTATGCAGAGCTACAGCTAGTAAGGCCTATATTATCCACTCAAGCAGCTGCTTGAGAGAAGAGCATGAAAACTCAGCAATTATGAATATTCACCTTGTGTGAAAATATGTAAGTATCACCACTGAAGGATCACACAATGACTATTAAAATAAAATTGTAGAGCGCGTTTGGACTAGACTGATGAACTAGGAAAAATAAGAATAGGAGAAACACTCATTCTCCTGATGGAAATACTCTTTTGGAAGACAATCATTTTCAGGCAGTTCCTATTAGTCTCACTAACTAGTTCCATGCAATAAGTGGGAAGTTTAGAACAAAATGGAGAACTCTTATTCATCTAGAACCGGCTATCAACAATTTGCACAGACAAAGCTCACTTGATTAGATGCTATAGCCTACCTTAAGCACAAACCATACTGAGTGCTACTTTGTACACTTGACATACAGGTAACTTACTGATGCTGTCAAACATTTATCAAGGAGTAAGTGACAGCAGATAGTGGATGACAATATAGGAATCAATCTCACCGAATTGAAAAAATCTGCTTTCCACTTATGACTTGCATTCATTCACATTCGCCAAGGAGTAAGTGACAGCGGACAATTGATAAAAATACAGCAATGAATCTCAGTCGAATAATATTTGATTCCAGGTCTGCATGCTTGCTCTCGACAAAACGGTGGTCTGCCTAAATTCGTATCTCCGAGGAACCGAATATGTTTAAACAAAATTATTTTAAATAACCAGATAGAGTTTTATTCTGGTTTTATCATGTAGGCTTTTCCTCGATAGCCCACTCATGAATGAATTAGAATTTAGGCAATGCTTCAGCAGTGTTGAGATGCAACGATGCACGTATATTCACCTACATCACTAGAACATTATATTTTTGTAGAAGGGTAATTCTATCTTTGGGTATTACTTTGTTGAACTGAGGGTTAGAGAGAAAAGCAAGACTATAGAGTAAGTACCTTTTCTGTGAGCAAGACTATTGAGAAGAGGTTCATAAATATTCATGATCAAATTCTACCTCGCCACGGGAATTCAACCTCGGCGGCTAAAGAATTAGAAGATTCCAGGAAACGAACAAGTGTACTTGAGCAGATGCCGCAGAGAAAAGCTGTGTAACAAACTATGCTACAATTTTGAATAATTTTTGATGAATGAGAGCAAAACAGATCTACGAAGTTTTTAATTATTTAGATGTTTTGCGTTGTATCAAAAACATCAATTTTTTGACAAAAATTGCCACTTTTATCAATTATATTATTTATCTGCTTTTCTTTTAATGACCAAAATAATTGAATTCGAACTGTCACAGCTGATTTAATTGTATTACACGAAAGAAATCTATTTTGACAATTTTCACACGACTTTAGAGCTTGGAATTGATCGAGAAAACATTAGCCGGCACTAAAGAATAAATTATAACGGCATAATATCTCGGATTTTGATTACTCAAGCACGACAAAAATCATTTGTAGTTGAAGGCATTGATTTCCACAATGTGGAAGGTTGATGTTCCCATAGATGATTATGCAATTCCAGTTCAAGCCAATGCAACTCCTTGATAAGATTGAGTGATAAGATTGAGTGTCCTAGCCAAGAAGTGCTTCGGTCAGCGGTTATATTGCCTAAATTGGCAATGATTCAGAATTGCGGAAAATTTTAGGTTCGGCTACAAATTATGCGAAGAATTAACACCAAACATTCATATGAACCGCATCCTTTTGCAGTTCTACAAAGCGTCTGTCGCACCACTGTGATGAGACCACAATGTGAGATGCCATTTATCTTTGACATGATGTAAAAGGACTGAAAAACAGCGGAAATTTTGTAATAGTAATTCTTGATTTAATTGCAGCATTTCAATCATTTAGCAACGATAATGGGTACAAGCCACGGCTAATCAAATTACCGCTTGCAGCATATTCCTGAAAATGTACAAATTGTAGAGAGAAATTCATATTTTCTCAAAATTTTCAGTTGGTATTCAAATAATAACAGAAAATTTTATGTGGACGGGAATGCTTCGTGTGTACAGCAATAGCCGGGTGCCCGAACTCAATACATATATCTTCCGGCGACCACCGTTATCCCATTATAATTCCGACCTCTGCCCGACCAATTTTTTTTGTTTTAAAATGGTCTAAAACCACTTCAGTGTCAACCTGCTTTCGAAGGAAGTAGCCCTAGTGAGCACAGAATGCGTCTCAAGTCATTTCATGCTTCACGAAGTTTTCCCGCTACCCAGCTTCGTTACGAATTCGTTACGCGGGTGGGCGATCTAACGGGTAGAAGACTCATATTTAATCTCAAGCAGCAAGATTAAATATTAAGGTGGCTATTTCGATCAATGCGGGTGAAAGCGAAGCAATATTGCCAAATTGACTTACCATTCCCAGTGACTCCTGCCCATAGATTAAGTATATTAGGACCTATATATACTTACTCCTTGCTCCCGCCATTAGCTACAACTATGACCAGTGATCGTACGGAATTCGTAGTATGTTGCCTCACTTTCAAGCGAAATTTAACCTTGAACTTTCTCCTCATATAGGCCAAATACACATGAAAACTAGCTTAGATTACAGTAAGTTGATCAGGGGAGGAATAGCAGGGGCTATTAAAAATTAATTGCAATTAAACCTGATCAAGCAATTACTTAATTTCAATTGCAAATGGAAGTAATCAATTAATGACAAATATGTAGTTATCCCAATTAATTAATTGCAATTATTCATCAACAGCGTCTGAATAGACTAATTCTTGATTTTGAATTACGACTTTGGCGACATTCATCTTTTTCAAGTCACATAATTAATTTGGATGGTGGCTTGCGAAGGCTTGAGTAGTATATTTATTGCTCAGCAGTTACTGAGTTGCAACTAAGCTTATAATAAACTATAACTATAATAACTATAACTGTAATACATATAATGATATATAACTATAATATATTCAAGTCAAGTCAATTCAAGTAATTGCATATTTCAAAATCAATGGAAACCATGACAAATGCTGAAAGTAATGGGGGCGACTCGCAAACATGAAACACTGAGGCAAGACAACAAACTATACTCGTAAAATAAATACATAACGCGACACACTCGCAACATAAAGTACATGAAATAATTATTTTAAATTCATTCTGTATGCGCATTATTTAATATTATAACAATCATGGGAAAGAGTGAGTTACGTCTCCTCGACGTTTGACACAATGGTTGAGGAAGCTTCCTGTAATCTGCAAAAGACTTGGGCACAGAGAATGATAGGATGAGAAGCGTTGTCTCGAATATTTACCAAAAGCTTTATGGCTGCATTCTGCCGTCGAACTCTTAAATTTGGGAATGAATCGCAAAAGCAGTCTGGTCCGCAGATAAGTCGATGTACACAGGTCGTTGAATTTTTGACAAAACATCCTCATCCTTTTCCAAAAGACCAATCATCATAGGGGACAGTCAGCAACCCATTGGACGAAGCCAAATGGAAAATCGTTCCCAGTAAGAGAAGACACAATTTGATCGTTTCCAAGCTAGCCGAACGCCTTACTGAAGTCGTAGGCAGCGATTAATACACCAGTTGTCTCTGCACGGTCAAGAGCGGCTGTAAAACTTTCACAAAGGCTCATTAAGAGCTGAAGTCGTTGAGGACATTGGAAGGTTGCCAAATTGATAATGGCCGAAACATCGACGCAGTTGTGTTGCCATTCGAGACTTTTAACCACTCTTTCGAATATCTTAGGAAGAGCAGGCAAGCGGGATATTGGCCGAAGGTTATCGATGGTGGCGGGCAAAGATTTGGGCACCGCAGTAATTTCCACGATGAGGGGAACTGACGATTCAAAATAGAAATGTTTAGGACATGAGCCAAAGCAGCAGCAAGGGTATACGCAGACCTTTTATACAGAAACGTTGATATACAGGGTGATTTTAAAGTCCCTACCTGGTTTTAAATCAATGTCACAGACACTACATTTATCGGATTGCCAATTATTTTACACCAAAATGTACCTGAAACTCCAAAGTTTTATATGGTATATTGATTATTATGTATTTCCGTAATAATTAGCATAGAATTTTATTTGTATTTATTATGCAAAAAACGTCAATTGTCTTCCAATAATTTTATCATTAAAATGAAATCATTGCAAAATTTAAATCAATACATTTGTCCATATATATCGTGAAGGACTTAAAGAAGCTATTCAAAATATCAACCTTCTTCACGCAAACATAAAGAAAGGCGACTTTGAAAACTATTGAACGCAGCAGAAGTTTCTTGTGATGAAATCTGAGAGATTTCTTCCTGATGAACTTTCGTAATTGTACCAGACTTGCTGGTTGTCTGTGATACACTCTGTGTTTGACAAAAGTAAAAGTCAAGAGGAGTCAAATCGGGACTGCGAGCAGCCCAGTGGAATGGACCGTCTCTTACGATCCACCTTCCTGGGAACTTTTGGTGCAATAGAGATCTCACCTCAAGGGGCCAATGGGGGAGAGGCCCCATCCTGCTGACAGATGGTCGTAGAAAATTTTCTTCTACTCTTCAGTTGAGGGATGAAGACCCATGACTTCATTACAGAACAAACCGCATCAAACGGTAATTCCGGGAGACTTGATCGGTACCTGTTAAATAGCATGAGGATTGCTCGAATCCCATATCACACAATTATGACGGTTGACTCGTCCACTTAGATGGAACGTAGCCTCGTCAGAAAAACATAGTCTGTTCACAAAATCCTCATCGGCGGCAATCCGTTGTTGGAATTCACTGCACATGGTTACTTTCGAGGTTTTATCATCGGCGAACAGTTGCTGACAAAAAGAAAGTCTACACGGCTTCATCTTCAAATCGTCCAGCAACACATTCCGAACCGTAGAGAAAGAAGTCTCTACTTGCCCGTCTGTGACAACGCACAGTACCGGCGTGACACAGTCACTTGTACGATCAATAGAATCTGACGTACTTGTGGGAGGTACCTCACTTGTTTGGAATTCCTGAAACAATTCTAATACAAGAAATCTCGCACTTTCGGCCCGTTGTGTTGATGGTGTGGAGGTTAAGTGGTCATCTTACCTGCAAGGTCGGTGGTTCGATCCGTGGGTGAACGATTTTTCTTTTCGTGCAATTGATTTCACGATGTCCCCGAAAAGAGGCACCAGATCTAACTCGACAAAACCCTCATCGTGTGATAACGTGGAAGGTCTTAAGCATATTCTTGAAGGAAATGGAAGGGAATTGTTCTCCTTGCGGTCCATGTTTGCTTCCAAATTCGATATGATAAACGTGAGTATCAATCGGCTTATAACAAGAATTGATGGAATTGAAGCAGCTATTGATTCCCTGAGGATGAACAAACAAATTGATGGCAATGTACGGGTGGACGTTTTCCATTTTGTTATGTTTACCAAACACATTTTTCTTCACCCACTTGTATATTTGCCAGAGACGATTTAGTGAAAAATAAAAATTTTTACAAGCCCGACGTTTCGAGTGACGACACTCTTCATCTGGGGAACGGCCGGCCAACAAAAGAATGGCTTAAATATGCATCCGCGAACGAACGTTCATGTGACTCGCTCATGTTTGCGATTGATTTTTGGTTGAAGTCTTCTAATGTATTCTGCTTCGGACACTCTAGTTCTCAAAGGATTAAGCTGTTGATCAATGATTTCAATTCTAAACATATCAATAGTGGCATTGTTATATTCAGAATGGACAAAGCGAACATGATCAGATAGGGCACTTTTGTTGTCTTTATTCTTAATACTGTATTGATGTTCTTTAAAACGATTATTGAGCGGACGATTGGTAGAGCCAATGTAAAATTCACCGCAGATATTGCAAGTGAATTTATAGACGACGTGTTTAATGTAACAATTGTTGATGTGGGGATTTGACTTACAAATATTGCAAGAACAATCATTGATGTTTTTATTGAAAGTATTCAAATTGTGTTTTAATTGTTTTCCAGGCTTAGGAATAATTTTAATTGGTATTCATTAGTAAGTTTTCTTAATTTTCGCAGGTTACTGTCATTAATAAAGTCGACATGGAAATTACATTGTTTTTGTTCTGTAGTATTAGTACGAATTCTCGTGTTCAAAAATGTTTTGTTTTTCAAGTCAGAGTCGCAGTAATTATTATCTTTTAAATTGCGAATGGTAGAATTCATAAGCTTCTGAAAAGCACTATTATTGGAACATCTATCCTTTATATATTCGAATGTATTATTCACAAAGTTGGTTTTCACAGACTGAGAGATCCAACTCCGTTTATCTAGCGTAATGCCAGAGTGAGTTGTCTTTTTAAAAACTTCAAATTCAATGGTATCGGATATCGATAGAGTTAAATCTAAAAAGTTAAGTTTTCCGTCTTTTGGAATTTCGATGATAAATTGTATGTCAGAATGAATAGAATTAAAGACATTCAGTACATTTTCAAATATATTGGGATCATTTTCAAACGGACCGAGGATGATGTCATCCACATATATGCGGAACAGCTTTGGAACAATATTGTGTTTTTCCAAAATAGCAAGAGCTTTAGTTTCAATGTAATCAACAAAGATTATAGCAAAAGGGGGTCCAAAATGGGATCCCATGGGACAACCTTTAATTTGCCGAAAATGTTTGTCTTTGAAAACGAGTTCATAATTAAAGGAAACGAACTTCAATAAATCAATCATATCAGAAACCGTTATATTCAGATTATCTATTTTGTCCCAATGTTGTTCCGCAAATTCAACTACAACTTTCATACCTTCAAGTAAAGGTATACTGGGATAAAGATTTTTGATATCTAGAGAAACAAAGGTGGTTTTTCCGTTAGGTATAGGATCAATCAAATTTATATCTTTAATAAGATCATAAGTACTTTTTATGTTCGAAGGAACATGATTGACTAGTTGATTGAGGAAGTGACTTACAAACCAATCAACTTTTTCAGTTGGTGTATTCACACAAGAGGCAATGGTCTTAACGGAAAACCTATGTTTTCTTTTAGTTTGTGGTCTTTAATGTTTGCGTAAAAGTTTGCTGGCTTAGATCCACTGGTGATCAGTTTTTCAATTTTGATGTTAGGAATGTATTTGCACTTGGATCTAATTAGAGAGTTAGCTTGCTTCTCAATATCCAAATGTTTTGACTTTTTTAGCGGTTCGTACGTACTATCATCTTCAAGAATTTTCAAAACTCTGTTCTCATAATTATTTTTATCACATATGACAAAACGATTGGTTTTGTCAGAAGAAACGGCGAGTAAATTATTACTTTTTAAAAACGATTTAGTTTTTCGTTGTTTTTTCATATCTTCTTTGTACCGCTTATTTGATTTGGAGTACTGACTGTCTTTATCCATAATTCTTTTAGCTTCAAATTCAAACGCTTTTATTTTGTTTTCTATATCATAATCAAGTTGGGGAGCTAACTTGACACTGTTTTTATGAAAAGGTATGTTTATAGGAGTTACTTCATTATCATCATCGATAGTTAGATTCCATCTTAAATTGTTAGTAAGACATTTTAGAGAAATCTGATTGTTATTCGAAAATTGTTTATCAAACTTATTAGGCATGCGAAATTTTGGCCCACGACTCAGCATTTCTAAGACATCATCAGGAATCTCGATGTCAGTCTCATTACTAACACGATTATCATTACTAGCATGAGCGATTTTTGATGAACGTTCGTTCGCAACGGTAGTGTTAAACCAAAAAATGTCACAAAAACGATAGGGAAAATGCGGTCTTACCACACCAACATACTCTTCCCTGCAAACGAGATACTGTCTGTTTGTTAAGTTGTACCACTTCCATGAATGTCTTTTGTACATAATGTCTTCTTCAACTCTTGCGGCATCTTCGATATGTTGTAGGAAATGATGAGTGATATCTTCATCCAACTTTCTTGTGACAGACAAATAATCAAAGGAGCTGAGCATGTTGTCGAAGGCTCTTTGATCTCTGATTGAGGAAATTATGGACCGCAGAATCTCCAGTTTTAAAGAAGTTTCTTTTCGGCATAGTGCTTGAGATTGCTCAATTGATCTGGAGATGCGGACTTGATTATTGATGAAGTTTGGTATAACGGTACAGGAGAGACATGTTTGCAAGAAGAGGAGATGACACGATAATTTTACCATCCTCATGACAATGTTCACCAAATTCCTTCCACATTCTCGTACAGACTGTTCTGTTTGCACGGTTTTTATCAAATTGATGGCAATGTACGGGTGGACGTTTTCCATTTTGTTATGTTTACCAAAACACATGTTTCTTCACCCACTTGTATATTTGCCAGAGACGACACTCTTCATCTGGGGAACGGCCGGCCAACAAAAGAATGGCTTAAATATGCATCCGCTTGTGTGAATACACCAACTGAAAAAGTTGATTGGTTTGTAAGTCACTTCCTCAATCAACTAGTCAATCATGTTCCTTCGAACATAAAAAGTACTTATGATCTTATTAAAGATATAAATTTGACTGATCCTATACCTAACGGAAAAACCACCTTTGTTTCTCTAGATATCAAAAATCTTTATCCCAGTATACCTTTACTTGAAGGTATGAAAGTTGTAGTTGAATTTGCGGAACAACATTGGGACAAAATAGATAATCTGAATATAACGGTTTCTGATATGATTGATTTATTGAAGTTCGTTTCCTTTAATTATGAACTCGTTTTCAAAGACAAACATTTTCGGCAAATTAAAGGTTGTCCCATGGGATCCCATTTTGGACCCCCTTTTGCTATAATCTTTGTTGATTACATTGAAACTAAAGCTCTTGCTATTTTGGAAAAACACAATATTGTTCCAAAGCTGTTCCGCATATATGTGGATGAGTAAAGGGCAAAAGACCGTTCCAGGACACCATAAAATTCAAAAAAATAGTATCTTTAAAAACGACATAAATTCATGAATTTGAACCCTTTTTCAGGTTTTTAAGACCTAAATACATGAATTTAGTCCATTCAAAAAGTACCATTTTTTGAAAAATCGGTATTTTTAAAAACGACTAAATTCACGAATTTTGGTCATTTTTTCAGGTTATGAAGACCTAAATTCATAAATTTAGGTGTTTTTAAAAATACCCAATTTTTCAAATTTTTCAAAATCTCAAAATTTGAGAATTACAATTTTTACTCCCAAAATCATGACCGTTCCAGGACACCGAAAATATCAGAAAAGTTAAGAATCTCAAATTTGTGATTATGGCATTTTTCATTGCTCAAATCATGACCGTTCCAGGACACCGAAAATCATAAAAGTTGAGAATTTCAAATTCATGAGTTTAGACGTTTTTCAGGTTTTTAAAATATATCATGTGACTAAAGATATTTGAAGGAATTGGCATATTCTTAACAATAAGTTTAGGAGTATTTACAATTGTCATTTCATCTGGCGTTCTTACAATTCCTGTAGTTGCTACTGCTTTGCACTCAGATAAACACTCAATTGTAGAGAACATCTGCTTCTCGCATTTATGAATAAAAGGCATTTCAGTGTAAAGAGCTGTGACCTCCAACTCAAACATTTGAAAGGAAACAATGTATGAAAGAACAAACAGCTGCTACTACTCTGTGAAACAATGAGATTTTAATTGTACGTTAGGCAAGTTGTTTTAATTCTTGTCAGTGCGTCAGCACACCCGTATGACGTTAAGATATCTGCCAGCTGTACTATTTTCATTTACAGTTTTTCTCTCTCGTCTGTCATTGTATCGTGTGCTGCGCTGTGATCAGTCATGACACAAGAAGTTATCGAAGAGCAGTCAAACATTATTGCTACGTTTCCGGAGTTATTTACAGAAATTTCAAAACGATATATTTCCAATGATAAGAAGGAAGAATATAACACTTCCATCATTGAACAAATGGAGAAATTTCCTATTATTTTTGACCCTACATTTTTTGATAAGGAAAGAAAACGGAGAAGAAAAGCAAAACGCTTACTCGTGAAAGAAAAGAAAGAAAGAGAAAGGGGCGGAAAGATTGACGACCTTCATCATCAATTATCGACGTCTTTATCTACCCGATATGAATTTGTGGATTCCTTAGAAGACTTTGTTGAGCCTTCAGGAGATACTGCCGAAGCCATTGCAAATTTAAATACTCTTTATGTGATGGAGAAGAAAATTAACGTTATTAACTTAATGATGAAAATCTACCTGGGAAAACACGCGAATTATTTACTGGAACTGTGTGAAAAGGATAAGGCATACTTTCAACATTTATTGCAAACTAATAACATTTCTTATTCAAGGACTGAAATTGCATTTGCAATTAAATTAGGTAAGATGGCATCTATTTTTCCAAAGATTTGTAGACTAAATGTACCCTTACGTTTTTTGAAATCGAATTTATCATTTTTAGAAGATTGTCTTCGGAAATATGAAAGCTTTTGGAAAGAAGCTTAAAAGTAGTAGTAGCTGATTTTATTTTCTTTTACTGGAGAACGAAAATTCCTTGTCCACGGTGTGGACATATTGTTAATGCAATTTGTAATATTATAGTTAATAACCGATTGTTTTAAGGAAGTTGAATAGTAGTAGCTGATTTTATTTTCTTTTACTGGAGAACGAAAATTCCTTGTCCACGGTGTGGACATATTGTTAATGCAATTTGTAATATTATAGTTAATAACCGATTGTTTTAAGGAAGTTGAATAGTAGTAGCTGATTTTATTTTCTTTTACTGGAGAACGAAAATTCCTTGTCCACGGTGTGGACATATTGTTAATGCAATTTGTAATATTATAGTTAATAACCGATTGTTTTAAGGAAGTTGAATAGTAGTAGCTGATTTTATTTTCTTTTACTGGAGAACGAAAATTCCTTGTCCACGGTGTGGACATCAATATTTGTAGATTTGTGTGGTTGCACTTTTGTAAATATACATATTGAAATGTCCATGTGTTGTTTTTAATTTCTCATTTACGGGAATATAATAGAAACATTTTGTCTTCTATAAAAATGAGCAACATAAATGAGTTTTTTAAATTATACGGCAAACAAACTACGAATTTCGATTTAAATAGAATTTCAGAAGACTGTATTCAAAATATTTATTCAAAATATTTCTTTAAAAATGAATGAAACAAAAGTAGAAGAAGCCTCAACGGGGAAGAAAATGGAAGAAACCGCAAGAATATATCCTTCGTTATCATATGAACGTAGTTCTACTTTAATGGACATTGAAAAAATGAACAAAGAAAAACACAAAGATAGAGTTAGGTATATGAAGGATAAGGAATCTCAATTATTACTTAGACAAGAACATTATAAAAAATTAAGAAAGAGATGGACCAAAGTTAAGAATGTAACACAAGGAATTGGTATATTCTTAACAATAAGTTTAGGTGCTTTAACAATTGTTATATCTTCAGGTGTTTTAATAATTCCAGTAGTTGCTACAGCTCACGCCCTGTCTTAACCAACTTTTAGTCGAAAAAAATTGCACGGACATTATTTCACATTTTTTTGCTTTTGTGATCCCCACTGACAGAAAATATCGAAAAACGAAAATAATCGTCGGTGCCGTTCCCTAGATATATGCATAAATTCAAAATTCAAATTTTGAATTTCTGATTTGAATTATTTTGTGGACTCATTTTCACTGATTTTGGTGTCTGGGATGCTTTCTATCATCAAACAAGCGAGGAATAGAAAAATAGGCGATGTCATACCCCAGAAACATGCACAAATTCAAATTTCAAAATTCATGTTTTGATTATTGCACGAATTCAAGCTGGATAAAATGGTGTTTCTGGTTGATATAAATACAAAAAATACAAAAATTGTGAAACTTGTTGTCAATACAGTTACATTATTGAGCCTAAATAGCATGTAGCTACATGTACATGTACAATGTACATGTACATTTGCATGTAGTATTGTTGTTTTGTTCACCGAAACTTGTATTCTCTTATTTGATTAGACACACAGACAAGTTAATTGATTGATTGATCGTTCATTCATGGCGCACCATCAATAAAATATAGCTACATGTACATGTACATGTGCAATGTACCTGTAGTAATGTACATGTACATTTGCATGTAGTACATATTGTTGTTTTATTCACCGAAACTTGTATTCTCTTATTTGATTAGACACACAGACAAGTTAATTGATTGATCGTTCATTCATGGCGCACCATCAATAAAATGCACACTAAGCGACTAGCGAGGATGACTCATTGCAGCTGTAGAAGTTGTTGTGATCAAGACTGATTAGAGCTTACAAGAGTGACCGATTTAGGAATCCGTTGTTCAACACCTGCATTTTGATTGTCATTGATTCATTTAATTGTTCGGAGAATTCCGGCTGACGATGAATGCCGAAGTCGCGTATGCATTCTGTGCATTGGGAAAACAAAGGACATGAGACGAATAACCGATGAATATCGATCTATCATTGAAAAACATGTCATTCAAGGACTAAACCCTCACGACGACCGCCTACCAACTGCTTTGTGTACTACTTGTGTTCGTGTCTTAAGAGACTATGACAAAGGTAATTTCACGCGTGAGATCAATGTATTTGATCATTCTTTGATCGTGACTGCTCCACATACTCGTCAGTCTTCAAAATGCCTATGTTTGGTCTGTACAACGTCGTCATCAGTTCCCAAGAACATAGCTGGGAGGATCGGTGCTACAGCTCTACCAACTCACAAAGTTGGTCGCCCTTCAGCTCACGATACATCACGAAAGGAGACACCGACTGCCATGAGAATTTGTTCCCATTGTCTGTCTTTGTTGGCAAAAGGAAGATCACATACGTGTAACAAAAGCAGCAGACTGCAGAACATGGAACAATTACTTGAAGGTGGATCACGGAATTTTAAAGAAAAAGTAGCGGCGAATGTCATCAGACAGAAACTACATCCAGCGAGTTCAACTGAGAGTCTTGACTCTGTGACTTTAGCTACACATACCGGACGATCGCTGGTGCTCAGCCCTGGTCGCTCATCCACTGCTTCTCAGAAGTGCTTTGTTTCATCCGCAGACATGTCTGCAATTCAAAGTGACCTCAACCTATCCAATACGCAGACTCTAAAACTAGCTGGCCATCTACGATATGCTACATCGAGTAGAAAGACTATCCAGACAAATCTGAAAATTGATTTACAAAAACAAAATCATGCTCTGGATTCTTTATTTGATTCGGAAAATCACGAGTTCATCGACAAAGACGGCAAAATCTTGAAAAGACCATTCATTTACTGCAAAGACCTAAATTTGTTGATACAGACGGTCAAGTAGCATCGTGAGAAGAAATACAACAATTTGAAGATTGGGATTGATAGTGGTGGTGGTTCTCTGAAGGTCTGTGCAACTTTGAATTCTGATGTGTCGAACAGTGATCTCGACCAATTGCCCAGAAGACGTGGATATGCAGAAGGTGTAGCCTCCAGAACGCGAAGTGACAACAGCGTAAAACGACTCTTTATTATTGGCCTGATTCCCGATATTCCGGAGAATTACCGAAACTTGCTCTTTGTGTGGAATTATTTGAAGCTTGATAAAGTGAGCCATCCATTCACTATTGCTGCTGATTTAAAGTAGGCAAACTTGCTAGCGGGTCTGATGGCACATGGATCCTGTCATCCATGCACCTGGTGTGAGGTGTCAAAGGACAACATGATTGCAGGTCGACGCGGAGCGTCCAGAACTCTTGGTAGTGTTCGTAGCATGTTCTGGAAGTGGCATGATGCCGGTGCGGAAATGACCGAGGCAAAACATTTTGGCAATGCTGTCCACTTGCCAATTCCGAAACTGCCAGATGACGTTGTTCTACTGAACCTGATGCCACCACCAGAGCTACATCTGTTAATTGGCCCCGTTACGACGCTTTTGGATGCCCTTCACAACGTTTGGCCTGAGGCGGACGAATGGACAAATCGCTGTAACGTCGAAAGGCAGGCTTATCACGGTGGAGTTCTCAATGGGAACGGCTGCTTGCGACTTCTCAAGAATGTCGCCTTACTCGAAGAATTGCAAGCACCAAAAAAATGTGTCGATGTTTTCCGATGTTTGAGCACAGTGGTGGAAGGATGCTATGGAATGAAACTGAGCGAGACATTTGAGAATGACATCGATGATTTCATTCGTGCCTACAGGAAGCTCGGGATAAGAATAACTCCGAAGGTCCACGCAGTTGGGTTCCATGTAAAAGAATTCTGTGCTTCTCAAGGCAAGGGCCTAGGATTTTGGTCGGAGCAGGCATCCGAAACCGTGCATGCTGACTTCGAAAAAACATGGTTGCGGTACAAGGTGGGAGAGCAAAACGACAATTACTGCAACCAACTACTCAAAGCAGTGCAGGACTACTGTAGCAAGCATTTGTAAAATTTACATTTACATATATGTTGTGGTTTATGCTACAGTTTAACATACATGCATATTTCCTTTAGTTTGTGGCAAACAAATTTGTTAAAAAGATGGCAATTCTTTCAAGAAATTGACTTTTTGACTGTGATTCGACTTTTTGTAATTTAAAACTGATTCATAATGACGATTACAGTAGGTCCTTATTTAATAGCTAACTAAATTCAATAAGAATAAGAAATGAGCTTATAATAAAAAAGTAGGCTATAATGTACATGTAGGTCTGCATGTAGTCTAAAGTGCTGGTATATCTGTCTGACACAATAAGCGAAAATGCTATTGTAGAGAAAACAAATCAACAGACAGTGTGACGCAATTACTGGTATTAACTTAGGTAAAAATGCAATTTTAATTGAATTTTCAAATTTGAGTCTAGCTTTCCAAATGGAACTGAGTGACTATCTTTTTATTTGCATTTATATCAACCAGAAACACCACGGATATTAGTTTCATCCGGTTTGAGTCCGTGCAGTGATCATGACATGAATTTTGAAATTTGAATTTTGAATTTGCGCATGTTTCTGGGGTATGACATCGCCTATTTTTCTATTCCTCGCTTGTTTGATGATAGGAAGCATCTCAGACACCAAAATCAGTGAAAATGAGTCCACAAAATAATTTAAACCAGAAATTCAAAATTTGAATTTTGAATTTGAATTTATGCATATATCTAGGGAACGGCGCCGACGATTATTTTCGTTTTTCGATATTTTCTGTCGGTGGGGATCATAAAAGCGAAAAAATGTGAAATAATGTCCGTGCAATTTTTTTGAATTTTTTTTTGAATTTTTTTGAATTTGAATTTTGAATTTATGCATATATCTAGGGAACGGCGCCGACGATTATTTTCGTTTTTCGATTTTTTCTGTCAGTGGGGATCATAAAAGCAAAAAAATGTGAAATAATGTCCGTGCAATTTTTTTCGACTAAAAGTTGGTTAAGACAGGGCGTGAGCTTTAACAGGTACGGGTGTTTTTGCAACTTCACTTGTTACAATGTTAGATAAATCTTTAATATCAAAGAAACGAAAATCATTAAAACCTAAGCATTTACATATTAAAGAAGTCTAAGACAAATTACACTACTACTTTCAAAGAGTATGTGATGATAATGTTATTACGTTAGATGAGATTGAAAAATTTGATCAAATATTTAATGAAGTAAATCAAATATCATTTCAATTACAGTCAGAAAAGTTGATGATAAGAATATACAGGATGGCAAAATTTCGAGTGATGGTAAAATTTCTAATGAAGAAAATGACAAAATTTTTTTAGAAGAGCTAAAAACTTTAAGCGAAAATTTAAGCAAAACTTTATTAAACAAAACTTAAAACGAGAAAACTTTAAACGAAAAGATGTCAGACAACAAAGCAATAAAAAAATAATTTGTTCAGTAAAATGTTTTTGCTGTATTCCAATGTTACCACAAAATTCAAATATTATATTTTAAAAATGGATAAAATTAGAGCTGATAATTTTAAAAGAATTAAACAATTAGAAGAGTTAATAAAACAAAGAAATATTATGAAAGAAAATCATCTTCAACATAGAATGATAAAAGCTGGTATTCAATCTGATATGTTTGAAAAAATGCAGCAAACCGAGCAAGTAAAAACTGATTTTGAAAAAACTATGGAACCATTTAAAACTCTTGAAAAAGAACTTACAAATAATGATAAACAAATTAATATAACAGATCCAGAGCACAAAACTATATTAGATGACTATGGATTACTAGAATCAAACATTAATAAGAAATTACCAAAATCTATGCAATTTGAACATTCTATTTCATTTATAGAAGGAAAAACAATACCTAGATTTTATCTCGGTCAAAAAGAAATATTTCCACAACCTTTTCGAGGTTTAATTTTTTCACCAGATAAATATCCTTTTAATTTAGATAGAAATTTTGTTGATCTTTTAAGAGGAGCAGATTTAAAAAATTATGCTGTAGATGATCTTATAAAATATAAAGCTATGTTAGATAGAGTTGGTGCAGTAAAATCTCTTAGACGTTATAAACAATTAGAAAATTTATTATCAACGGGAGTTAAAGTAGGAAAAGGTTTTAAAACTGAAACAATTGTATTCTTACCAGATGATCCACAAGAATTACTAAATAGATTAAATATTTTAATATCTGCAATAAAAGAAGGACATAATTCTAGTTTCAATGAAATTCATGCTATATTGAAAAGACTGTTAGAAAAGAAGATTCTAAATGAAGAGGATTATAAAAGTATAACCGGACATCTCTGATGTCTTGAAGGGCTTCGCCCGTAGCTGAAATATGTTGTTTCTAATTTTTATCTATGATCTTTATCTATGATTTTTATTTATGATTTTTATTTATGATTTTTATCTATGACTTCTATCTATGATTTTTATCTATGATTTATATCTACGATTTTTATCTATAATATTTATTCAAAATTTTAACTAAAAAATGTGTTCAGCAGATTTAGACAAAATTAATAATCATTTAGAAAATTTGACAGAGATTTTGGGTTCATCAAAATTTAGTACGACGTTAAAAATTATAACAACTACTTCATCACACACTTGTAATTTAGAACCCATTCTTCAGTTAGAACAAAATAAAAATTATCAAATTGCATTGACTGATTTCTCTACATTTAACACTATTCAAAACGTTATCAAAGATGTGAATGACCAATTTAGATATTCTACTGATAAAGGCAAAACGTGGAAAATACCAACTTTTCTTCCTGGTTCTTACGAAGTTGAATCAATATCAAATGAAATTAAGAGAAATTTAGGTATACCATTTAAAGATAAGAAACAATTACATTTTGCAGTTGAACCGGCAGTTAATAAATTTTCTCTTACTTTAGACGAAAATCATCAAGTTGATTTTAATCATGATAGATCATTGTCAAAGCTATTAGGATTTAATAAACAAACCTATAGTCAAGGTTATCATTTAGGTGAGAAGATTCCAAAAATAACTGAAATAAATTCAATTGTTGTACATTGTGACATTATTGAAGGAGGATATATAAATGGTAAATTGTCAAATTTAATATTCAGTTTTCCAGCTTTTACTGTACCCATTGGTTATAGATTAAATGTAATTCTACAAACATATATATATTTCCCTATTACAAGAAAAACGATTAACAACATTAACATTAGAATCACTGATGAAAAAGGACAAGAAATAAATTTTGGAGGTGAAGAGATTATGATAGATCTTTTGGTTCGGGAGGTATAAACTCCCGTTCGGGAGGTATAAACTCCCGTTCGAGAGGTATAAACTCCCACGCGAAGCTAGAGAAGTTTCATTTTCTTCTTCTTCTTTTAAAATAAAAATAAAATTTTTTTATTAAAAAATGAGTGAAGTACTACCATTAAATAAAAAAAACTTAAATTTAATCATCATCCAAATTTATCTAATAAAGTTTTGTCAGTTATTTGCGGAAGATCAGGTTGTGGTAAAACGCATCTATTATTTAAAATTTTAACGACTCCAAATTTTTTGGATTATAACAATCTTATAATTTATACAACAACAGCAGAACAACCCGTCTATCAATTTTTAAAATATGGATTTGAAAATAATCTTAAAAAAACAGCAATTGCTTCATTATTCAAAGAATATGAAAAATCTGAAGATGAAGAAGAATTAAGTTCGTGGTGTGAAGAAGCAGCAAAAAATAGTCAGTTAGTAGAATCCAATAAAAATAAGCATATAAAAATACAATTAATAGATGATAGTGGTAATATGCAAGATCCTAGTAAACTAGATAAAACAATGAAACATTGTGTAATTTTTGATGATTGTGTTAATGATAGAAATCAGTCAGTTCAGAGAAATTATTTCACAAGAGGTAGACATAATAACTGTAGTGTATTTTATTTAACACAAAGTATGTATTCATTAGACGGAAGTGTTATTAGAAAGAATGCAAATATATTTATACTATTTGAAATAAATGCAAGAAACTTAAGTGATTTGTTAAGAGATTTATGTGTAAGAAATAAAGATGAATTTAAACAATCGTGTAACAATGCTTGGTCAAAAGATTATGGATTTATCACAATTAATATTGATAAAAAAATTCATGATAGAGTTATAGAAGATTTGTTTGCCGAGTGATAAAAATTTTTTACACTGAGCAATAAATAATAAAATTTTTATTCTAGACTGATTTTAATAATAAAATTTTTGTTCTAGACTGATTTAAATAATAAAAAAAATTTTTCTAGACGGATTTAAATAATAATAAATAAACTTTAAAAAGGTGAAGTAGTTATTCCATCAGGTAAAATTTTTCTTTTATCATCAAATGGATCTAATGCTAATTTATGTTCTTCTTTTAAATACATTTTATGTTTCTTTGAATTAAGTCTATAATTACATGCTGTTTTTATTTCATTATTAAATAATACATTTTTATAATCTTGAAATGTTATTTGATTAGCCACTGATGCCTTTGAAATTCCTTTTAATGTTTTATGTGTTTTAATATTATTAGTTGTATCATAACAGTAACATTTAGATTTTAAAAATATAGCTTCTGTTATGAAATCTTCATTTCCTTCTAATTCATCTTTTACTTTACATAAATCAGAAGGATGAATGATATCTTTTATTTTATCTATTTCTTCATCAAGTGAAGAATTAAACGGTATTGTTAATTCTAAGAAAACGGAATCCGTATCTGTAAAGTGTAATTTATAGTTTTTGCCATAAGTAGGTGCTAAATAATCATATATAAATTTATACATAAATAGTTTAGCTAATTCTAATATAGTGAATCCAATGAAATTAAACTTATCATGTTTTACGCTAATTCGACGTAAGTGTACAGCACATAGTTCATCACTAAATCTAGTAGTTCTTTTATATGTAGGTTTCCTTGTTAAATTTTGAAACCTATCTTTATCATAAACTATTTCAATATTTTGTCTATTACGCACATTTTCTAAAGTCTTACCATAAAATGCATTATTCATTAATTTGAAGAACACGTTTCCAAAATCATCTTTATTTCTTTTAGCTATTTTACGTTTTTCAATATTGAACTCTATATAATCTTTTAACCACCTTGATTTTCTATACACTAGTTTCCGGTGAATTTTTGTGAGAATCATTCCATGTTCTAAATACCAATCTAGCATTCTTCCTTCAACAACATACTTTCCTTTATTACTTTGTGTTAACGTAAGTTTTTTTGTTGGTCTGTATTTCTTAGGAATTATAGATTTTTGATAATCTGAAAAATCTTCTATATTGGGAATTTTGTTTTCGGGACAGAAAGGAAAATATTTTGTTTTATCTTTTATTTCATCAGGGTATACTAAATCAACTTCATATATATAACCATGATTATAATTTCCATCATATGTTTTTTGATAATCTAGAATATCACACCATTCCATCTCACCTGTTGGTAATTCTTGTATCATGCAAGAAGAATATAAGCTATTAAAATCATAATATAACAAATAGTTTTCTCTCATGATTTCATCAACTGCTGCTTGACTATGTTCATTTGATATAAGTTCTTCTATATTTTGATTAAACAATTTTATAAACTGATCGCTTTCTTCTGGAGATAAAGGTTTCATTATTCCATAATCATCAGGATTTACTTTTTTATTGTAACACTGTACATAACGATTACCTAAAACTGATGAAACATCACCTCTAATTCCAGATTCAAAAAATAATAATTTATCATATGTATTTTCTTTATAATGTTTAAGTTTAACATTTGTATGTTTTAATCCTGCTAACCATGTTAAACCTGGTGTAGAATAACAATAACATGGATCTATTCCGTAATATTCTAAACACATATCACGAAAGTTTTCAAAAAGATCAGCAAGGATTAATACATCTATCTGAAGATATTTCATTGTATAATCATACATTGTTCTACAATTTAACTCTCTCCAATTCTTTTCAGCTTCTGTATAATCTTTTTCGGATAATTGTGATTGTTTTAATGTTGATTTAAATTTATTTATTGGAGGAAGTTGTTTTTCTTCCATAATTTTATTCACAGAATTAAAATCAGTCTTCGACTGTGAACCGCAGGTTTTATCTCCAGTTATGTACTCATACGGAAATATTCCTTTTAAAGGTTTTAAATTATATTTATTTAATATTTTACATTGTTCAGATTTCAAAGTTTTTCCCATAACATCTAATGAATAAGGAGTAAAAAATCTAAATGCATCTAAAATTCTAATACAACCTAATTGCATTGAAAAATATTCTTCTTTTGTTTTACATAGTACATTTATTTGTTGTTGTTGTAATTTTTCAGATGAAAATAAATCTTTCATTATTAAATGGAAATCATATTCAGAACAATTATAGAAATATAGAGGAACAAAGTTATATTTAAATTTATTAGCATTAAGATTACAAGAATTATGTGCTGCACCTCTATATAATCCATTTAGATGATCATGATCTTTTACTTTGACGGCAGAGCCGTCGCTTCGCTTGTCAAGATATCTACCTTTGCCATTTTTATAATTTTTTGCAAATTCTTTTCCACAGTAATAACAATTTGTTTCATTAACAAAATTAATTTTTTCTTCATCAGTTAATTGAAGCATTGGTATATTTGTTTCAAGCAATTGTGAAAAACGACATTGTAATTCTTCTACTTTCTTTGTAAACATTTCTGAACTATCTTCACCATAGTATTGATAATATTCTGATTTAAATAATTCAGGATAATTTGAATGAATGTACATTCCCCAACATAATGGTTTTTGTTCAAATAAATATTTTTCTTTACTTTGTTCAGAATTATCATTTTCAGAATTATCATTTTCAGAATCGGGCGAAGCCCTGGAAGACATCTCCGATATCCCGTGATTTTGTGTCATATTAACATTATATGCTTCGAAATCACAATAAATAGTAAAGGGTACTTTATTTTTCAAATAATGTCCATTATATATTAAATAATCATCTTTAGGAAAAGTATTTTCAACTGCTTCATTTTGTTGGCAATTCTCCAAATGTCTATTCATCTCTTCTTTAGTTCTAAAGCTCGTCATACATTGGAGACAGGGAAAATTAGCATTATCTGAAGTTTTTGTAAATATAGAAACATTTTACACAATATAAAATGACCCTGATAATATAATATATTCGCTTGTGCTGGTTGCTTTGTCTGTTCTAGTTTTTCAAATTTATCTTGATATATTTCATGTGTTTCATCAATTTCTTTTGTAAGATTAAATGTATTTCGATGAAAATTTTGATTTAATATTTGTAGCTGTTGTTCATATTCTTTATCATATTGCTCTTCATATTGTTGTAGACATTTTTTTAAAGATTTATTTATTTTTTGAGTGGTTTCATTTTCTTCATTATTTAATTCTTTTTTGTCTTCATTTAATTTTTGAATCGTTTCTATCTTATTTTGATATTTATGGCCATATTCTTGTATTAATATTTTTGTTTGTTGTTGATAATCTGTTTTACATTTTTGTAAACTTTTATTTAAATTTTCTAATTTTTGTTGATATTCTAAAGATAAAGATGAATATTTGTAATTATAATCATCATTACGTCCTTTATAATTATTATGATTAATCATTATTGGTGATAGTGTTTTAACAATTTCAAATTTTTTAGTACATATTATATTTCCTTGGTAAAAAATATTATGATGCATGTAATTTCCTCTTTTATTGTATACTATTTCTGATTGATATAAATTTTTATTATTCAAATAAAATTTTTTTGAATCTGAGTAAAGTGGAGTAATTTTACCAATAGAAACATAATTCACATTTAATTCAAAAACATTTACTTCTATTAAATTTTTATTCTTTTTATGAAACTTTATTAACCTATTATAATCATTTGGAAATTCATCTAAACCATCCGAAAGATCAAATACATTTATGTATTCTTTTTTGTCATAATGACTTAGTCTTTCTTTATGATATTCTGCAGGATGTAAATGTGCTATAATACTCCACAGAAAACAATAATCATCTTCATTTTTTATGTTGATTATTTGTGGTGAACTGAAAGGTAAAGGAACATAACTACCACCAGTATTATTTTTATATTTATCAATTACTATTTTCTTAGATAGTATTTTAACAAATCTCCAACCAGATTCACGTAACTGGGCTTCAATTATACAATTTTCTAATTTAAGTATCATCGATTCAAATATGGGTTGTATATCATTTACATTATGAATTTCTTGTGAATTTGTAAAATGTCCTTGTATTATTTCTTCAGGAATTCCATCAGGTCCATTTTTTGTATAAAGTACTTCTACATTCATATAACATTTGAAAGATTTCTTAAATATTTTGAAAAAGTTGGATAGAATATCAGAAAAAGTTTTATCGGTTTCATTATGTTCAACAGATTCATTAAATAAATATTTTATATCTGTTACCGCTTCATCGGTTCGTTCAGCTTCATCAAATTCATCAGTATCGCTAAATAAATATCTTTCATCTGGTAGGGTCTCATCTTCACTATTAAAAACTTTTTTATATTCCGAATGTGAATAATCATCAAACATTTTTTTAACTTTTATATCAGTAGGTAATGCTTCTAGATAGTTTTCATAACTATTTAATTTTAATATATTTCCTTCATCAACTCGATCTACATTTTGTAAATGCAATTTACTATTTAAATGAGATTGATAACTTCTTTTTGTTTGCAACTTTTTTTTACATAAGTTACAATAAAACTTGGTATTTTCCATTTTTTTTATTTTTTAAAGAAAAAAATTGCGTTTTAATTTTAGATATAAACATTCTAATATCAAGGACTTGAGAGGTAATATATATCATTATATATTTCACGTTCTTTAGTTATTTTTTTTTGTCACATTAAGTTTTATCACATTAAGTTTTATCATATAACGTTTTATCAAAAGATAATTTAGATTTATTTTCACTAACTATTGATTCTTCATCATCATCATAAATTGATTCTTCAACATCATAAATTACACTTTTTGGTATAGGATGCCATTCGCTGATAGGATACCATTCTTTTATTGGTATATCTAACTCTAAATTACATTTTTTATCTGATAATAATATAATAGAGAAAAATATTGGTCTTTGATCTCTTTTGGAAAATTTAATAACCCCACCATCATCTGAATCACTTTTAGTTTTTATCAAAGATGATAAAATTTTAAATTGATTTGATGTAAATACTAATTTAAATTTTGTAGACCCGACACATAGTTGTCTAACAATATCTTCAACTATACCATCATTATTATTTTCAATTGTAAGAAAATGAAATTTAGATAAATTTTGATTACATATAGTATTAATATCATGTACATCAGTATGAGATATAAATTTTTCTTCACTTAAATTTTTATAATTACTAATATTTTTATAATCTTTTTTACCATTTACACCTTTTTCAGATGTTTCAGAATCATCATTTATATTATCATCATCTATATTATTATCATTATTATTATTATCATTATTATTATTATAAGATTCTTTAAGATCGGGCAAAGCCCTAGAACCTTCGGTTCGTTCATTATGATTATGATTATGGTCATTGTTAATAGTATAAGGTGTAGTCCACGTATAAGGTGTTGTCCACATATAAATTTTCTCTTGTTGAGTTAAGCCATTTATATAAGATTTTAATAAATTAATATTTAGGTTTGAATATAAACCTATATATGTATCATCATCATATCTTTGCGGCATTTCTAATGTTTCTTGTTTATAAATTGTGTCTCTATAATAAACTTGACATAATAATTCTTCGTTATGCTTTTTACTCTCTATGTGAATGTTATATTGGTTTTGTTCATCAATAAATAATCTAATTTTTTCCTTTGAGAAAGATTTTAATTTTTTAACTAATTCTTTAATTTTGGTATAATTAATAATTTTAGTTTCTATCCAATCAGTATTACTAATCGGCAAAACTGCTCTAATAAATCCGTAACCATTATTATGTCCTATTATAACCATATTTTCTTTATTTAATTCTACATATGCAACATCATTATATTTACTTACAATCTACATAAATTTAATAAATGGATCACCTGAAAATATACAATAATTAGTTTCTATAGAAGGTAAACCTTTAGTCTGTTCTCTAAATATTTCTGCTTGTAATTCAAATAAAATATTTACATCTATACATGGATTATTATTATTATTATTATCAAAACATTTATTTTCAAATCCCGCTGATCTCGTCGAATAAGAAGAACAGGATGATGCGGACGAATATAATTTTTTTAAATTTGCTTTTTCCATTTTTTTATTTTCATTAGAAAAAATTTTATTTTTTTTTCTCATTATATAGAAAAATTACTTTTTTATTGTTTTAAAAATGATGTTACCAAATGTTGGTGGAGGTGCATATATCCCGAATAATCGTGAATTAGAAATAGCGATAGAAAATTATATCATGAAAACTGGAGACGTTTTATCTGGTCCATTCCATCTTTCTATTCTGCCGCAACAAAATACAGAGTTAACAAATAAACAATATGTTGATACACAAATCAATCACTTAAAAGAAAAATACATAAACGATGTTTTGGTTCCACTGATGAATGAATTAAAGTTGCTTAAACTTAATGACAAATCATTAAACGAAAAATTATTAAAACTTGATAAAAAGGATAGAGAGCTAGAAGCAGATATAGCAAAACTTTTTAAAAAGAATTCTGAACAATCAAAAATTTTAATATTACTTTTAATAAAGTTAAAATCTGCAGTCATTAAAAATAAACATCAGATACAATTATTGAAAGAACAATTAGAAGATGAAATAGAAAAACTACCTGAAAGAATTAAAAAAAATCTAAAGCATTTACAAACTACATTCCAAAAAAGTGTTGATGAATTGAGTTCTAAAATTACTCAACAAATGAAAAAGATGAATAGAATAATAAATGAAGTAAACTCGCTTAATCAAAAAGTTGATAAAATGAAAACTCTTAAAAATAATTTAGAAAATGAATTAAAGAAAAATTTACAAGAAAACTCTAAAGAAAATATAGAACAGTTAGATGCTGTTAAAAGACAATTAGATGTTCTTAAAATTAAGTTAAATGCTCTTAAAGCGGCGTTGAAGATGAATCTGGAGAAAATGCAAGTTAATAGAAAAGAAATTAAAGTACATCACACGCTACTTGACGCAATAGATAAAATGCAACAGACAATTAATAAAGTTATCTCGAAGTTGTTGTCCATTCACAAACGTAAATCTTGATCGGACCAAAGCTCCTCGAGGCTTTAGCCGATCGGACCAAAGGTCCTCAGGTTACTAACCTATAGAACCAAAGGTCCTGAGGTTATTACCGAATCATACTAGGACTTAGATATATTCCAGAACCATCTTTAGTTTCTTTAATTTCAATTAAATCATCAACATTGTGGAGAATATTTTTAAGAACTCGTTTTCCTTCATCAACTAATTTTAATTTACTAATAAAATTATCTACTATTCCGTCACCCCTAGCAACTTTCTCTAACTCTCTATTATGACGTTTTTGTTCTTCTCATGCTGCTTTCTCTGATTTATTTTTATTTACTGCTTGGACAATACCAGCTGTCCCACCTGCAACACTTCCTGCTGCTGCTATGCCTCCTATTATTAGTGGAATTAATGGGAGAATCCCGCCATTCTTTTCTTCTTGTAATTGAATATTCTCTATCATTGGTTTACTTATGTAATACTTTTTTTATTAATAGTAATAGTTTTAGGGGTATTTTTGTCAACAATATTACGTAATTTTAATTCAACAGTTTTATTATTATTACTTTTCGCTTGCGACATTTTTAATAAAAAAATTTTAAGTTACCAAAAATTTTTAATCTATTCTAGTTATGAAAAATTTTAAGTTACCAAAAATTTTTAATCTATTCTAGTTATGAAAAATTTTAAGTTACCAAAAATTTTTAATCTATTCTAGTTACAAAAAAAATTTCATTACTAATAACCAACAAAATTAATCTAAGGATTTAATTAACTTATCGGAGCGAAGATCCTCGAGGCTTTAGCTGATCCTAGCCATCTTCCCATTAAGAATTTCAATAGAATATTTTACATCTTCTAGCAATAAACCATAAGCCATCAATGAAGTTGTGGAATCTTTCTTTTCAATATTAATTGTTACATCACAACCAGTCTTGATAATATCTTCAGATTGTGCACTTAAATCGAAACAGAAAACAGGATATAAATCTCTCCAATCTCCAGGAGTTAATTGTGGTTCAACCCCAAATTCTATACAAAGATTTCGATAAGAATCATATCCTTCCATAAATTGATTATTGGTATCATCGAATCTTAATGGATCAATTGGATATCGGGTTTCATTTAATGAAACTTGTAAACTTCGAATTGTATTAATATGAAAAAGATTGTTGTTCTTATCAAAACTTGGAGAATTATTTCTTTGAAATGTTAGTAATAAATATCTTGGAGTATTCGCAGTTCTAGTAAAATGCCAGTTAAATCTTTGTTCGGAAAAAGTTACTGAACTAGCAGTACGCTTTAGAAAATTTACTGGAATTGGTTTGTTAGTATTTAATCTTTTTGCAATAGCTGTTTCAATCTCTAAACTAGGAGTAATATGCTTAATCCACCATTCAAGTCTATCAATTTTTAAATATGCTTTTTTTCCAGTCTTACCAAAAAAGATTAATTCATTATTTGCTGTACGATGAATTATTAATTTAAATTTTAATTGATATGATATTTTATCATAATCTAAATATCCGAATAATGGAGACAATGACCAATTAACTGTCTGTTTACTTTTCTTGTTAAATTCACGTCTTTCTTTATATGCACTATTGTTTGTTTTATTTAAATGTTTTGCAATATTTTCTACATCTTTCGCAATTCCTGCGGCATCTGTTCCAGCGTAAGTTAAATCATCTATAATTATACCATCATTAGGATCAGGAAACCAACCTTCGATTTCATACTTTTTATTATTTTCACCAATTGTTACAAATCTAAGCATTGTATCAATTACACCTGGAGAATCACTTATTGTATCTATATTTTGAATTGCAACATCTAAACGCATTTGTGTAAATAATCTTGGAAAGAAATTATTCTCTAGTGCAATATTATCAGTATCTGGTAATGGTGCTGTAAAATTGGCATCACTATATATAGAATATTCACAGTGTAAAAACGAATCGGATAAATATAAATAACTCTGCTGATTATCAACTTCAAAAATTAAATCACCTCCAGTATTCACTCTACTGGAAGAACCGGGATTCATAGCAATTCTTATATAGACATTCTTTTTTTGATTATAACTAACACCTGGTGGTTCATCTAATTCAAATTTATTTTCGATAAGCAAAGACATTTTTATAAAAAATAATTTGACTTTTTGTTTTTTCTCACACACAGAAAAAATTTTGCTAAAAAATTTTACTAAAATATTTTTTTAAAATATAATTTTAGAATTTTGCTAGACCAGCTCCGCTACAGCTTTGCTGGTTAGACCGAAGGTTGCTGTTAACACTATTACCTCTTATTTCTTCAATTGAACGTTTTATGGCTACGCCTGATTTCAGTAATGGGCAAAAGACCGTTCCAGGACACCATAAAATTCAAAAAAATAGTATCTTTAAAAACGACATAAATTCATGAATTTAGACCCTTTTCAGGTTTTTAAGACCTAAATTCATGAATTTAGTCGTTTTTGAAGATACCGATTTTTCAAAAAATGGTACTTTTTAAATGGTCTAAATTCATGAATTTTGGTCATTTTTCAGAATATGAAGAAAAAAACCGTTTTTAAAAATACCCAATTTTCAAATTTTTCAAATTCTCAAATTTGAGAATTACAATTTTCACCCTTAAAATCATGACCGTTCCAGGACACCGAAAAAATCATAAAAGTTAAGAATCTCAAAATTTGAGAATTACAATTTTCACCCCAAAAATCATGACCGTTCCAGGACACCGAAAATCATAAAAGTTGAGAATTTCAAATTCATGAATTTTATCCATCTTTCAGATTTTTAAAATATATCATGTGACTAAAAATATTTCGTTAAAAATGGAAGAAACAAAAGTGGAAGAAACCGCAGGAATATATCCTTCGTTATCATATGAACGTAGTTCTACTTTAATGGACATTGAAAAAATGAATAAAGAAAAACACAAAGATAGAGTACGTTATATGAAAGATAAGGAATCTCAATTATTATTAAGATTAGAGCATTATAAAAAATTAAGAAAGAGATGGACTAAAGTTTAGAATGTAACACAAGGAATTGGCATATTCTTAACAATAAGTTTAGGTGCTTTAACAATTGTTATATCTTCAGGTGTTTTAGTAATTCCAGTAGTTGCTACAGCTTTAACAGGTACGGGTGCTTTTGCAACTTCACTTGTTACAATGTTAGATAAATCTTTAATAACTAAGAAACGAAAATCATTAAAAACTAAGCATTTACATATTAAAGAAGTTTATGACAAATTACACTACTACTTTCAAAGAGTATGTGATGATAATGTTATTACGTTAGATGAGATTGAAAAATTTGATCAAATATCTAATGAAGCTAATAAAACGCCATTTCATTTAAAGTCCGAAAAAGTTGATGATAAGAATAAACAGGATGATAAAACTTTTACTGATGGTAAAATTTCTAATGAAGAAAATGACAAAATTTTTTTAGAAGAGCTAAAAACTTTAAGCGAAAATTTAAGCAAAACTTTATTAAACAAAACTTAAAACGAGAAAACTTTAAACGAAAAGATGTCAGACAACAAAGCAATAAAAAAATAATTTGTTCAGTAAAATGTTTTTGCTGTATTCCAATGTTACCACAAAATTCAAATATTATATTTTAAAAATGGATAAAATTAGAGCTGATAATTTTAAAAGAATTAAACAATTAGAAGAGTTAATAAAACAAAGAAATATTATGAAAGAAAATCATCTTCAACATAGAATGATAAAAGCTGGTATTCAATCTGATATGTTTGAAAAAATGCAGCAAACCGAGCAAGTAAAAACTGATTTTGAAAAAACTATGAAACCATTTAAAACTCTTGAAAAAGAACATACAAATAATGATAAACAAATTGATATAACAGATCCAGAGCACAAAACTATATTAGATGACTATGGATTACTAGAATCAAACATTAATAAGAAATTACCAAAATCTATGCAATTTGAACATTCTATTTCATTTATAGAAGGAAAAACAATACCTAGATTTTATCTCGGACAAAAAGAAATATTTCCACAACCTTTTCGAGGTTTAATTTTTTCACCAGATAAATATCCTTTTAATTTAGATAGAAATTTTGTTGATCTTTTAAGAGGAGCAGATTTAAAAAATTATGCTGTAGAAGATCTCATAAAATATAAAGCTATAATAGATAGAGTTGGTGCAGTAAAATCTCTTAGACGTTATAAACAATTAGAAAATTTATTATCAACGGGAGTTAAAGTAGGAAAAGGTTTTATCTGAAAAACAGAAAACAGAAACAACTGTATTCTTACCAGAGGATCCCCAAGAATTACTAAATAGATAAAATATTTTAATATCGGCAATAAAAGAAGGACATAATTCTAGTTTCAATGAAATTCATGCTATATTGAAAAGACTGCTGAAACAGAAGATTCTAAATGAAGAGGATTATAAAAGTATAACGAACCGAATGTTCTAGGGCTTCGCCCGTAGCTGAAATATGTTGTTGTTTTTAATTTTTTTTATAAAAAATGTTTATTTAAAATTTTAACTAAAAAATGTGTTCAGCAGATTTAGACAAAATTAATAATCATTTAGAAAATTTGACAGAGATTTTGGGTTCATCAAAATTTAGTACGACGTTAAAAATTATAACAACTACTTCATCACACACTTGTAATTTAGAACCCATTCTTCAGTTAGAACAAAATAAAAATTATCAAATTGCATTGACTAGTTTCTCCACATTTAACACTATTCAAAACGTTATCAAAGATGTGAATGATCAATTTAGATATTCTACTGATAAAGGAAAAACGTGGAAAATACCAACTTTTCTTCCTGGTTCTTACGAAGTTGAATCAATATCAAATGAAATTAAGAGACATTTAGGTATACCATTTAAAGATAAGAAACAATTACATTTTGCAGTTGAACCGGCAGTTAATAAATTTTCTCTTACTTTAGACGAAAATCATCAAGTTGATTTTAATCATGATAGATCATTGTCAAAGCTATTAGGATTTAATAAACAAACCTATAGTCAAGGTTATCATTTAGGTGAGAAGATTCCAAAAATAACTGAAATAAATTCAATTGTTGTACATTGTGACATTATTGAAGGAGGATATATAAATGGTAAATTGTCAAATTTAATATTCAGTTTTCCAGCTTTTACTGTACCCATTGGTTATAGATTAAATGTAATTCCACAAACATTAATATATTTCCCTATTACAAGAAAAACTATTAACAACATTAACATTAGAATCACTGATGAAAAAGGACAAGAAATAAATTTTGGAGGTGAAGAGATCATGATAGATCTTTTGGTTCGGGAGGTATAAACTCCCACGCAAAGCTAGAGAAGTTTAATTTTCTTCTTCTTCTTTTAAAATAAAAATAAAATTTTTTTATTAAAAAATGAGTGAAGTACTACCATTAAATAAAAAAAACTTAAATTCAATCATCATCCAAATTTATCTAATAAAGTTTTGTCAGTTATTTGCGGAAGATCAGGTTGTGGTAAAACGTATCTATTGTTTAAAATTTTAACGACTCCAAATTTTTTGGATTATAACAATCTTATAATTTATACAACAACAGCAGAACAACCCGTCTATCAATTTTTAAAATATGGATTTGAAAATAATCTTAAAAAAACAGCAATTGCTTCATTATTCAAAGAATATGAAAAATCTGAAGATGAAGAAGAAATAAGTTCGTGGTGTGAAGAAGCAGCTAAAAATAATCAGTTAGTAGAATTCAATAAAAATAAGCATATAAAAATACAATTAATAGATGATAGTGGTAATATGCAAGATCCTAGTAAACTAGATAAAACAATGAAACATTGTGTAATTTTTGATGATTGTGTTAATGACAGAAATCAGTCAGTTCAGAGAAATTATTTCACAAGAGGTAGACATAATAACTGTAGTGTTTTTTATTTAACACAAAGTATGTATTCATTAGACGGAAGTGTTATTAGAAAGAATGCAAATATATTTATACTATTTGAAATAAATGCAAGAAACTTAAGTGATTTGTTAAGAGATTTATGTGTAAGAAATAAAGATGAATTTAAACAATCGTGTAACAATGCTTGGTCAAAAGATTATGGATTTATCACAATTAATATTGATAAAAAAATTCATGATAGAGTTATAGAAGATTTGTTTACTGAGCAATAAATAATAAAATTTTTATTCTAGACTGATTTAAATAATAAAATTTTTGTTCTAGACTGATTTAAATAATAAAAAAAATTTTTCTAGACGGATTTAAATAATAATAAATAAACTTTAAAAAGGTGAAGTAGTTATTCCATCAGGTAAAATTTTTCTTTTATCATCAAATGGATCTAATGCTAATTTATGTTCTTCTTTTAAATACATTTTATGTTTCTTTGAATTAAGTCTATAATTACATGCTGTTTTTATTTCATTATTAAATAATACATTTTTATAATCTTGAAATGTTATTTGATTAGCCACTGATGCCTTTGAAATTCCTTTTAATGTTTTATGTGTTTTAATATTATTAGTTGTATCATAACAGTAACATTTAGATTTTAAAAATATAGCTTCTGTTATGAAATCTTCATTTCCTTCTAATTCATCTTTTACTTTACATAAATCAGAAGGATGAATGATATCTTTTATTTTATCTATTTCAACATCAAGTGAAGAATTAAACGGTATTGTTAATTCTAAGAAAACAGAATCGGTATCTGTAAAGTGTAATTTATAGTTTTTGCCATAAGCAGGTGCTAAATAATCATATATAAATCTATACATAAATAGTTTAGCTAATTCTAATATAGTGAATCCAATGAAATTAAACTTATCATGTTTTACGCTAATTCGACGTAAGTGTACAGCACATAGTTCATCACTAAATCTAGTAGTTCTTTTATATGTAGGTTTCCTTGTTAAATTTTGAAACCAATCTTTATCATAAACTATTTCAATATTTTGTCTATTACGCACATTTTCTAAAGTCTTACCATAAAATGCATTATTCATTAATTTGAAGAACACGTTTCCAAAATCATCTTTATTTCTTTTAGCTATTTTACGTTTTTCAATATTGAACTCTATACAATCTTTTAACCACCTAGATTTTCTATACACTAGTTTCCGGTAAATTTTTGTGAGAATCATTCCATGTTCTAAATACCAATCTAGCATTCTTCCTTCAACAACATACTTTCCTTTATTACTTTGTGTTAACGTAAGTTTTTTTGTTGGTCTGTATTTCTTAGGAATTATAGATTTTTGATAGTCTGAAAAATCTTCTATATTGGGAATTTTGTTTTCGGGACAGAAAGGAAAATATTTTGTTTTATCTTTTATTTCATCAGGGTATACTAAATCAACTTCATATATATAACCATGATTATAATTTCCATCATATGTTTTTTGATAATCTAGAATATTACACCATGACATTTCACCTGTTGGTAATTCTTGTATCAGGCAAGAAGAATATAAGCTATTAAAATCATAATATAACAAATAGTTTTCTCTCACGATTTCATCAACTGCTGCTTGACTATGTTCATTTGATATAAGTCCTTCTATATTTTGATTAAACAATTTTATAAACTGATCGCTTTCTTCTGGAGATAAAGGTTTCATTATTCCATAATCATCAGGATTTACTTTTTTATTGTAACACTGTACATAACGATTACCTAAAACTGATGAAACTCCACCTCTAATTCCAGATTCAAAAAATAATAATTTATCATATGTATTTTCTTTATAATGTTTAAGTTTAACATTTGTATGTTTCAATCCTGCTAGCTATGTTAAACCTGGTGTAGAATAACAATAACATGGATCTATTCCGTAATATTTTAAACACGTATCACGAAAGTTTTCAAAAAAGATCAGCAAGGATTAATACATCTATCTGAAGATATTTCATTGTATAATCATACATTGTTCTACAATTTAACTCTCTCCATTTCTTTTCAGCTTCAGCATAGTCTTCTTCGGATAATTGTGATTGTTTTAATGTTGATTTAAATTTATTTATTGGAGGAAGTTGTTTTTCTTCCATAATTTTATTCACAGAATTAAAATCTCCAGTTAAACCAGTGTTCGACTGTGAACCACAGGTTAAATATTCATACGGAAATATTCCCTTTATAGGTTTTAAATTATATTTATTTAATATTTTACATTGTTCAGGTTTCAAAGTTTTTCCCACAACATCTAATGAATAAGGAGTAAAAAATCTAAATGCATCTAAAATTCTAATACAACCTAATTGCATTGAATAATATTCTTCTTCTGTTATACATAGTACATTTATTTGTTGTTGTTGTAATTTTTCAGATGAAAATAAATCTTTCATTACTAGATGGAAATCATATTTAGAACCATTGTAGCAATATAGAGGAACAAAGTTATATTTAAATTTATTAGCATTAAGATTACAAGAATTATGTGCTGCACCTCTATATAATCCATTTAGATGATCATGATCTTTTACTTTGACGGCAGAGCCGTCGCTTCGCTTGTCAAGATATCTACCTCTGCCATTTTTATAATTTTTTGTAAATTCTTTTCCACAGTAATAACAATTTGTTTCATTAATAAAATAAATTTTTTCTTCATCCGTTAATTGAAGCATTGGTATATTTGTTTCAAGCAATTGTGAAAAACGACATTGTAATTCTTCTACTTTCTTTGTAAACATTTCTGAACTATCTTCACCATAGTATTGATAATATTCTGATTTAAATAATTCAGGATAATTTGAATGAATGTACATTCCCCAACACAATGGTTTTTGTTCAAATAAATATTTTTCTTTACTTTGTTCAGAATTATCATTTTCAGAATCGGGCGAAGCCCTGGAAGACATCTCCGATATCCCGTGCTTTTGTGTCATATTAACATTATATGCTTCGAAATCACAATAAATAGTAAAGGGCACTTCATTTTTCAAATAATGTCTATTATATATTAAATATCATCTTTAGGAAAAGTATTTTCAACTGCTTCATTTTGTTGGCAATTCTCCAAATGTCTATTCATTTCTTCTTTAGTTCTAAAGCTCGTCATACATTGGAGACAGGGAAAATTAGCATTATCTGAAGTTTTTGTAAATATAGAAACATTTTACACAATATAAAATGACCCTGATAATATAATATATTCGCTTGTGCTGGTTGTTTTGTCTGTTCTAGTTTTTCAAATTTATCTTGATATATTTCATGTGTTTCATCAATTTCTTTTGTAAGATTAAATGTATTTCGATGAAAATTTTGATTTAATATTTGTAGCTGTTGTTCATATTCTTTATCACATTGTTCTTCATATTGTTGTAGACATTTTTTTAAAGACATTCATTTAATTCTTTATTTTCTTCATTATTTAATTTTTTATTGTCTTCATTTAATTTTTGAATCGTTTCTATCTTATTTTGATATTTATGGCCATATTCTTGTATTAATATTTTTGTTTGTTGTTGATAATCTGTTTTACATTTTTGTAAACTTTTATTTAAATTTTCTAATTTTTGTTGATATTCTAAAGATAAAGATGAATATTTGTAATTATAATCATCATTACGTCCTTTATAATTATTATGATTAATCATTATTGGTGATAGTGTTTTAACAATTTCAAATTTTTCAGTACATATTATATTTCCTTAGTAAAAAATATTATGATGCATGTAATTTCCTCTTTTATTGTATACTATTTCTGATTGACATAAATTTTTATTATTCAAATAAAATTTTTTTGAATCTGAGTAAAGTGGAGTAATTTTACCAATAGAAACATAATTCACATTTAATTCAAAAACATTTACTTCTATTAAATTTTTATTCTTTTTATGAAACTTTATTAACCTATTATAATCATATGGAAATTCATGTAAGCCATCAGAAAGATCAAATACATTTATGTATTCTTTTTTGTCATAATGACTTAGTCTTTCTTTATGATATTCTGCAGGATGTAAATGTGCTATAATACTCCACAGAAAACAATAATCGTCTTCATTTTTTATGTTGATTATTTGTGGTGAACTGAAAGGTAAAGGAACATAACTACCACCAGTATTATATTTATATTTATCAATTACTATTTTCTCAGATAGTATTTTAACAAATCTCCAACCAGGTTGACGTAACTGGGCTTCAATTATACAATTTTCTAATTTAAGTATCATCGATTCAAATATGGGTTGTATATCATTTACATTATGAATTTCTTGTGAATTTGTAAAATGTCCTTGTATTATTTCTTCAGGAATTCCGTCAGGTCCATTTTCTGTATAAAGTACTTCTACATTCATATAACATTTGAAAGATTTCTTAAATATATTATAAAAGTTTGTTAATACATTATAAAAAGTTTCATCGGTTTCATTATGTTCAACGGGCGAAGCCCTGGAACCTTCGGTTCGAACGGATTCATTAAATAAATATTTTATATCTGTTACCGCTTCATCGGTTCGTTCAGCTTCATCAAATTCATCAGTATCGGTAAATAAATATCTTCCATCCGGTACGGGCCAAGCCGTAGAACCTTCGGTTTGTATGGTCTCATCTTCACTATTAAAAACTTTTTTATATTCCGAATGTGAATAATCATCAAACATTTTTTTAACTTTTATATCAGTATGCAATGTTTCTAGATAGTTTTTATAACTATTTAATTTTAATATATTTCCTTCATAAACTCGTTCTACATTTTGTAAATGCAATTTACTATTTAAATGAGATTGATAACTTCTTTTTGTTTGCAATTTTTTTTACATAAGTTACAATAAAACTTGGTATTTTCCATTTTTTTTATTTTTTAAAGAAAAAAATTGTGTTTTAATTTTAGATATAAACATTCTAATATCAAGGACTTGAGAGTTAATATATATCATTATATATTTCACGTTCTTAAGTTATTTTATTTTCTTTATCATATAATGTTTTATAATATTAAGTTATTTTATTTTCTTTATCACATTCAGTTTTATCATATTAAGTTTTATCATATAACGTTTTATCAAAAGATAATTTAAATTTATTTTCACTAAATATTGATTCTTCATCATCATAAATTGATTCTTCATCATCATCATAAATTAGACTTTTTGGGATTGGATACCATTCTCTTATTGGTATATCTAACTCTAAATTAAATTTTTTATCTGATAATAATATAATATAGAAAAATATTGGTCTTTGATCTCTTTTGGAAAATTTAATAACCCCACCATCATCTGAATCACTTTTAGTTTTTATTAAAGATGATAAAATTTTAAATTGATTAGATGTAAATCCTAATTTAAATTTTGTAGACCCGACACATAGTTGTCTAACAGTATCTTCAACTATACCATCATTATTATTTTCAATTGTAAGAAAATGAAATTTAGATAAATTTTTATTATATGTAGTATTAATATCATGTACATCAGTATGAGATATAAATTTTTCTTCACTTAAATTTTTATAATTACTAATATTTTTATAATCTCTTTTACCATTTACACCTTTTTCAGATGTTTCAGAATCATCATTTATATTATCATTTATATTATCATCATCTATATTATTATCATTATTATTATTATAAGATTCTTTAAGATCGGGCAAAGCCCTAGAACCTTCGGTTCGTTTATTGTTATTGGATTCTTTTAAAATATTATGATTATGATTATGGTCATTGTTTATAGTATAAGGTGTTGTCCACATATAAATTTTTTCTTGTTGAGCTAAGCCATTTATGTAAGATTTTAATAAATTAATATTTAAGTTGGAATATAATCCTATATACGTATCATCATCATATCTTTGAGGCATATCAGCAGTTTCTTGTTTATAAATAGTGTCTCTATAATATACTTGACATAATAATTCTTCATTGTGTTTTTTACTCTCTATATGAATGTTATATTGATTTTGATCGTCAACAAATAATCTTATTTTTTCTTTTGAAAAAGATTGTAATTTTTTAACCAATTCAGTAACATTAATATAATTAATAATTTTGTTTTCTATCCAATCAGTATTACTAATTGGTAAAACTGCTCTAATAAAACCATACACATTATTATGTCCAATGATTACCATATTTTCTTTATTCAGTTCAACATATGCCACATCATTGTATTTACTTACAATATCCATAAATTTTATAAATGAATCTCCTGGAAATATACAATAGTTAGTTTCTATAGATGGTAAACCTTTTGTTTGTTCTTTAAATATTTCTGCTTGTAATTCAAATAAAATATTAACATCTATACATGGATTATTATTATTATTATCATTATCAAAACATTTATTTACAAATTCCGTTGATCTCGTCGAATAAGAAGAACAGGATGGAGCGGACGAATATAATTTTTTTAAATTTGCTTTTTCCATTTTTTTATTTTCATTAGAAAAAATTTCATTCTTTTATTTTTTTTAGAAAAAAATTTTTTTTTATTAGAAAAAATTTTATTTTTTTTCTCATTATAAAAAAATTACTTTTTTATTGTTTTAAAAATGATGTTACCAAATGTTGGTGGAGGTACATATATCCCGAATAATCGTGAATTAGAAATAGAGATAGAAAATTATATCATGAAAACTGGAGACGTTTTATCTGGTCCATTGCATCTTTCTATTCTGCCGCAACAAAATACAGAGTTAACAAATAAACAATATGTTGATACACAAATCAATCACTTAAAAGAAAAATATATAAGCGATGTTTTGGTTCCACTGATGAATGAATTAAAGTTGCTTAAACTTAATGACAAATCATTAAACGAAAAATCATTAAAACTTGATAAAAAGGATAGAGAGCTAGAAGCAGACATAGCAAAACTTTTTAAAAAGATTTCAGAACAATCAAAAATTTTAATATTACTTTCTATAAATTTAAAATCTGCTGTAATTAAAAATAAACATCAGATACAATTATTAAAAGAACAATTAGAAGATGAAATAGAAAAACTACCTGAAAGAATTTAAAAAAAATTAAAGCAGTTACAAACTACATTCCAAAAAAGTGTTAATGAATTAAGTTCTAAAATTACTCAACAAATGAAAAAGATGAATAGAATAATAAATGAACTAAACTCACTTAATCAAAGAGTTGATGAAATGAAAACTCTTAAAATCAATTTAGAAAATGAATTAAAGAAAAATTTACAAGAAAACTCTAAAGAAAATAAAGAACAGTTAGATTCTGTTAAAAGACAATTAGATGTTCTTAAAATTAAGTTAAATGCCCTTAAAGCGGCGTTGAAGATGAATCTGGAGAAAATGCAAGTTAATAGAAAAGAAATTAAAGTACATCACACGCTACTTGACGCAATAGATAAAGTGCAACAGTCAATTAATAAAGTTATCTCGAAGTTGTTGTCCATTCACAAACGTAAATCTTGATCGGAGCGAAGCTCCTCGAGGCTTTAGCCAATCATAAACGTAAATCTTAGCGTAAATATTAACGTAAATATTTTTCCTAAAAGTCAAATTTATTCCTAAAAAATGCCTATAATTTATAAACACAATCTTAAACATTTTGCTTCAAATCAAAGAATTGCTCATGAACCACGTATGAATCCTGTTTATCATTATGATAATAGAGAGACAGTTCACACGGAAGGAGCTGGCATCTTTTCTGGTATTGGAAGTATCGTTAACTTAATTAAAAATAATAAAGATTTGATTACATCTGCTGCAAAAGGAGCAGCTGCTATAGGTAGTACAGCTAGTGCAATATCAAATGCTGTCAAGTCTCAAAACGAATTAAAACAACTAGAAGCTATTCGTAAACTTAGGAATGATTCTGAAAAACTAAAAAATTTAAAAAAACTTTCAGAGGAAACAAAAAACAAAATTGCTAACATAGCTGTGGGGGAAACCTTGAGAAGCGGAGCTCCGTCTGATAGTAAACATAAGAAGAAATCAGGCGTAGCCATAAAACGTTCAATTGAAGAAATAAGAGGTAATGGTGTTAACAGCAACCTTCGGTCTAACCAGCAAAGCTGTAGCGGAGCTGGTCTAGCAAAATTCTAAAATATATTTTTTAGTAAAAATTTTTTAGCAAAATTCTAAAATTATATTTTAGTAAAATTATTTTAGTAAAATTTTTTAGCAAAATTTTTTCTGTGTGTGAGAAAAAACGAAAAGTCAAATTATTTTTTATAAAAATGTCTTTGCTAATTGAAAATAAATTTGAATTAGATAAACCACCAGGTGTTAGTTATAATCAAAAAAAGAATGTCTATATAAGAATTGCTATGAATCCCGGTTCTTCCAGTAGAGTGAATACTGGAGGTGATTTAATTTTTGAAGTTGATAATCAGCAGAGTTATTTATATTTATCCGATTCGTTTTTACACTGTGAATATTCTTTATATAGTGATGCCAATTTTACAACACCATTACCAGATACAGATAATATTGCACTAGAGAATAATTTCTTTCCAAGATTATTTACACAAATGCGTTTAGATGTTGCAACTCAAAATATAGATACAATAAGTGATTCTCCAGGTGTAATTGATACAATGCTTAGATTTGTAACCATTGGTGAAAATAATAAAAAGTATGAAATCGAAGGTTGGTTTCCTGATACTAATGATGGTATAATTGTTGATGATTTAACTTACGCTGGAACAGATGCCGCAGGAATTGCGAAAGATGTAGAAAATATTGCAAAACATTTAAATAAAACAAACAATAGTGCATATAAAGACAGACGTGAATTTAACAAGAAAAGTAAACAGACAGTTAATTGGTCATTGTCTCCATTATTCCGATATTTAGATTATGACAAAATATCATATCAATTAAAATTTAAGTTAATAATTCATCGTACAGCAAATAATGAATTAATCTTTTTTGGTAAGACTGGAAAAAAAGCATATTTAAAAATTGATAGACTTGAATTGTGGATTAAGCATATTACTCCTAGTTTAGAGGTTGAAACAGCTATTGCAAACAGATTAAATACTAACAAACCAATTCCAGTAAATTTTCTAAAGCGTACTGCGAGTTCTGTCACTTTTTCCGAACAAAGATTTAACTGGCATTTTACTAGAACTTCGAATACTCCAAGATATTTATTACTAACATTTCAAAGAAATAATTCTCCAAGTTTTGATAAGAACAACAATCTTTTTCATATTAATACAATTCGAAGTTTACAAGTTTCATTAAATAAAACCCGATATCCAATTGATCCATTAAGATTCGATGATACCAATAATCAATTTATGGAAGGATATGATGCTTATAGAAATCTTTGTATAGAATTTGGAGTTGAACCACAATTAACTCCTGGAGATTGGAGAGATTTATATCCTGTTTTCTGTTTCGATTTAAGTGCACAATCTGAAGATATTATCAAGACTGGTTGTGATGTAACAATTAATATTGAAAAGAAAGATTCCACAACTTCATTGATGGCTTATGGTTTATTGCTAGAAGATGTAAAATATTCTATTGAAATTCTTAATGGAAAGATGGCAAGGATAAGTTAATTAAAATTTTTTATAACTTAAAATTTTGACAACTAGAATAGATTAAAAATTTTTGTTAACTTAACATTTTTTCATAACTAGAATAGATTAAAAATTCTTAACTTAAAATTTTTGGTAACTTAAGAACTTTTCATAACTAGAATAGATTAAAATTTCTTTTGTAACTAGAATAGATTAAAAATTTTTGGTAACTTAAAATTTTTCATAACTAGAATAGATTAAAAATTTTTGGTAACTTAAAATTTTTTTATTAAAAATGTCGCAAGCGAAAAGTAATAATAATAAAACTGTTGAATTAAAATTACGTAATATTGTTGACAAAAATACCCCTAAAACTATTACTATACCTTTTCCCGGTCAAATTAGCATAATGTTCAATCAAATTAGCACGCGTGCAGTGAGCGCACGCAGAAGAATCATCATGACGTCAGGGGTATAATTGAATTCCCTATTTCATCTAGATTTACCCTCACTATATTTAGATATCAGTATTTAATTTAAGCCACAATTAATTGATAATGAACACTTGGTTTGTGGATTATCAGAATTTCTTATGCTACAGGTAATTAAGACAAGTCAGAATCCCATATTTATCAATTACAAAATGTTTCTTTAGAAATGGCATTAATCAAAAACAATGACTAGGTCTGTCTACCCAAACCAGAAATGCACTTAGTCAAAAATATCCTGTTTCTGTAGACAAGCTGGGGCATAATTCAAGGTATACTTGAACCATGCTGAACATTTCTCTCGCGTTATTTCCGACATACACGATTCTATGGTTCCTTTCAAGATAGACGATCTGTGAGCATGGAGCGTCATTCCCTGTGCAGCTGCAAGTTGATGGCTAGATAGTCTCACTTGTATTGATGGTTCACTCAATTTCCTCTTGCAGTGAGCTTTTAAACACGAAATGGCCATCTCAGTCATATTTAGAAATGGCGAATACCTGGGAAGAGGTTTAGTTTCATGCTCAGACAGCATAACCGGCGGCTTTCGATGTGCAGGAGCGTTGTCAAATATCAAAACAATCTCCTCGTCCTCAAGTAAAGCAGAAATTTCCATAACGAAGTAATTGAATATTTCTTGGGTCATTCCACCGTCGATAATTTTGTAGTGCACCAAACCAAACTTCTCCGAAACTGCAAGAACAACAGTAGTGTTTTTTCCTCGCTGCCCACATAATGAGCGAACCGCACGCTGTCCTCTCAATGATCGTCCTTGACTTCTACATGTCCATATATTGAATCCACATTCATCGAGATAAACAGTACATTTACTGCTACAAACAGGAAGAAGCCATTCCATGAATAATTTTCTGTCTTCTTTCAGCTCTTCGGTATTCCAATCGAAAGGCACATTTCGCAGAAGCTTTAAAGTTACAAGTTTTCCGTCGAGAAAGCGTGATACAGTCATTCGTGACACCATTGGACGATTTGGGAATTTTTCATGTAATTTTGCCGACAGCTCGAGTAAAGTTGCTGTAGGCTTCTCCTCGACGAAAGTTATTAAGGCATTTTGCATTTGAGGAGTCAGAATGGACAGTGAGCCTCCTCTGGGTAAATTTTCTCGCCTTCCAGTTCTTTGATATCTTTGAATTATTCCATAAGCCGTTCGACGATTAATTTGCAGGGTATCGGCAATAAAAATAAAGTCACGGCTTTCATCAAAAGCATTTATGAGACTCTCACGAGCTTCGGTGGATATCCGCATGTACGGCATCGTGCGAAACGATTGGGTGCTGATAACGCGCTGCGAATATCATTGTGAAGCGCGCTAATTTCATTGAACATAGCAGATACAGTGAAATTCACAATTAGAATGCGTCACACGGGCGCTAATGTCATTTCTATAAATAGCTAATAATAGGGATGACGCTGAAATAACGTCAGCAATCCTGTGCGCCTCCCTTTCCTCGCGTGCTAATTTGACTGAACAGCTTGCTAATTTGACCGGGAAAAGGTATATTAATAAAAAAAGTATTACATAAGTAAACCAATGATAGAGAATATTCAATTACAAGAAGAAAAGAATGGCGGGATTCTCCCATTAATTCCACTAATAATAGGAGGCATAGCAGCAGCAGGAAGTGTTGCGGGTGGGACAGCTGGTATTGTCCAAGCAGTAAATAAAAATAAATCAGAGAAAGCAGCATGAGAAGAACAAAAACGTCATAATAGAGAGTTAGAGAAAGTTGCTAGGGGTGACGGAATAGTAGATAATTTTATTAGTAAATTAAAATTAGTTGATGAAGGAAAACGAGTTCTTAAAAATATTCTCCACAATGTTGATGATTTAATTGAAGTTAAAGAAACTAAAGATGGTTCTGGAATATATCTAAGTCCTAGTATGATTCGGTAAAACTTTTATTTTATCTTTTAAAATGAATTCTACAAATTCCGAAAATTTAATTAAATTAAAAATTGCTAATTTAGAGTTATTAAATTATCTATTAAACAAAAATAAAAACTCAAATTGTCAGCATATTGGAGGTGACATACAAAAAACATTAGAAATCTTTCCTGGTTGTATTTGGAGTAAATATTTGAAAGAAAAACATCTTCCTGGTCATTCATATACCGGTCCAGGAACTCGATTAGATATAAGACTAGATGAGAATAATAATCCGAAACCAGGTGAAGAACCAATAAATAGAAAAGATGCCGCAGCTTACAGGCATGATTTAGCTTATCGAAATCATGATCTAAGTTCTCGACATGCAGCTGATAAGAAAATGATTCAAGAATTAGATAGTATTCAAAATCCTTCCTTTAGAGAAAGAATTGAAAGAATGTTTGTTAAGAAAGCTTTACAAGCTAAAATATTATTCGGTCAGGGTATTGATCCGTCAGCAAATGAAACGACAGCAAACCTGTCTGAGAGCAACGCTCGAACTTATGCCTCCGAAATCCACAAGGAATACAGAAGGCCTAAATATTTATTGAAAGTAAAAGTATTTAATAAAGATGATATTTGGAGTGCTGATCTTATTCATATGCCGAATGAAAAAGATTATAAATACGCATTGACCGTTATAGATTTATATACACGATACGCTTGGGTAAAGCCTTTAAAAAATAAAAGTGGTCTATCAGTTAAATATGCGTTTGAAGAAATCCTTAAAGAAAGTAATAGAAAGCCAAGGAAACTGTTTGTTGATAAAGGGTCGGAATTTTATAACCGAAACGTTCAGCCACTATTTGAAACTGTTTATTCAACTGAAAATGCAGGGAAGGCCGTAGTGATAGAAAGATTCAATCGGACGTTAAAAAATAATTTATTTAAAAAATTTGCTTAGCAAAGAAATCAGAAATGGTTGAAGATATTACCAGGAGTTGTAGAAGAGTACAATAATAAAGTTCATTCTGGTATTGAAGAAACTCCAAAGAATGCTTCTGACGACCCCGATTTGATAAGAAAAAAAATATTCGAGAATAATTATTCGCATGAGAGTAATCCGAATTTGCAGAAACTTAAGCCGAAATTTAAAATTGGAGATAGAGTTAGAATATTTAAATATAAGAATAAATTTGAAAAAGGCTTTGTTGGTTATTGGACTAAAGAGATATTTTAAGTTTGTAAAATAAACCAAACTTATCCGATTACTTACGAAATCAAAGATTTAGATGATGAAAATATCAGAGGCCGATTTTATCAAAATGAATTACAACGAAGTGATTTTTAATTATCATTGTCATTATTATTGGAACTAACGTTTCGGGAATGAAATTCCCTTGTTCAATTCTAACATGATATCAAGAAATGGTACTCCTTTTTGTAATTTAAATAAAACATAAACACATAATTGACCACAGTAAGTAGTTCCCGGTTTTTGAATTTGAAATGTATTATAAATTCCATTGCCAAGTAATTTTTTGACTTCGTTTGTTGGAGGTAAACCATAAGAGTCGAACCAATAGTTCTCAGCCTCCGGGCGGTCGAAATAGTAATTATCTCGATTTTTATTAAAGATACCTGCAGACCAATGTATTCCTTTTTGGTCTGACGTATGAAGATTTGTTATGAAATTTATAGTTATAACTTTGTTCCGGGAACTGAAGGTTCCTGTTGGCTTATTTTTTAGGAATTGTAATTCGGCTCTCATTAGAACATGAAAATTCTTTATTCCCAATTGATTTGCGATTTTCTTTAAATCGAAATTCGTTGTTGTTTGTGTTCCATATAATTTCAAAAACTCATTTATGTTGCTCATTTTATAATAAAAAAAATTTCTTAAGGGACCCCTAGAAGTCAGAAGGGAGGGGGTATTGATTTAAAACTGTTCTCTAATGATGACTTTCCTTACTACTTATTCGATTTTGAAATGATTTAATTTTATCTAAATTGAAAAGGTACATTTGTAAAAGATCGGTTTATTAGCGGAGTTAGTGTTTCGCACATCTTTAGTCAACTGCAAATCATTTCTCATCAATTTGTGAAAATTCTGTATTCCCAATTGATTTGCGATCTTATTTAAATCGAAATTTGACGTGGTTTTGTTTGCCGTATATTTTTAGAAAGTCTCTAATGTTACTCATTTTAAATGGAATAAAATCTATTTCAGACATTTCTCAAAAGAATTGCCGTGTAGCAGCTGCTAAAATTGCTTCAGCTGATAGGGGTGAAGGAAATCACAGACAATAGCGCATGATGTGGGTTGTGAAATCTCATTCACACTATGAGAACAAAAGAACAAATACAATCTAAACACAATAGACATATGAGAGAGAAGAGAAATGAATGAGCATTTCTCTTCATTTTGGTTTCCATAACAATCATTCATGCGACATTATTTTGAATGGAAAAATACACCAATTGTCGAACCATATCGGCGCTTTTATCGGCAGCCATATCGACACATTTTCCGGCTCCCAGAACAATTTTGGTGTAAATTTCCATTAGCGTTCAAGGTCATTCTATTAAAAGCATACGGGAATTATTCTCATTGAAGACAAGCAATTGTTTTAAAGAATGCATGTCATTGTGAATACAATATTCCTGTAACAGACAGGATCGAGAGAGAGAGAAAGAAAGAAGTCACGCTGCTCCGTAAAATGTTAATTGAGATAACGAAGGATATATTCTTGCGGTTTCTTCAACTTTTGTTTCATCCACTTTTGTTTCTTCCATTTTTAAAGAAATATTTTTAGTCACATGATATATTTTAAAAACCTGAAAGATGGATAAAATTCATGAATTTGAAATTCTTAACTTTTATGATTTTCGGTGTCCTGGAACGGTCATGATTTTCAAGGTAAAAATTGTAATTCTCAAATTTTGAGATTCTTAACTTTTCTGATTTTCGGTGTCCTGGAACGGTCATGATTTTAAGGGTGAAAATTGTAATTCTCAAATTTGAGAATTTGAAAAATTTGAAAATTGGGTATTTTTAAAAACGGTTTTTTTCTTCATAACCTGAAAAATGACCAAAATTCATGAATTTAGACCATTTAAAAAGTACCATTTTTTTGAAAAATCGGTATCTTTAAAAACGACTAAATTCATGAATTTAGGTCTTAAAAACCTAAAAGAGGGTCTAAATTCATGAAGTTATGTCGTTTTTAAAGATACTATTTTTTTGAATTTTATTGTGTCCTGGAACGGTCTTTTGCCCATTACTGATTTCTTCTTATGTTTACTATCAGACGGAGCTCCGCTTCTCAAGGTTTCCCCCACAGCTATGTTAGCAATTTTGTTTTTTGTTTCCTCTGAAAGTTTTTTTAAATTTTTTAGTTTTTCAGAATCATTCCTAAGTTTACGAATAGCTTCTAGTTGTTTTAATTCGTTTTGAGACTTAACAGCATTTGATATTGCACTAGCTGCACTACCTATAGCAGCTGCTCCTTTTGCAGCAGATGTAATCAAATCTTTATTATTTTTAATTAACTTAACGATACTTCCAATACCAGAAAAGATGCCAGCTCCTTCCGTGTGAACTGTTTCTCTATTATCATAATGATAAACAGGATTCATACGTGGTTCATGAGCAATTCTTTGATTTGAAGCAAAATGTTTAAGATTGTGTTTATAAATTATAGGCATTTTTTAGGAATAAATTTGACTTTTAGGAAAAATATTTACGTTAATATTTACGTTTATGATTGTTTAGTAACCTGAGGACCTTTGGTCCGATCGGCTAAAGCCTCTGAACAAGGTTCTATTCGGTAAAACATTTATTTTATCTTTTAAAATGAATTCTACAAATTCCGAAAATTTAATTTAATTAAAAATTTCTAATTTAGATTTATTAAATTATCTATTAAACAAAAATAAAAACTCAAATTGTCAGCATATTGGAGGTGACATACAAAAAACATTAGAAATCTTTCCCGGATTTATTTGGAGTAAATATTCGAAAGAAAAACATCTTCCTGGTCATTCATATACCGGTCCAGGAACTCGATTAGATATAAGACTAGATGAGAATAATAATCCGAAACCAGGTGAAGAACCAATAAATAGAAAAGATGCCGCAGCTTACAGGCATGATTTAGCTTATCGAAATCATGACCTAAGTTCTCGACATGCAGCTGATAAGAAGATGATAGAAGAATTAGATAGTATTCAAAATCCTACATTTAGAGAAAAAATTGAAAGAATGTTTGTTAAGAAAGCTTTACAAGCTAAAATATTATTCGGTCAGGGTTTAAATGAAACGACAGCAAAACTGTCTGAGAGCAACGCTCGAACTTATGCCTCCGAAATTCATAAAGAATACAGAAGGCCTAAATATTTATTGAAAGTGAAAGTATTTAATAAAGATGATATTTGGAGTGCTGATCTTGTTCATATGCCGAATGAAAAAGATTATAAATACGCATTGACCGTTATAGATTTATATACACGATACGCTTGGGTAAAAGTAGTATATAGTGTGATATCCGGCGCGACGCTTCGCTTCGCTTTGCTTCGCTTCGCTTGCGCCGGATGTCACACTTTTGCGGGGTTTTTCAAAATTTTCAAAAAAATCAAAATTTTAAGTATTTAGGTAGACTTCAAATTTCACGTGGCCGAAGGCGAAAGGGCGGAAATTTAAGTTGTCTCAAAATATCACGTAATCGAAAATTTAAGTTGTCTCAAAATATCACGTGGTCTAAGAGTTTTGAAAATTTAGGCAGACGAAAACTTAAGTTGTCTCAAAATATCACGTAGTCTCAATATACCAGAAGATTGTATTCAAAATATTTATTCAAAATATTTCTTTAAAAATGGAAGAAACCTCAGAAATGGAAGAAACCGCAAGACTATATCCTCCGTTATCTCAATTAAAAACAAGTGAAATGGATCTCAATTATTATTAAGATTAGAGCATTATGATAAATTAAGAAGACACAATTATTACTTAGACATTCTTCGTTATTGTATTCTCAACATTATTTAAAGTACTAATTGTGTGAACTAGAAGATCATTGTAACTCATAAACTCAAAATTATTCAATGAACCCGTACACTGGCTGATAATTGAAGAGAGACAGAGATTGAAGAGAGAAAGAGATTTATTGTTCTGACGACGGAAAACATGTAACAGCTTTCCCCTAAAATTATGTTGAACAGCGCAATCATTTGTCATTTCAATTTACGCATCCGTAAAATTTTGACATTTCAATTTACGCGTGCGTAAAAGTTTTGACATTTCAATTTACCCCTACGTAAATTATTTTCAGAATCTGTTTTCAAAATCCATTTGTAAAGTCTGTTTTCAAAATTCATTTAGCGTTTCTTCTCTTCGCTGTATTGATTAAAAGTACTTCCCATTGTGAAGACATGAATAGATTAAGCACATAAGAAGACATTGACAATAAAATTCTTCTTCTAAATTTAGAACGCATAGACGGCAACATGCGGGATAGTTGTTATGGCAATTTTAAACAATCATTTTAACGATGAAACATATTAACAAATGAAGTTCATTAAGAAAATGGAAATATGTAAAACAATATAGATTAGAATAATTATAATATAATCATTTCAAAATCGAATAAGTGGTAAGGAAATTCATCATTATGGAACAGTTTTAAGTCAATCCCCCTTTTCTGATTTCACTTCTTTGAAAGGGGACACTATCAGAAATTTATTCCATTTAAAATGAAAAACATAAATGATTTCTTGAAACAATACGGTAAACAAACAACTACTAATTTCGATTTAAATAGAATTTCAGAAGATTGTATTCAAAATATTTATTCAAAATATTTCTTTAAAAATGGAAGAAACAAAAGTGGAAGAAACCGCAAGAATATATCCTTCGTTATCATATGAACGTAGTTCTACTTTAATGGACATTGAAAAAATGAACATTGAAAAACACAAAGATAGAGTACGCTATATGAAAGATAAGGAATCTCAATTATTATTAAGATTAGAGCATTATAAAAAATTAAGAAAGAGATGGACTAAAGTTAAGAATGTAACACAAGGAATTGGCATATTCTTAACAATAAGTTTAGGTGCTTTAACAATTGTTATATCTTCAGGTGTTTTAGTAATTCCAGTAGTTGCTACAGCTTTAACAGGTACGGGTGCTTTTGCAACTTCACTTGTTACAATGTTAGATAAATCTTTAATAACTAAGAAACGAAAATCATTAAAAACTAAGCATTTACATATAAAAGAAGTCTATGATAAACTACATTACTACTTTCAAAGAGTATGTGATGATAATGTTATTACGTTAGATGAGATTGAAAAATTTGATCAAATAGCTAATGAAGTAAATCAAATATCATTTCAATTACAGTCAGAAAAAGTTGATGATAAGAATAAACAGGATGGCAAAATTTCGAGTGATGGTAAAACTTTTACTGGTGGTAAAATTTCTAATAAAGAAAATGACAAAATTTTTTTAGAAGAGCTAAAAACTTTAAGCGAAAATTTAAGCAAAACTTTATTAAACAAAACTTTATTAAACAAAACTTAAAACGAGAAAACTTTAAACGAAAAGATGTCAGACAACAAAGCAATAAAAAAATAATTTGTTCAGTAAAATGTTTTGTTGTATTCCAATGTTACCACAAAAAATTCAAATATTATATTTTAAAAATGGATAAAATTAGAGCTGATAATTTTAAAAGAATAAAACAATTAGAAGAGTTAATAAAACAAAGAAATATTATGAAAGAAAATCATCTTCAACATAGAATGATAAAAGCTGGTATTCAATCTGATATGTTTGAAAAAATGCAGCAAACCGAGCAAGTAAAAACTGATTTTGAAAAAACTATGAAACCATTTAAAACTCTTGAAAAAGAACTTACAAATAATGATAAACAAATTGATATAACAGATCCAGAACACAAAACTATATTAGATGACTATCGATTACTAGAATCAAACATTAATAAGAAATTACCAAAATCTATGCAATTTGAACATTCTATCTCATTTATAGATGGAAAAACAATACCTAGATTTTATCTCGGACAAAAAGAAATATTTCCACAACCTTTTCGAGGTTTAATTTTTTCACCAGATAAATATCCTTTTAATTTAGATAGAAATTTTGTTGATCTTTTAAGAGGAGCAGATTTAAATAATTATGCTGTAGAAGATCTCATAAAATATAAAGCTATGTTAGATAGAGTTGGTGCAGTAAAATCTCTTAGACGTTATAAACAATTAGAAAATTTATTATCAACGGGAGTTAAAGTAGGAAAAGATTTATCTGAAAAACAGAAAACAGAAAATACTGTATTCTTACCAGATGATCCACAAGAATTACTAAATACATAAAATATTTTAATATCGGCAATAAAAGAAGGACATAATTCTAGTTTCAATGAAATTCATGCTATATTGAAAAGACTGTTAGAAAAGAAGATTCTAAATGAAGAGGATTATAAAAGTGTAGCTGAAATATGTTGTTTCTAATTTTTATCTATGATTTTTATCTATGATTTTCATCTATGATTTTTATCTACGATTTTTATCTATAATATTTATTCAAAATTTTAACTAAAAAATGTGTTCAGCAGATTTAGACAAAATTAATAATCATTTAGAAAATTTGACAGAGATTTTGGGTTCATCAAAATTTAGTACGACGTTAAAAATTATAACAACTACTTCATCACACACTTGTAATTTAGAACCCATTCTTCAGTTAGAACAAAATAAAAATTATCAAATTGCATTGACTAGTTTCTCCACATTTAACACTATTCAAAACGTTATCAAAGATGTGAATGATCAATTTAGATATTCTACTGATAAAGGAAAAACGTGGAAAATACTAACTTTTCTTCCTGGTTCTTACGAAGTTGAATCAATATCAAATGAAATTAAGAGACATTTAGGTATACCATTTAAAGATAAGAAACAATTACATTTTGCAGTTGAACCGGCAGTTAATAAATTTTCTCTTACTTTAGACGAAAATCATCAAGTTGATTTTAATCATGATAGATCATTGTCAAAGCTATTAGGATTTAATAAACAAACCTATAGTCAAGGTTATCATTTAGGTGAGAAGATTCCAAAAATAACTGAAATAAATTCAATTGTTGTACATTGTGACATTATTGAAGGAGGATATATAAATGGTAAATTGTCAAATTTAATATTCAGTTTTCCAGCTTTTACTGTATTATTGGTTATAGATTAAATGTAATTCCACAAACATTAATATATTTCCCTATTACAAGAAAAACTATTAACAACATTAACATTAGAATCACTGATGAAAAAGGACAAGAAATAAATTTTGGAGGTGAAGAGATTATGATAGATCTTTTGGTTCGGGAGGTATAAACTCCCGTTCGAGAGGTATAAACTCCCACGCGAAGCTAGAGAAGTTTAATTTTCTTCTTCTTCTTTAAAAATAAAAATAAAATAAAAATAAATTTTTTTATTAAAAAATGAGTGAAGTACTACCATTAAATAAAAAGAAATTTAAATTTAATCATCATCCAAATTTATCTAATAAAGTTTTGTCAGTTATTTGCGGAAGATCAGGTTGTGGAAAAACGTATCTATTATTTACAATTTTAACGACTCCAAATTTTTTGGAATATAACAATCTTATAATTTATACAACAACGGCAGAACAACCCGTCTATCAATTTTTAAAATATGGATTTGAAAATAATCTTAAAAAAACAGCAATTGCTTCATTATTCAAAGAATATGAAAAATCTGAAGATGAAGAAGAAATAAGTTCGTGGTGTGAAGAAGCAGCAAAAAATAGTCAGTTAGTAGAATCCAATAAAAATAAGCATATAAAGATACAATTAATAGATGATAGTGGTAATATGCAAGATCCTAGTAAACTAGATAAAACAATGAAACATTGTGTAATTTTTGATGATTGTGTTAATGACAGAAATCAGTCAGTTCAGAGAAATTATTTCACAAGAGGTAGACATAATAACTGTAGTGTTTTTTATTTAACACAAAGTATGTATTCATTAGACGGAAGTGTTATTAGAAAGAATGCAAATATATTTATACTATTTGAAATAAATGCAAGAAACTTAAGTGATTTGTTAAGAGATTTATGCGTAAGAAATAAAGATGAATTTAAACAATCGTGTAACAATGCTTGGTCAAAAGATTATGGCTTCATTACAATTAATATTGATAAAAAAATTCATGATAGAGTTATAGAAAATATTTTCGCGGTGTGACCGAACGGAGTGACCGAATAATTTTTTCTTATAAATTTTTTGTTAATAAAGATTAAAAAAAATATGTTGGATGCTTATAAGATAGAGCATGTACCAGTTTTAAAAGATTATCGTCATCCTACAAATCCTGTAAATTCGAAGAAAGAAGTTAGATTTTATTATCATCATAAATACATAGCGCTCGTTACAGATTATAAAACAAAACATGGTATTAAACCGTGTGTTAAAACAAAAGACGTTCCACTTTGTTTAAGAAGTTTCCGAGTATTTTTGGCGTATAATAATTTATGGTGGTTGGTTAAGAAAGAACATTTAACAACACATGAATTAGAAACATTATATCAATTAAATATTCCTGTGTATATGTAAAAACGGAACCGAGGTTCTTTTTAAAAATTTATTTTTTCTTTTAAAAAATATGAATCGTGAAATGTCTCTCGGACAAACGTCTAGGATTGATGAATTAATCAAGAAACAAACTGCTGAGTTTGATGCGCAAATTAAACATAGTACACGTAGTAAACGTATTAAAAAACAGAAACGTACTAGGCGTAGTATTAGACGTAATACTAAAAAACAGAAAAGTGGAACAAAAGAAATAGAAACTCCTATTAGTGATATCTTTTTTGATGATAGAATTAAGGATGAACTTGGTGATGATTTATGTAATTTATTTAATCCAAATGAAATTAAATATGAACATGTATCTTTTATTAATGTAGTAAATGATATGCGGAAACTTTTAGCAAATAGTAAAATTATTAATTTACTTGGAAAAGTTATTAAAGATCAGGAAAATATAATTCAAAATTTTTACGTAACCTTCTATAATAAAAATTCATTTGAAATATGGTTTTCGAATCTGGATGAGAAATCCGATGCTAACGAATGGATTTTTACAGGTAATATTAAATATGAAGATTTTGGAATGAAGTTAGTACAAAGATCGCATAGAGGGGCAGGGATTAATATGAAATATAGAATCAAAGAATATTTCGGTGAATATTGTTATATTCCCTCTGAAGATTTTTGTTTTATTAAATGTTATAATGTTTTACGAGGTTTTAATGAAGAACAAGGAGAAATGATGAAAGAAATGTTTAATAATTTTTTATATAAAGAGAAAGCCACATCTAGAACAGGAGTAATGTCAAACTGCAAATTTTCTCAATTCAATAAATATTTTATAGAATGTGTTCAATATTATAGTCCTGCCAATCGTCATTTAAATCCTAGAGGAATTCATAATTATGTTTATTACAATTAATTTCACGCAGGTTCAACAATTGGTCACTATTGTTTAATTGATAAATCTTATAAATTAAAAGCTATTAGAGAAATTGAAAATAATTTCAAACCCATATATAAAACAGTTACTGATGAAAATCTAACAACGCGTCCATATAAAATCATAACAAAGAAAAAAATTGACTATGGTTCAACATATATTTGGGATCTCGAAACTTTTCCTGATCCTAAATGTTCAACAGCGCATCCTATTCCTTATGCTGTAGGAGCTATTAATTTTAATAAATTTATATGTTGTTTACCGAAACAAAGATTGAAAGAATTAGAAACACGTTTGTTAAGTGATATGATTAAAATTAAACGATCAAAAGATGAAGATGAAATTAAAAAACTTAAAAAACAGATTAATGAGTATAATAATTTAACTGAATTAGAATTTAATAAACTTCAAAATTGTGTGAAAATATTTACGAGAACTGAGGATGATGAATGTCCGATCGGGGGAAACCCAGAGGACGTATGTCCGATCCATCAATTTTTTAAAACTCTTGGAAAATTTAATTATTCGAGAGTAACTTTAATAGCTCACAGTTCATCAGGTTTTGATTCCTATTTTCCGATAAAAGCTAATTTTAAATTATCTAAACCGCCTCTTAAAACTTCAAGAGGAATATTGACTGCTTCATTACAAAATCCTTATACAACTGAATGTGTTAGTAGATACATTCAAAAATCTTTTAGATTTAAAAACAATATGAAAAAAGATTCACCGTCAGGTAAATTAGCACTTCAAACTATTATAATGAAATGTAGTTATCAACATGTAAAAACAAGTCTTTCTAAATGGTGTGAGAATTTTAAAATTCCTATGAATGTGTGTAAATTAAATTATGAAATTGGAGACATAACACATGAAAATTATGAAGAAAAAGAAAATGAATGGAGACCATATTTAGTTAACGATATTCTTTCTTTAGCTTTTTGTATCTACAAATATAATAATGTTATGCGAGATTTAGTTGGTGAAGATATAACTACTAATTTGACATCCTCTGCTTTAACATTTAACGGTTGGATGAAAAGCGTACAAAATGACAATATAAATATTCATTCTCGTATAGATTTATGGGCTAGAAATTATATTAGAAAATCTGTTAAAGGTGGAAGAGTTTCAGCAAATATAAGAAAATACACATCGCCATTTTGTAGCATCTTGTTACCAATATTAAAACAGTATTTACCTGGTCACTACGCTGGTGGGGCTTTGTCCCCTGGTCGCTGCGCTGGGGGACTTTGTCCCTTGGAAGTAATTTAATAGATTTAATGAAACAGTATCGAGATTTAGGAGATAAAACTGAAATTTGTAAGAAAATTTCAAATCAACTACTTGAACAAAAACATGAATTTCTAATGGCTTTTGATGCCACATCTTTATATCCATCAGCTATGTATGATGAAAATTCAGAATACCCTAAAGCTGAATCCGCTAGAAAATTTAGACAGGAAGAAGAGCGGGAAATAGTATATAAATTTAATACTCAAACATTTAGACCTAAAACTGGAATATTCTCTGTTGTGTTTCAATATCCGAATGATATGTTTTTCCAACCAGTTCCTATGAAAGATAAAGTTAAAAATCAAAATAATAATTCTCATGTAAAAGTAATCAGGTTTAGAAATGGTATATGTTATGATGTATTAACTTCTGTAGACATACAAGAAATTGTTAGATGTGGGGGAAAAATCTTACATATTACTGATGGTATAATTTATGAAAAAAATTATCAAGTTTCACCATTTCGAAATTATATTGAAAAACTTTTTAATTTGAGAAAAAGATATAACGGCAGAAGGAAATACTGTAGGTGATGAGTTAATTAAATTATTGATGAATTCGCTATATGGCAAAACTGTGCAAAAAGATATAACCACTAAATATCATTTATGGAATGAGAATACATTGAGAAAAAATTTCACTCAAGAAGTAAAAGATTATGAAAAATTAAATGATGAACAATATTTAGCGAAAGTAGAAATGGAAGATGATGAATTTCTCAAAACTAATATTGTAAAAGATGGGAAGATGTCATTCATGCCATCACACTTAGGTTCTTTTATTCTTTCTCACTCTAGAAGAATCATGAATAACTTTATTTTAGAAATTAATGGTTTCAACGAAAAATACATTCATTATACAGATACTGATTCAATATACATTTCTAATGAGCTCTTCAATAAATTAGATGCTGCTGGATATGTTGGTGGGGAATTGTGTCAAGGAAAAAATGATTATGGAAATAGTGGAATTATTTTTGCAATGTTTATTGCTCCTAAAATAAAATATTGTATTACTGTAGATGAACAAGGGAGACTTAGTGAAAAGAAAACATTCAAAGGATATTCACAAGATAAAGTAAAAGTAGAAGGTTTTCTAAAATTATATTCGGGGAAAACATTATCGACTACAGTTAATAAACCATGGAAAAGATCTTTAGAAACTGGAATTAGTATTCCTGATAAAAATAATAATACTGAAGAAAAAAAATTTTCTGGTCAAATAAATATTCTTAAGCGTCAAGCACCTGATGAAAATGAAATTATGTTACCTTATAACGGAGAAGATATTCAAGCTGAAATATTTCAAACAATCGTCTGTGAGAGTAATTTAAGTGATGATGATGACACGTGAGAATAATAATTTTTTTATTACATCTAAAAATTTCATAACATTTAAAAACTTATTACATCTAAAAATTTTATAACATCTAAAAACTTATTACATCTAAAAATTTTATAACATCTAAAAATTTTATGACATCTAAAAACTTATTACATCTAAAAATTTTATAACATCTAAAATTTTATAACATCTAAAAACTTATTACATCTAAAAACTTATTACATATGAAAATATATTTATCGAATATTTTGGTATTTTCTATTAAGTTTTATCATATTAAGTTTTATCATATAACGTTTTATCAAAAGATAATTTAAATTTATTTTCACTAACTATTGATTTTTCATCATCATCATCAATTGATTCTTCATCATCATCATAAATTGTTTCTTCAACATCATAAATTACACTTTTTGGTATAGGATGCCATTCCCTGATAGGATACCATTCTCTTATTGGAATATCTAATTCTAAATTACATCTTTTATCTGATAATAATATAATAGAGAAAAATATTGGTCTTTTATCTCTTTTGGAAAATTTAATAACACCACCATAATCTGAATCACTTTTAGTTTTTATTAAAGATGATAAAATTTTAAATTGATTAGATGTAAATACTAATTTAAATTTTGTAGACCCGACACATAGTTGTCTAACAATATCTTCAACTATACCATCATTATTATTTTCAATTGTAAGAAAATGAAATTTAGATAAATTTTGATTACATGTAGTATTAATATCATGTACATCAGTATGAGATATAAATTTTTCTTCACTTAAATTTTTATAATTACTAATATTTTTATAATCTTTTTTACCATTTACACCTTTTTCAGATGTTTCAGAGTCATCTACATTATCATCATCTATATTAACATCATCATTATTATCATAAGATTCTTTAAGATCGGGCAAAGCCCTAGAACCTTCGGTTCGTTTATTATGATTATGATTATGGTCATTGTTAATAGTATAAGGTGTTGTCCACATATAAAGTTTTTCTTGTTGAGCTAAACCATTTATATAAGATTTTAACAAATTAATATTTAAGTTTGAATATAATCCTATATATGTATCATCATCATATCTTTGGGGCAATTCTAATGTTTCTTGTTTATAAATTGTGTCTCTATAATAAACTTGACATAATAATTCTTCATTATGTTTTTTACTCTCGATATGAATATTATATTGGTTTTGTTCATCAACAAATAATCTTATTTTTTCTTTGGAAAAAGATTGTAATTTTTTAACTAATTCTTTAATATTGATATAATTAATAATTTTAGTTTCTATCCAATCAGTATTGCTAATTGGCAACACTGCTCTAATAAAACCATAAACATTATTATGACCTATTATAACCATATTTTCTTTATTTAATTCAACATAAGCCACATCATTATATTTACTTACAATATCCATAAATTTTATAAATGAATCTCCTGAAAAAATACAATAGTTAGTTTCTATAGATGGTAAACCTTTAGTTTGTTCCCTAAACATTTCGGCTTGTAATTGAAACAAAAGATTAACATCTATACATGGATTTGTAACAGTATTATT
>CAJQUW010011577.1:0-94799 GCA_907163375.1 Prostheceraeus crozeri
TTTGGAGTTTGTATAGGTAATGTTTGAAGTATGTAGATTTATGAGGGTTGATAGATGTGAAGGGTTTATTAATAGGGGTGGATTATGATTTGGGGAAGGAGGATTAGATGGTTAATGAAATGAGAATGTGGTAGGGGGGGGGATGAGGGTTATCAAGGGTTTATGGTGGTGTTTGTGGGTGGGTGTGGGGGTTTTGAGATGTGGGGTTAATAAGGAATATGATGAGAGAATTTAGTGTGATTTATGATAGTTGTTGGTTGGAATTGGGTTTGTGTGGAGAGTGAATTATTTTGGGGATGAGGAATGGTGATGGGAATTAGGAGTGATGTATTTATATAAGATTATAATGAATGAGATGTATATATATGATTTGGTTGATTATATAAATTAAAGGTTATATTATTAATTGAAAGATTATATAGGGTACAGAGGAGTTAATAGTATTTAATTTATAGTTGAATATATATGATGTAATGGCTTGTTGATCGAACAAACAAAAACCGGAAGTTTTACACTCCATGATTAGAAGTTATAGCAGCGTCGTCGTTTAGCGCCTGATGAATGATTAGAGCCTCTGCGACGTTTGCGTGAATGCCTTTTGACTGAAGATCGCACCTTACCAGCTCCGCGATGTTTCCTCCTTCCTTTATTCATTCGTTTAGGTGATTTCTTTCCTTGAGTAACACCAGCAATGGTCTGCTTCAATGTTTTTAAAACGCGTTCCTTCCCACGATTCAACAAACTGCTCTTGAAACTTCTACCTCTGGAAAGATCACTAGCAACATCACCAGCAAAGCCAACGGCATTACTTAAAACATTTCGTTTTAAAGATCTACCGACATTGGATATGAGAGGTGCTACAACAGATTTCAGTGCACCAAGTATGCTACCTCCACGTTGGCGGCGAGCACCGATGTAAATTTGTCCTCCGCCACTTACATAGGAGGGTCGTGAATAAAATGAGGCAGTTGGATTCATAGCTCAAACCCTAAACATTGTTAGTTACAACTTTGCATGAATCACTGTCGATCACTTAGATGAAAGATGTCGGCACGACGCATCCAAGAGTTCATACTTGAAGGATAACCAGCCCATTTAACAAGACACCATTCTTCACCTTGCCGTTTTTTACATCGAATGATTTTCTCTACCAAATATGTTTCACTTTCAGTGACTACCTCAATCTCATCGCGGTAAAAGCTACCCTCAATTTCTTCATTATCGTAATCTTTCAACTTGTAGGTGGTCGGAGAGTCTTTTTGATTAATCCTTGATACTGTAAATACCTCCTCTGTCCAATTCGGAAGGTACCCTTTAGCAAAAACACTTTTCACTTTTGAGATACGAACTTTATCGCCAATTTTCACATCACTTTTCACATGAGTGCGTTTACGTTGGAATGATTCGCGCACTTTATCTACATTGTCAGCATTTACATCTACTGGTCTGAGTCCAATAGAACGATGGATAGAGTGATTGTAGGCATGGAGTGTATCTTGTAGAACCTTTGTCCAATTTTGTGTCAAGTTGGCAGTAAAATGTCGCCACAAGCGATTTTTTAATGTGCGATTAAAACGTTCAACGAGTGCAGCTTTATAAGCGCTCTTTACACTAAACAACTCAATGTCATGCCTCTCAAATAATCTTGTCACATGCTGATTTTCAAACTCTTTTCCTTGATCACTCTGAATTCTTTTTGGAATGCGACCTTCTCGAAAAATTGTTTGGAATGCTTTTGCTACTCCTTTCCCTTCTTTAGTTTTTAAAGGTTGAGCCCACGCATAACGCGAGAAAATATCAATGACGGTTAAAATAAAATTATTGCCCGAGTTATGTTTTGAAATGGAGGCAACATCGCACAAATCTGCTTGCCACTGTTCATCGATGTCATGAACAATATAATGGCGGGTGCGGTACTTCTTTTTCGCTTGTTTGTGGAGTGTATAGGTAGCCTGACCCTTTAACCATCGTTTCACTTGTGATTGTGGAAGACCACTCGCTTTTGATAATTTCTTGATAGATGCAAATCCTGCCGGATGTTTTACATCATAATAGATTGACTTCAAACGTTCAGTCGATGACGGCTGACTCTTTTTCCTCCTTCTCATCTTTTTTCTTTCTTGCCTTTCTACATTTACAACAACTGCAGCATTTAGCTTTAGCGGTTTTGCGATCGTGTTCACATTGCTTAGGGGTTTCATTATGAGAGCTGGCGCAGCAAGTGCAAGTGACAACGACATTCACCTCTGGCGGCTCATTACATGGCAAGCAACACATCTGCTTCATATTAATAGTCTGAGAACATGTATTTCCTAGGAGGAGCTGTTTTACGTTTTCCTTTTACCAGTTTTAGTGGCGATGTAGATCTACGTCGAGTTCTTCCTCTTGTTTGCTTAGTGAGTGTGGGAGGGGATGTAGCAGGTGACGTCTTAAACCAATTTGTTGGCATTTTCATCGCCTGAAGCATTGGAGTAGTAGCCACTGTTGAATCAAGTTCTTTCAATGTCTCATTATTTAAAGCAAATTTTGGCACATTATGCTTTTTCAATAGTTTAAGAAAGTATGACCAACCAGGTGGAACATAGCCCTGACGGCGCTTTCTACGTGTCGCATACTGAATCAAGTCTTCATAACGTGAAGCATCAATCACTTTATTTTCATCTGTAATGATTTCTCCTCTATCATTTACATTGAGATGGGGTTCAATACTGTTGAAAAGAGATATGGCATGTGCGCGAGATGCTAAAGGTGTAGCAGTCGATACAGAGTCACGCATCTTATTCTTCAAGTTTTTCAATTGCTCAACAGTTTCCGATTGTAATAATACAGCACGATGTGGATCTTTGATGTGAACATTTTGCTGATAATCTATTTCTTTCCTATACATTTGATTTGCAAGAGGTTGCTTTACTTGCTGCATGGCAGTCAATTGTACATATTCATCCTGAGGAATAACAATCATGCGAGAATAAGAACTCATAGTTTGTAGATAATCATGGGAGTTTTCAAAATATCACTTCGAAATCTAAATTCTTCCGGACACTCTTGCGTAAAGTCAATGAATAAGTAACCGTATGGTTTTTCAGTAGCTGCTTGAAAAATTTCAATTAAGGCTTTTGATCCTCTGGGTGCAACTTGTCGCGCTAAAATTTCAAATTGACTTTTATCTCGCGGATTCTTGAAAATAGCATAATAGTGTGTATTCAGGTTTCGTGTACGAGCTTCTTTTCCATCAGGAAACAAATTTTGTGTAATATAGATGATAAAACACCTTTTATGGTGTGCTGCGCGAGTGAACATATCTGTAACATCTTTTGAATTCTTACTTTCTTTTAATAAATCATCCAATACAACAACATCATTAGACTGAAGTTTATCCACTGGAATAATTCCTTCATGTCGAATAAAGTTGCGACTTTGCAATTCCTGAAACAGCGACGGTTGATAAATACCATAACACCAAATCACTCGATTGATAGGTTCCTTAAACAACTCCCTTCTTTTATCCAATAAATTCAGCGTGAAAACAGTTTTACCTGCATGAGATGGACCTGATACAGTCAGAACTTTATCACATTGAAGTCTGAAATCCATTTTATTACTTTGAGACTCAACATTTGCATAATTAACGCTTAGAGCCAAAGATATTTCCCAATAGGTTGCCCACGGCAGGAGCTATCATTGGAAGTATTGCTGAAAGGAAACCGCCCTTTTGTGTTAGAGTTTTCCTCTTTCTTTGAAGGGCGACTTTAGGATTGGAGATGAAACGCAATTTCGTAGCATATCGCTTAAGTAACTTTCGTTGTTTTGGTGCTAATTTCTTCGTCCTCAACTTCCTCACATGAGAAATAATTTCACAAATGAATTTATCGTTAGCATGTCGTATAGCATTGTATCGCTGATTTGCTTTCATTCGTCGGAGAGCTTGAATGGCTGAAGAAAACTTTTGACTTTTACGTTTCGTCATTTTACGTTTCGCCATTTTCCGTGTTAGTCTTTGCTAAAACCTATCTTTACCACATTTGCATAGGTACTAACTATTGCGACATAAGTGACACTCGAAATGAGCAATGTCACAGTGGTTACATTGGCAAAGTTGAATGCAATTACGTATGAAACAGCGTTGACAAAAAGCATGCTTACATCTCTTGAAGATGCGCTTTTCATTTCCATCCTTTCGCTTACATACATCGCAACACATAGTTTCACCGTTACTGATGTCTATAGCAAGTCTTTTTGAAGATATGAATTTGCTAGCCTTTTCTAAATAATAGACGCATGTACAGAAGGAATATACTTCGAGAGTGAGCAGACATAGCTCGAAAACCAGTTGTGCTACAATCAAGTACCACTGCATTTTCAATTTTTCTTTATGGAAAGTTGAATGTGAATATCTGAAATCGCTTCAATCACTAGACTGCTACCATGATGGTTAAATGCGTTAAGACGTTCAGCAATTTTTATCATATGTCTTTTAAAAAATTCTTCGGGGTGATCTACCACTTCCATTGAATAAGAAGCAAAATGGAAAGAGCGACTTTCCACCTCTTCCTTTCCAAAATGACTAAACTTAATTTTCGCAACTAATCGCGCCATGACAATGCTATCAGAGAATGTATTCATTAACTCTAGAAATAGAGTGCTAGCATCATCTACCACTGCTTCGATGTCGGTCTCATCTTTATGAAAATTTATCACATAATCTTGAACAGCTCCTTTTAAACTTTGCCTATGAAAACGTAATGTTCCGCAGTCGTTTGAGAAAGACATGATCGCCCTTTAACTAACCCATCCATTGCATGAAAACAACAACTCTTCTCATAGTAACATTTATTGAATAACGGTAACAAGCATGCATTATAAATCAATGGTTTGAAAGAGATAAAATAGATACAGCTGATAACTATCATACAGCGAGCAATGATAACCATACAGGACTTTGGCAGTGTTGAGGTAAGGAGGAAAGAAGCATTGGTTATGAACGTAGCTACTACAACGAACAGACAAAATAGGAACACACAAATCCTTAAAACGTTTCGTGACTTCATGATAATGTTGATTCACTCTACTATCCCAAGGCGGGAGCAAAATATCATCAATGATTAGATTGGGAAATACTTTCCTCTCCTTACCAGGATTATTACAAAAGATGCGTATAACATTGAAAGCAGCTAACCATCGTTTAAAGTCAATAAGAAGAGCACTCTCACAAGAAAAGCCATAGTCTTGCAAATATTTCAGATTAAGTCCATGAATGTGTTTTCTCGCCCATTGATCAACATTGGGATCACAGTTGGCATGTTGATGATAGACACTAACAATCTGATATGTCCAATTGTTCATAGCAATAGCACTGAGCTCCTGTACAGGTTCACCCTCACAATCCATAAAAATGATGATAGAAGCCTAAAACGGAAATTTACACATCTAAGGAAGCGTTCTATAACATATTACAAAATGAAGAATTACATCGATGCTTTTCACGACAAAATACACAAATGATATGATGGCAACGAAGAAGTAAAATGTATCTAATAAGACCACGTCTACGACACTCAAAGCACATAAGCGAATTGTCATAGGGTAGAGTTAGGAAAGGACTAGTAATTCTCCTTCTTTGATTTGCGTTTTGATGTAGCATTCTTCTCCGACTTGCGCTTCGTACCACTGCTGTTAAGGATTTGATCAATTATGTCGTCCACGTTGGGTGGTTTCGGAATATATAAAATGGATTCCATATGCATGGAGAGAGAGGCTATTTTATTATCCTTGTGTCGACCATAATATAGCCCATTCACTTTGAAAAGGATATCCCAAGTACCTTCTCCGAGCTCATCACATCTGATGGGTATTGAATGATCTCCATCCTTCTTATAGTAAGTACACCAATGTGATACCGGTAGGCAAATGTGATTACCATCCCAAATCTTTCTATAGGGAGTATCCTTGTCATCTCTCGCCTTCCACTCTTGAGCAAGAGGAGTAGGAATGTCCATATTTAATGTCACGTACTCCTCAATAATATCAAGTTGGTGGCGAATGTACGGACTCACGGGGATCAGTATGTAGTCCCCATACTGATTGTGCATTATCTTGACATCCGTGGAAGGGAGCATTCCCGTTTGGAGTACTACGCTATGATCATCATAACGCAAGGCTTGTTTAAATTTACGCTGTAGCGGTGTAGGATTATGTACCTTGGATGTTTCTTCCACTGGCCTCAGTTGTAGATGATCTGACCGTAGCGAACCTTGTAACGTTTGACCGCCATTTTGTCCTACTAGTGCAGCAGATGGAGTAGATGCCTGAAAATGAAAAAAGATTGTATTAAGTTTACGTTCAAGGGAGGAGAGGGAGGGAAGTAGCGACTTACCATTTTAGTTGGGTAATAGAACAGGGAACTAGAGAGAGAGAAAATGTGCGTCCGTCACTCGTGTGATTCAACGATGGAATGATTCTCACTGTGGAAGGCTCGCTATTTATAAAGAAATGCTTGATTCTCATTGGATGATGATCCTCATTGGACAATAACATCAAGCTGATTCCAAATCTGGTCTCTGTTTTCCAATCCGATGCTTCGTTTTGAAGCTAGAGTCCAAAACGTCCCAAATTCTAACTCTGTCGTTTTTCGCCAATGTCCCAAAATCTTAAATGGCGTCTCACATCTAAACGAAGACAGATAGGAACAAGCCGATTCTTTCACTGAATTTGTCTCACTCTTAGCTTTCAAACGAGCTATCGCACGACAAAATCCGTCCACTGGAAGCCAAAATCGAAGCAAGCTGTCCAGAGGGGGGGGGGGGACGTCAGTGAAAATTTTTTCTCTCCGATTTCGCTGGAAACATCCTTCCTAACCCAAAATTTCACGTAGATTCCGAATCTGGACTCCGTTTTCTCATCCGATGCTTCGTTTGGGCGCTACACACCAAAACGTCCCAAATTCTAACTCTGTCGTTTTTTCGAAAAATGTTGAAAATTTTTTGTCGCCGATTGACTTGAAACTCACTATACAGATAAAGAATTTCACGCTGATTCCAAATCTGAAATCCGTTTTCTCATCCGATGCTTCGTTTTGAAGCTACAGCCATAAACGTCCCAAATTCTAACTCTGTCGTTTTTCACCAATGTCCCAAAATCTTCAATGGCGTCTCACATCTAAACGAAGACAGATAGGAACAAGCCGATTGTTTCACTGAATTTGTCTCACTCTTAGCTTTCAAATGAGCTATCGCACGACAAAATCCGTCCACTAGAAGCCAAAATCGAAGCAAGCTGTCCAGAGGGGGGGGGGACGTCAGTGAAAATTTTTTCTCTCCGATTTCGCTGGAAACATCCTTCCTAACCCAAAATTTCACGTAGATTCCGAATCTGGCCTCCGTTTTCTCATCCGATGCTTCGTTTGGGCGCTACACACCAAAACGTCCCAAATTCTAACTCTGTTAAAATTTTGAAGAAAAATTTTTTCTCGCCAATTGCCTTGAAACTCACCCTACCGATGCAGAATTTTACGCTGAATCCGAATCTGGCAGCCATTTCACCATCCACGACAACCTAGACGGTCGCCCACGTCAACCTAGACGGTCGCCCACGTCAACCTAGGCGGTCGGCCACGTCAACCTAGGCGGTCGGTCACGTCAACCCATACGAGACCAACACATCCGAGTCTCACACTCTGTCGTTCCAGAGGGGGGGGGGAGTCAGCGAACATGTTGTGAACCCACCTGGCCGGCACACCACGACAGACTCTGTCGTTCCAGAGGGGGGGGGACTCAGACCCGAAGCACCACGGCGGCCGACCACGACACTCTGCCGTTCCAGAGGGGGGGGGCGCCGGTCGAGTGTTTGTCATTTGCTTACTACTCTCATTGTTCGATTGCTATGGTATTTAGTCAGCAGATTGTGCCATTTCATTAACGTTCCATGTTCCAATGTTTCCCTTCTAGTCAAGCAGAAGAAGAGACGACCTCTCTAATTCTGTGGATGTAACCGAATTGTGAATTTTCTGACAAACTGACATCATTTGCTCGATATGAATCATAGATATCGGACCGCTTCACCAATGATATCTGAAAGCGTTTCTAGACTGTCGACAGGCAGAATTTTATTGTCTAATTGGCTTGTCGGTTTGTCATAGATTCATAACACTCAATTTCTACCCAAGATTGCTGCAGCTAGACAGAAATACATGACTTCGGGAGGAAGCATTCTCTGTCATCTTACCGGAATGTTCTCGATCTCTCTGTTGTGTTTTCTATTCTTTTTGCAGACAACTTCATGATTAACTTCCAGTTGTTATTGCTATAATGGAGAGAGTGGACTTGTATGACATGAAATGATCAACTAGAGTACATCTCTAAATGTTTTCTCTTCAGATATTGCAATCCAAGAACTTTTCTGCTTGGATATCAGCAGTTCAGACGAATCTTCTAATCTTTGAAATGTTCATTGTAATGTTATGTATCAGGGAACAAGGTTGAAAGACCTCATTGTTTGAAACTAATTCATTTTTGCATCTAATTGTTGAATTGTGAAGGTAGTGTTCTAGGTATAGTGTTACAAAGAAATCGGTTCAATGTGCTGCATCCACAGAATTAGACAGGTCGTCTCATCTTCCGTTTGACTAGAAGGGAAACATTGGAACATGTAACGTAAATGAAATGGCACAATCTCCTGACTAAATACCATAGCAATCGAACAATGAGCAGCCAGTTCAACATTAAATACGCCAAATTGTGCGAAGTTTCAGTGACTATTATCAACCAGATCACACAGCACAGTCGGTGTCAAGTTCTACAATGAAGTTTGTGAACGTTTGTGAAGTTTGTGATCAACCGGATCACACAGCAAAGAGACAGACGATGTCAAGTTCTACAGAGAAGTTTGTGAACGTTTTTTCATGCGCCTGCTAACTTTTTTTAAAATGATCGGAGGGCACAACATTATCGAGAAAACTTTTGCGCAATGATCTGAATTCTTCGAATCTGAAGGAATCGTGGCGATCGGAGCATTTTGAAGGAATTCACAGCAATCTGCAAGCGACGCACGACTATTTTTCCTATCTCTGCAAGGTATGAAAATTTTTTTTGCCCACTTATCAAGTTCCTGCATCTGCCATCTGTTTGAATCAGTTTGCACTTCTAGCAAAGTGATACGATTAAACAATCTAATTCTGTGGCTGCATTACACTTGCAAAGAAGTCGCATTTGTCATGCATGTCAGTCTCAGAACTGTGAGTGCAAGTGAATTAGCTCACACAGAGCTGTGACTTCATACACTGCTACTGTGCGGCAATGATTGTCTGTACCCTTCTTCATTTTTCAAAAAGACCATAAAAACCACAGGATGACATTACAATTTTCTATTGAACAATATGACTATCATGCTAGTTTGGCGTCCAGGAATGAGCAGAATACTCATAGCAGCATAGAAATCCCACCACAGATCTCCGGATTCTGCCCTCGTATAATTGACGTGATATCTTTGCAGGATTTGGGAATACATAGAGCGCGGTCGGATCACGATTTTCAAACCGGTGAAATACAGCATGTTCCTCCGATCGCTCTCTATCGTCCCGTGTCTCTCGCAGCAATGACCGGATCGATGCATTTTCCTGCCTGGGATTCCAACATCCGTTTAGAAGAGCGAAGACAAAATGACCGAGTTGTGAAGGAAATGGAGAGACGAAAGGCACTGCTGGCCGATGCGGAGAGAAGTATTCGGGATTCTTCGTCCTATCTGACTGACATTGATCGCGAGGAATTGCCGGTTCCTAAGAAACGGCAGGAGAACCGCGGAGTGAGAGGTGTCAAAAAGTAAGGAATCTTCATGTTGGCTGAACAAAAGGCCGCTTTCTCTGTATTTTAAACTTGATTTTAGTTTTATTTGGATTTTATTAAAATTGTGACATCATTCCATTTCACGAGGAAAATTTCTTGTTTTATTACCGACTACGTTTAACATGGCAATGAGATGTTGCACAGAAAAATGTCCTATTAAAAGCAAATAATGCATGAAAAGTCCCTGTCAGCCGTAGACGCGGTCACTAGGCGACATGCCACGCTCAATTACACATGACCCTAAGCATCCGTGGCTATGCGTGACATTGCTGCATCATCTGTCGGTAGTCCTGTTATATAGACTTTGCGTCTCATGTATCTGCATGTATCAGAGGCTAAACAATGTGATAGGACCTCAATTTCATGCTCAGGGAAGACAGAACATGCTTAGCGGTTCATCTTAGTGGTTCAAGCGGCAACGCAGACAACCGTGGACGACGCGCAAACTATAAACGGTCGCCCGCGAATATTCATAAACATTGCCATGTTTTAACAGCATCAGATCAAGTGATGTCTGACTCTTAGTGCAGCGCGTATGTACGCGGGTAGAAGAATAATAGAATGTCTTTAACCACGGATGTTTGGGGTGTTCCGTAAGTACGGGTGAATTACGCGTGGCATGTCACCTAGCCTCTGTTGGTCGATCTGAGATCAAACGATCACTCATGGCTTTACCTTGACGTTTTTCTAGTTTTTACTTCTTTTTTCATGATTTTTGCAGTTTTTATATTACTTTTTAACTTCCATGCATGTTGTTCAAATAGATGCAATCCTTGTAACGGATTAGGAACTATTTATGAGTGTTCTTTCTTTCTTATTAGATAACAAGGGACAAGATCTAAGGGACGTTCAACTCCCAAAACATGTACCTACTAGACAGGAGGCCAGTGACCGGTAAACTTAATAAAACCATGGAACAAGTGGCAAACAATTCACTTCATCACTGTAAATACATCAGAATCCAGCTAAGTTCTCATCCATGGATCCTGTGGTTTATTTTTTAACGGGAAGCAATGAAATGTAGTTGGCAAATTTACTGCAATTTTTATACCGATGCACAAACACAGAATTTGCTCAGCGTTTTGCACTGTCTTGACGAACACATCGCTGATGATTTGAAATACACTAACACCTGCAGAGCAAGAGTAACAAGAATACAATGCATGCAACTTATGCATGCAACCCAGAAGCCTCATTTCGTACTAAAGGGTAAAGGATGTCTGATCAGATTTCATTCCAGATGTAGATTTCCATGCATAAATGGGAAGTTGTATCTCCATTGAAAAGACATTGAAATTGGCGGGAATAAATTGGAAATTTCTGATTTATGCCCGGCGACCTTGACAGAATGCTATGAATGAAGGCATGAATGCGTCGAAATCATAGCATTCGAACTCGTTAGATCTACATTGTGATATACAAACTCTACACTGTATGTACGTGTATATTCCTTTTTTATATAACATCAACAGTAATAATGCCGGACGACAGATAGCTATGATTTCTATTCATGCCTGAACTATCATTGATTAAGAAACAGTTGTGATGTGGTCCATAGATGTCGATAGACAGCATTGAAATGATCATGTTTAAGATAGATATACGAAAACGGAGGGAAATGGAATTTTCTCTAAATGCCCGGCAACCTTGACAGAATGCTATGAATGAAGGCATGAATGCGTCGAAATCATAGCATTCGAACTCGTTAGAACTACTGTACATTGTGAAATGCAAACACTGTATGTACGTGTATATTGCTTTTTTTTATAACATCAACAGTAATAATGCCGGACGACAGATAGCTATGATTTCTATTCATGCTTGAACTATGATTGATTAAGAAACAGTTGTGATGTGGTCCATAGATGTCGATAGACAGCATTGAAATGATCATGTTTAAGATAGATATACGAAAACGGAGGGAAATGGAATTTTCTCTAAATGCCCGGTTACCTTGACAGAATGCTATGAATGAAGGCATGAATGCGTCGAAATCATAGCATTCGAACTCGTTAGAACTACATTGTGATATACAAACTCTACACTGTATGTACGTGTATATTCCTTTTTTATATAACATCAACAGTAATAATGCCGGACGACAGATAGCTATGATTTCTATTCATGCTTGAACTATGATTGATTAAGAAACAGTTGTGATGTGGTCCATAGATGTCGATAGACAGCATTGAAATGATCATGTTTAAGATAGATATACGAAAACGGAGGGAAATGGAATTTTCTCTAAATGCCCGGTTACCTTGACAGAATGCTATGAATGAAGGCATGAATGCGTCATCATAGCATTCGAACTCGTTAGGACTTGTGAAATATAAATTCTATTGAAATTGCTATTTTATAACATCAACAGCAACTGTCTAACATCACCCCTTCGTTCATCAACAGACGAGATTCAAGACGGCCTCCGCACCATCGCTCAGAGCCGAATCTTCTTTACGAATGGGACGATCCTGAGTTTGATGTCGACGAGGAGGAGGAATGGACAGACAACGAAAAGCCCATCAATGATTTAGAGACTTTGCTCTATCAATTACATGCTGATGAGCATTCTCCTACAATCCAAGTCTTGCCTGATACTCACATTGGTTCCAGTCCTGTGAAACCGCATCCCATGCGTGTACGACGGTATGATCCACAAACACCGTCCGGTTTGTCAATTACAACGTCTTCTGATGTTCCACGGCATCCTCAGCAACGTGAAGATATAATGTTATTTTGATCTAATCATCTTGTTTTCTGCCTTGTGAGGGGTCCTTCTAGCATTCGCCATTCTCTGTACAGGGGAGATCTAAGAGCAATCATGTTTTCTGCCCTGTGAGGGGCGTTTCTGGCATTCGCCATTCTCTGTACAGGAGAGATCTAAGAGCAATCATGTTTTCTGCCCTGTGAGGTGCGTTTCTAGCATTCGCCATTCTCTGCACAGGGGAGATCTAAGAGCAATCATGTTTTCTGCCTTGTGAGTGGCGTTTCTAGCATTCGCCGCTCTCTGCAGAGGAGAGATCTAAGAGAAATCATGTTTTCTGACCTGTGAGGGGCGTTTCTAGCATTCGCCATTCTCTGTACAGGAGAGATCTAAGAGAAATCATGTTTTCTGCCATGTGAGGGGCGTTTCTGGCATTCGCCATTCTCTGTACAGGAAAGATCCAAGAGAAGTCATGTTTTCTGCCCTGTGAGGGCTTTTGTAGCATTCGCCATTCTCTGTACAGGAGAGATCTAAGAGAAATCATGTTTTCTGCCCTGTGAGGGGCGTTTCTAGCATTCGCCATTCTCTGCACAGGAGAGATCTAAGAGAAATCATGTTTTCTGCCTTGTGAGGGCCTTTGTAGCATTCGCCATTCTCTGTACAGGAGATATCTAAGAGCAATCATGTTTTCTGCCCTGTGAGGGGTGTTTCTAGCATTCGCCATTCTCTGTACAGGAGAGATCTAAGAGAAATCATGTTTTCTGCCATGTGAGGGGCGTTTGTAGCATTCGCCATTCTCTGCACAGGAGAGATCTAAGAGAAATCATGTTTTCTGCCTTGTGAGGGGTCTTTCTAGCATTCGCCATTCTCTGTACAGGAGAGATCTAAGAGAAATCATGTTTTCTGCCTTGTGAGGGGCGTTTCTAGCATTCGCCATTCTCTGTACAGGAGAGATCTAAGAGAAATCATGTTTTCTGCCCTGTAAGGGTTGTTTCTAGCATTCGCCATTCTCTGTACAGGAGAGATCTAAGAGCAATCATGTTTTCTGCCCTGTGAGGTGCGTTTCTAGCATTCGCCATTCTCTGCACAGGGGAGATCTAAGAGCAATCATGTTTTCTGCCTTGTGAGTGGCGTTTCTAGCATTCGCCGCTCTCTGCAGAGGAGAGATCTAAGAGCAATCATGTTTTCTGCCCTGTGAGGTGCGTTTCTAGCATTCGCCATTCTCTGCACAGGGGAGATCTAAGAGCAATCATGCTTTCCGCCTTGTGAGGGGCGTTTCCAGCATTCGCCGCTCTCTGTACAGGAGAGATCTAAGAGCAATCATGTTTTCTGCCCTGTGAGTGGCGTTTCTAGAATTCGCCATTCTCTGTACAGGAGAGATGTAAGAGAAATCATGTGTTCTGCCTTGTGAGGGGCGTTTGTAGCATTCGCCATTCTCTGCACAGGAGAGATCTAAGAGAAATCATGTTTTCTGCCTTGTGAGGGGCGTTTCTAGCATTCGCCGCTCTCTGTACAGGAGAGATCTAAGAGAAATCATGTTTTCTGTCCTGTGAGGGGCGTTTCTAGCATTCGCCATTCTCTGCAGAGGAGAGATCTAAGAGAAATCATGTGTTCTGCCCTGTGAGGGGCGTTTCTAGCATTCGCCGCTCTCTGTACAGGAGAGATCTAAGAGAAATCATGCTTTCCGCCTTGTGAGGGGCGTTTCTAGCATTCGCCATTCTCTGCACAGGAGAGAGCTAAGAGAAATCATGCTTTCTGCCTTGTGAGGGGCGTTTCTAGCATTCGCCATTCTCTGTAGAGGCGCGATGTAAGAGAAATCATGTTTTCTGCCCTGTGAGGGGCGTTTCTGGCATTCGCCATTCTCTGCACAGGAGAGATCTAAGAGAAATCATGCTTTCTGCCTTGTGAGGGGCGTTTCTAGCATTCGCCGCTCTTTGTACAGGAGAGATCTAAGAGAAATCATGCTTTCTGCCTTGTGAGTGGCGTTTCTAGCATTCGCCATTCTCTGTAGAGGGGAGATCTAAGAGAAATCATGTTTTCTGACCTGTGAGGGGCGTTTCTAGCATTCGCCATTCTCTGTACAGGAGAGATCCAAGAGAAGTCATGTTTGCTGCCCTGTGAGGGCCTTTGTAGCATTCGCCATTCTCTGTACTGGAGAGATCTAAGAGCAATCATGTTTTCTGCCCTGTGAGGGGCGTTTCTAGCATTCGCCATTCTCTGTAGAGGGGAGATCTAAGAGAAATCATGTTTTCTGCCCTGTGAGTGGTCTTTCTAGCATTCGCCATTCTCTGTACAGGAGAGATCTAAGAGAAATCATGTTTTCTGCCCTGTCAGGGGCGTTTCTAGCATTCGCCATTCTCTGTAGAGGGGAGATCTAAGAGAAATCATGTTTTCTGCCCTGTGAGTGGTCTTTCTAGCATTCGCCATTCTCTGCACAGGAGAGATCTAAGAGAAATCATGCTTTCTGCCTTGTGAGGGGCGTTTCTAGCATTCGCCATTCTCTGTACAGGAGAGATCTAAGAGAAATCATGTTTTCTGCCCTGTGAGGGGCGTTTCTAGCATTCGCCATTCTCTGTACTGGAGAGATCTCAAAAGAGGAAATCGATGCTTTCCGACCCCACTTGTGAGGGGCGTTTCTAGCATTCGCCATTCTCTGTACAGGAGAGATTAAGAGAAATCATGCTTTCCGCCTTGTGAGGGGGCGTTTTTCTTCTAGCATTCGCCATTCTCTTGCACAAGAGAGATCTAAGGAGAAATCATGTTTTTCTGCCCTGTGAGTGGTTCTTTCTAGCATTCGCCATTTCTCTGTACAGGAAGAGATCTAGAGAAATCATGTTTTCTGCCCTGTCATGGGCGTTTCTAAGCAATCGCCATTCACTGTAGAAGGGGGAGATCTAAGCAGAAATTCATGTTTTCTGCCCTGTGAGTGGTCTTTCTAGCATTCGCCATTCCCTGCACAGGAGAGATCTAAGAGAAATCATGCTTTCTGCCTTGTGAGGGGCGTTTCTAGCATTCGCCATTCTCTGTACAGGAGAGATCTAAGAGAAATCATGTTTTCTGCCCTGTGAGGGGCGTTTCTAGCATTCGCCATTCTCTGTACAGGAGAGATCTAAGAGAAATCATGCTTTCCGCCTTGTGAGGGGCGTTTCTAGCATTCGCCATTCTCTGCACAAGAGAGATCTAAGAGAAATCATGTTTTCTGCCTTGTGAGGGGCGTTTCTAGCATTCGCCATTCTCTGTAGAGGGGAGATCTAAGAGAAATCATGTTTTCTGCCCTGTGAGTGGTCTTTCTAGCATTCGCCATTCTCTGCACAGGAGAGATCTAAGAGAAATCATGTTTTCTGCCCTGTGAGGGGCGTTTGTAGCATTCGCCATTCTCTGTACAGGAGAGAGCTAAGAGAAATCATGCTTTCTGCCTTGTGAGGGGCGTTTCTAGCATTCGCCATTCTCTGCACAAGAGAGATCTAAGAGAAATCATGTTTTCTGCCCTGTGAGGGGGCCTGTTTTTGCATTTCTGCCATTCTCTGCACAGGAGAGATCTAAGAGAATATCATGCTTTCTGCCTTGTGAGGTGCGTTTCTAGCATTCGCCATTCTTTGTACAGGAAAGATCTAAGAGAAATCATGTTTTCTGACCTGTGAGGGTTGTTTCTAGCATTCGCCATTCTCTGCACAGGAGAGATCTAAGAGCAATCATGTTTTCTGCCCTGTGGGGGGCGTTTCTAGCATTCGCCGCTCTTTGTACAGGAGAGATCTAAGAGAAATCATGCTTTCTGCCTTGTGAGGTGCGTTTCTAGCATTCGCCATTCTCTGTACAGGAAAGGTCTAAGAGAAATCATGTTTTCTGCCCTGTGAGTGGTCTTTCTAGCATTCGCCATTCCCTGCACAGGAGAGATCTAAGAGAATCTGTGCTTTTCTGCCTTGTGAGGGGCGAATTCTAGCATTCGCCATTCTCTGCGACAGGAGAGATCTAAGAGAAATCATGCTTTCTGCCTGTGAGGGCCTTTGTAGCATTCGCCATTCTCTTGTACTGGAGAGATCTAAAGAGTCAATCATGTTTTCTGCCCTGTGAGGGGCGCCTTTCTAGCATTCGCCATTCTCTGTAGAGGGGAGGATCTAAGAGAAATCATCCTTTTCTGCCCTGTGAGTGGGCGTATTTCCAGCAGTTCCGCCATTCTCTGTACAGGAGAGATCTAAGAGAAATCATGTTTTCTGCCCTGTGAGGGGCGTTTCTAGCATTCGCCATTCTCTGTAGAGGGGAGATCTAAGAGAAATCATGTTTTCTGCCCTGTGAGTGGTCTTTCTAGCATTCGCCATTCTCTGTAGAGGGGAGATCTAAGAGAAATCGTGTTTTCTGCCCTGTCAGGGGTCTTTCTAGCATTCGCCATTCTCTGTAGAGGGGAGATCTAAGAGAAATCATGCTTTCTGCCCTGTGAGGGCCTTTCTAGCATTCGCCATTCTCTGCACAGGAGAGATCTAAGAGAAATCATGCTTTCTGCCCTGTGGGGGGCGTTTCTAGCATTCGCCGCTCTTTGTACAGGAGAGATCTAAGAGAAATCATGCTTTCTGCCTTGTGAGGTGCGTTTCTAGCATTCGCCATTCTCTGTAGAGGGGAGATCTAAGAGCAATCATGTTTTCTGCCCTGTGACGGGCGTTTCTAGCATTCGCCATTCTCTGTACAGGGGAGATCTAAGAGAAATCATGTTTTCTGCCCTGTGAGGGGCGTTTCTAGAATTCGCCATTCTCTGCAGAGTAGAGATCTAAGAGAAATCATGTTTTCTGACCTGTGAGGGGCGTTTCTAGCATTCGCCATTCTCTGCACAGGAAAGATCCAAGAGAAGTCATGTTTTCTGCCCTGTGAGGGCTTTTGTAGCATTCGCCGCTCTCTGTACAGGAGAGATCTAAGAGAAATCATGTTTTCTGTCCTGTGAGGGGCGTTTCTAGCATTCGCCATTCTCTGCACATGGAAGATCTAAGAGAAATCATCCAGTTTTTCTGCCCTGTGAGGGGCGTTTCTAGCATTCGCCATTCTCTGGGCACAGGAGATAGAGATCTAAGAGAAATCCATGCTTCTGCCTTGTGAGGGGCGTTTCTAGCATTCGCCATTCTCTTGTACAGGAGATGATTCGAGATCTAAGAGAAATCATGTTTTCTGCCCTGTCAGGGGCCGTTTCTAGCATTCGCCATTCTCTGTACTCCTGAGAGAATCTAAGAGAAATCATGTTTTCTGTCCTGTGAGGGGGGCGTTTCTAGCATTCGCCATTCTCTGCAAGAGGAGAGATCTAAGAGAAATCATGTGTTTCTGCCCTGTGAGGGGCGTGTTTTCTTAGCATTTATCGCCACGCCTCTCTTGTACAGGAGAGATCCTAAGAGAATTGAGAAATCATGCTTTCCGCCTTGTGAGGGGCGTTTCTAGCATTCGCCATTCTCTGCACAGGAGAGAGCTAAGAGAAATCATGCTTTCTGCCTTGTGAGGGGCGTTTCTAGCATTCGCCATTCTCTGTAGAGGGGAGATCTAAGAGAAATCATTTTTTCTGCCCTGTGAGGGGCGTTTTTGGCCATTTCGCCATTCTCTGCACAAGGAGAGACTCTAAGAGAAATCATGCTTTCTGCCTTCGTGAGGTGCGTTCTAGCATTTCGCCATTCTCTGCACAGGAAAGAATCTAAGAGAAATCATGTTTTTCTGACCTGTGAGGGGCGATTTTCCTAGCTAGCATTCGCCATTCTCTGTAGAGGGGAGAATCTAAGAGAAATCATCTTTTTCTGCCCTGTGAGGGGCGTTCGTTTCCAGCATTCGCCATTCTCCTGTACAGGAAAGGGTCTAAGAGAAATCATGTTATTCTGCCTCTGTGAGGGGCTTTTTCTAGCATTCGCCATTCTCTGCACAGTGATGAGATCTAAGAGAAATCAATGTTTTTCTGTCTTGTGAGGGGCGTTTCTAGCATTCGCCATTCTCTGCACAGGAGAGATCTAAGAGAAATCATGTTTTCTGTCCTGTGAGGGGCGTTTCTAGCATTCGCCATTCTCTGTACAGGAGAGATCTAAGAAAAATCATGTTGTCTGCCATGTGAGGGGCGTTTGTAGCAGTCGCCATTCTCTGTACAGGAGAGATCTAAGAGAAATCATGTTTTCTGTCCTGTGAGGGGCGTTTCTAGCATTCGCCATTCTCTGCACAGGAGAGATCTAAGAGAAATCATGTTTTCTGTCCTGTGAGGGGCGTTTCTAGCATTCGCCATTCTTCCTGTAACAGGAGAGTTCTAAAGAAAAATCATGTTGTCCTGCCATGTTAGAGCGGCGTTTGTAGCAGCTCGCCATTCTCTGTAGCAGGTGAGATCTATAGAGAAGTCATGTTTTCTGCCCTGTGAAGGCTTTTGTAGCATTTCGCCATTCTCTGTACAGGGAGAGATCTAAGAGAAATCATGTTATTCTGTCCCGGTGAGGGGCGTTTCTAAGCATTCGCCATTCTCTGTACAGGAAGATCTAAGAGAAATCATGTTTTCTGCCCTGTGAGGGGCGGTTTCATAGCATTCGCCATTTCTCTGCACAGGAGAGATCCTAAGAGAAATCATTTTTCTGCCTTGTGAGGGGCGTTTTCTAGCATTCGCCATTCTCTGTAACAGCGAAGAGATCTAAGAGAAATCATGTTTTCTGCCCTGTGAAGGAGCGCGTTTCTCTAGCTTTTCGCCATTCTCTGTAGAGGGGAGATGTAAGGAGAAATCATGTTTTCTGCCCTGTCAGGGCGTTTTTGCATTCCGCCATTCTCTGTACAATAGGAGAGAATCTAAGAGAAAATCATGTTTTTTGTGCCCTGGTGAGGGGGCGTTTCTAGCATTCGCCATTCTCTGCACAGGAAGAGATCTAAGAGAAATCATTGCTTTCTGCCTTGTGAGGAGTCCTTTCTAGCATCGCCATTCTCTGGCAGAGGAGAGATTCTAAGAGAAATCATGTTTTCTGCCTTGTGATGGGGCGTTTCTAGCATTCGACGCTCTCTGTATCACGGGAAAGGAATCTAAGTGAAATCATGCTGTCTGCCTTGTGGAGGGGCGTTTTCTAGCATTCGCCATTTCACCTGCACAGGAGAGATCTAAGAGAAATCATGTTTTCTGCCCTTGTGAGGGTCCTCTTCTAGGCATTGGGCCGCTCTTTTGTTACATGGAGAGATCTAGGAGAAATCGTATGCTTTCTGGGGCCCCCCTTGTTGAGGGTCCTTTCTAGCATTCGCCATTCTCTGCAGAGTAGAGATCTAAGAGAAATCATGCTTTCTGCCTTGTGAGGGTCCTTTCTAGCATTCGCCATTCTCTGCAGAGGAGAGATCTAAGAGAAATCATGTTTTCTGCCTTGTGAGGGGCGTTTCTAGCATTCGCCGCTCTTTGTACAGGAGAGATCTAGGAGAAATCATGCTTTCTGCCTTGTGAGGGTCCCTTTCTACATTCTAGCATTCGCCATTCTCTGCAGAGTAGGAGATCTAAGAGAAAATCATGCTTTCTGCCCTGGTGAGGGGCGTTTCTAGCATTCGCCATTCTCTGTAGAGGGGAGATCCTAAGAGAAATCAACTGTTTTCTGCCCTTGTCGTAGGGGCGTTTCTAGCATTCGCCGCTCTTTGTACAGGAGGTGAGAGATCTAAGAGAAATCATGCTCTTCTAGCCTTGTGGAGGGGCGTTTCTAGCATTCTCGCATTCTTTGTTACAGGAAAGAATCTAGGAGAAATCATGTTTTCTTGCCTTTTGAGGGTGTTTTTGATAAAAGATTGGTGTATCGAGAGTGTTTTTCGGTTTGGTGAGGGGTGTCCTCTCGGACAGTCCCCCTTTCATTTTCTAGCATTCCGCCATTTCTCTGCAGAGTAGAGATCTAAGAGAAATCAAGTTTTTGCCCTGTGAGGGGCGTTTGTCTAGCATTCGCCATTCTCTGTAGAGGGGAGATCGTAAGAGAAATCATGTTTTCTGCCTTGTGAGGGGGCGGTTTTTCTAGCATTCGCCGCTCTTTGTACAGGCGAGATCTAAGAGAAATCATCGCTTTCTTCATGCCCTGTGAGGGGCGTTTCTAGCATTCCGCCCATTCCTCTGTAGAGGGGAGATCTAAGAGAAATCATGTTTTCTGCCTTGTGAGGGGCGTTTCTAGCATTCGCCGCTCTTTGTACAGGAGAGATCTAAGAGAAATCATGTTTTCTGACCTGCGAGGGGCGTTTCTAGCATTCGCCATTCTCTGTACAGGAGAGATCCAAGAGAAGTCATGTTTTCTGCCCTGTGAGGGCCTTTGTAGCATTCGCCATTCTCTGTAGAGGGGAGATCTAAGAGAAATCATCTTTTCTGCCCTGTGAGGGGCGTTTCCAGCATTCGCCATTCTCTGCACAGGAGAGATCTAAGAGAAATCATGTTTTCTGTCTTGTGAGGGGCGTTTCTAGCATTCGACATTCTCTGCACAGGAGAGATCTAAGAGAAATCATGTTTTCTGCCCTGTGAGGGGCGTTTCTAGCATTCGCCATTCTCTGCACAGGAGAGATCTAAGAGAAATCATGTTTTCTGCCTTGTGAGGGGCGTTTTCTTTCTAGCATTCGCCATTCTCTGCACAGGAGGAGATTAAGAGAAATCATGCTTTCTGCCTTCGTGAGGGGCGTTATCTAGCATTCGCCATTCTCTGTAACAGGGAGAGATCTAAGAGAAATCTGTTTTCTGCCCTGTGATGAAGGGCGTTTCTAGCATTTTCGCCATTTCATCTGTACTTGAGAGATCTAAGAGAAATCATGTTTTCTTGTCCTGTGAGGGGCGTTCTCTAGCATTCGCCATTCTCAGCAGAGGAGAGATCTAAGGAGAAATCATGTGTTTCTTCCCTGTGAGGGGCGTTTCTCAAGCATTCCCGCTCTCTGTACAGAGAGATCCTAAGAGAAATCATGCTTTTCCGCCTGCTTGTGAGGGGATCGTTTTCTAAAGCATTCGCCATTCTCTGCACAGGAGAGAGCTAAGAGAAATCATGCTTTCTGCCTTGTGAGGGGCGTTTCTAGCATTCGCCATTCTCTGTAGAGGGGAGATCTAAGAGAAATCATTTTTTCTGCCCTGTGAGGGGCGTTTTTGGCATTCGCCATTCTCTGCACAGGAGAGATCTAAGAGAAATCATGCTTTCTGCCTTGTGAGGGGCGTTTCTAGCATTCGCCGCTCTTTGTACAGGAAAGATCTAAGAGAAATCATGTTTTCTGTCTTGTGAGTGGCGTTTCTAGCATTCGCCATTCTCTGTAGAGGGGAGATCTAAGAGAAATCATGTTTTCTGACCTGTGAGGGGCGTTTCTAGCATTCGCCATTCTCTATATAGGAGAGATCCAAGGAGAAGTCAATGTTTTGCTCCTCTGTCCGAGGGCCTTTGTAGCATTCGCCATTCTTCTGTACTAGTACTAGTACAGGAGAATCTATAAGTAAAGGCAATCATGTTTCGGCCCTGTGAGGGGCGTTTCTAGCATTCGCCATTCTCTGTAGAGGGGAGATCTAAGAGAAATCATCTTTTCTGCCCTGTGAGGGGCGTTTCTAGCATTCGCCATTCTCTGTACAGGAGAGATCTAAGAAAAATCATGTTGTCTGCCATGTGAGGGGCGTTTGTAGCAGTCGCCATTCTCTGTACAGGAGAGATCTAAGAGAAGTCATGTTTTCTGCCCTGTGAAGGCTTTTGTAGCATTCGCCATTCTCTGCAACAGGATGAGATCTAAGAAGAAATCATGTTTTCTGTCCTTGTGAGGGGCGTTTCTAGCATTCCGCCATTCTCTGTACAGTGAGGAGATCTAAGAAAAATCATGTTGTCTGCCATGTGAGGGGCTGATTTGTAGCAGTCGCCATTACCATTCCTTTTTTTTTCGTTTCAATCTCTTAGTCGCCATTCATTTTACCACTATTATTCCCCTAATTTTTTTCCATTCATTTTTATTCGTTTCCCCACCTCCCTTTTTCCATTTCCCTTACTTTTTTCCTTCCTCCCCTTTCCCATCTTTCTTTTCTTTACATTACTCTTCTCATTCTTTCATCCCATTCTTTAAATTTCTTATTTTCATTTTTTCCTTCTTTTTATTCGCCGTCCCGTCTATTTTCCGTTTCTTTCTTTTCAATTTCTTTTTTTCTACTATTTTTCTCCCCTCTTCTTTTTCTGTGTGTCATTCCTCTCTCTCTCTCATCCCCCTTTTTATCTTCTTTCTATCTTTTCCATCCCTCTCTTTTTTTTTTCTCACTTTCTCTTTTCTTTTTCTTAATTCTTTCTCTTTCTTTTTTTTTTCATTTTCTCTTCTTCCCATTATTCTCTTCTATTCATTCTATCTTTCTATTTCACTTTTTCTTTTTTTTTTCCTCTCCATTCTTTCTCTTTTTCTTTCTTCATCCTCTTTTGAATTTTTTTTCTCTTTTTATTTCCGTTTTTTCATTTTTTCTTCTCTCCCTTATTCTTTTCCTCTCCCCTCCTATATAATTTTACTTTCGCCTCTCTCACTTTTTTTTCTAACTTATTTTTTTCTTTCCTTTTTACTCTTTATATTTCTTTCTCCTCTCCATACTTCTTTCTTCTATTTTTTTTCTCTCCAATATTTTTTTTTTTTCGTTTCCTTTTTCTTCCCTCCTCTCTAAATTTCTAATCTTCATTATTCATTTTTTTTTTCTCATTCGTTTTTCCCTCGTTTTCTTTTTTTTTTAATTTTTTATTTGATTTTTTACTTATTCCTTTTATCTTTTCCCCTCATCTTTTCCTCTCTCCCTTTTTCTTCTCTTCTTTTTTCTTGTCCTTTTCCTTTTTCCTCTTCTCTCAATTTTCATCTCTATCTGCCTCCACTCGCCATTCTCTTTCCATTCATCTCCCTCTTCATTCCTCTCCTTTCTTTTTCCTTCCATTTTTCCCCTTTATTCATATATTTCCTCATTTTATTCAATCATGTCCCATTTCTCATCTTTTCCCTTATTCTTCACTTCTCCCCCCTTATTTATTTCTCCTCAACTTTCGTTCTCCTTCCCTCTTATTTTCCCCCTATTCCTTGCCATTTATCTTCATATCTTCTTTTCGCCTTACTTATTTTTTTTCGCCATTCCCTCCCCCCTTTCTTCCCCATTTTTCCCTCCCTTCTGTTATAATTCTTTTCCTTTCATCTGTAATCAATCCACATATTTTCTTTTTTATTCTCTTTTTTCTTACCTTTCTCCCCTTTTATCCTCACATCTTTTTCTTACTATTTTTCCATTTTTTATTTCCTCTTTCTCGCTTTCTCCTTTCCCCCCTATACTCTCCTTTATTTCCTCCCCATTTCCTACATCTCCTGTCTTTTTTCCTTTTTTTTCCTCCATATTCATACTCCCTCTTTTTTTTTCTCTCTCTCCTCAGTTGTTCTTCCACCTTCTTACATCCTCTTTCTCTCTCGCTTCTTCATTACTTCTCCCCTTCTTCTTCCTCTTTATTCTTCCCCCACAATTTTTTTTTCTTTTCTCTCTTTAATCTCTCTCCCACTTCTTTTCCTTCTCTTCAATTTTTCGTATTCTCCCACCTTTCTTTTCCTTCTTTCTCTCTCTTTTCCTCTTTCCTTTTACCCCGATTCTCTTTTCGTTTCTTTTCACTTCCCATTCCTTTGCCTTATTTTATCTTCCCCTCTTCCTTTTATTCCCTTTCTTCGTTTTTTTCTTCCTTTCTTCCCATTTTTTTTTTCCCCCCTTCATCTTTCTTCGTCCTATTCCCTTTCTTATAGTCCCTCTTTTTCTTTTCTTCTCCTTCCCCTATCTTTACTTTTTCTCTTTTCCTTCTTTTCATTTAACTTTTTTCTCTTTATATTCTTATTTCCTCCATTCTTTTTCTCAATTTATTTCCTTATTTCATGCATTCGCCATTCTCGTTACTTTGCTCCTCTGTTACAGAGAAGATCTAAGAGAAGTCATGTTTTTCTGCCCTGTGAGGCTTTTGTAGCATTCACGCCATTCTCTGTACAGGAGAGATCTAAGAGAAATCATGTTTTCTGTCCTGTGCAGGGGCGTTTCTAGCATTCGCCATTCTCTGTACACGGAGAGATCTAAGAGAAATCATTTTTTTCTGCCCATGTGAGGGGCGTTTCTAGCATTCGCCATTCTCTGCACAGGAGAGATCTAAGAGAAATCATGTTTTCTGCCTTGTGAGGGGCGTTTCTAGCATTCGCCATTCTCTGTACAGGAGAGATCTAAGAGAAATCATGTTTTCTGCCCTGTGAAGGGCGTTTCTAGATTTCGCCATTCTCTGTAGAGGGGAGATGTAAGAGAAATCATGTTTTCTGCCCTGTCAGGGGCGTTTTTGGCATTCGCCATTCTCTGCACAGGAGAGATCTAAGAGAAATCATGCTTTCTGCCTTGTGAGGGTCCTTTCTAGCATTCGCCATTCTCTGCAGAGGAGAGATCTAAGAGAAATCATGTTTTCTGCCTTGTGAGGGGCGTTTCTAGCATTCGACGCTCTCTGTACAGGAAAGATCTAAGAGAAATCATGCTGTCTGCCTTGTGAGAGTGGCGTTTCTAGCATTCGCCATTCTTCTGCACAGGAGAGATCTAAGAGACAATCATGTTTTTCTGTTTTCCCTGCCCTGTGAGGGTCCTTTCTAGCAATTTCGCCGCTCTTTGTACAGAGAGATCTAGGAGAAATAGCATGCTTTCTGCCTTGTGGGGGTCCCTTTCTAGCATTCGCCATTCTCTGCAGAGTAGAGATCTAAGAGAAATCATGCTTTCTGCCCTGTGAGGGGCGTTTCTAGCATTCGCCATTCTCTGTAGAGGGGAGATCTAAGAGAAATCATGTTTTCTGCCTTGTGAGGGGCGTTTCTAGCATTCGCCGCTCTTTGTACAGGAGAGATCTAAGAGAAATCATGCTTTCTGCCTTGTGAGGGGCGTTTCTAGCATTCGCCATTCTTTGTACAGGAAAGATCTAGGAGAAATCATGTTTTCTGCCTTGTGAGGGTCCTTTCTAGCATTCGCCATTCTCTGCAGAGTAGAGATCTAAGAGAAATCATGTTTTCTGCCCTGTGAGGGGCGTTTCTAGCATTCGCCATTCTCTGTAGAGGGGAGATCTAAGAGAAATCATGGTTTCTGCCTTGTGAGGGGCGTTTCTAGCATTCGCCGCTCTTTGTACAGGAGAGATCTAAGAGAAATCATGCTTTCTGTGCCCTGTGAGGGGCGTTTCTAGCATTCGCCGATTCTCTGTAGAGGGGAGATCTAAGAGAAAAAAATTTTTTTTTCCAATATATTGTTTTCTGCCTTGTGAGGGGCGTTTCTAGCATTCGCCGCTCTTTGTACAGGAGAGATCTAAGAGAAATCATGTTTTCTGACCTGTGAGGGGCGTTTCTAGCATTCGCCATTCTCTGTACAGGAGAGATCCAAGAGAAGTCATGTTTTCTGCCCTGTGAGGGCCTTCTGTAGCATTCGCCATTCTCCTGTAGAGGGGAGATCTAAGAGTAACATCATCTTTTCTGCCCTGTGAGGGGCGTTTCCAGCATTCGCCGATTTCTCCTGCTCAGGAGAGACTCTAAAGAGAAAATCATGTTTTCTGTCTTGTGAGGGGCGTTTCTAGCATTCGACATTCTCTGTAGAGGGGAGATCTAAGAGAAATCATGTTTTCTGACCTGTGAGGGGCGTTTCTAGCATTCGCCATTCTGCTGTACAGGAAGAGATCTAAGGAGAACATCATGTTTTTTCTGCCATGTGAGGGGCGTTTCTGGCATTCGCCATTCTCTGTACAGGAAAGAAAATTAACAAGAGAAGTCATGTTTTCTGCCCTGTGAGGGCTTTCTGTAGCATTCGCCATTCTCTGTACAGGAGAGATCTAAGAGAATCATGTTTTTTCTGCCTATGTGAGGGGCGTTTCTAGCATTCGCCGCTCTTTGTACAGGAGAGATCTAGGAGAAATCATGCTTTCTGCCTTGTGAGGGTCCTTTCTAGCATTCGCCATTCTCTGCAGAGTAGAGATCTAAGAGAAATCATGCTTTCTGCCCTGTGAGGGGCGTTTCTAGCATTCGCCATTCTCTGTAGAGGGGAGATCTAAGAGAAATCATGTTTTCTGCCTTGTGAGGGGCGATTCTAGCATTCGCCATTCTCTGTAGAGGGGAGATCTAAGAGAAATCATGTTTTCTGCCTTGTGAGGGGCGATTCTAGCATTCGCCGCTCTTTGTACAGGAGAGATCTAAGAGAAATCATGCTTTCCGCCTTGTGAGGGGCGTTTCTAGCATTCGCCATTCTTTGTACAGGAAAGATCTAGGAGAAATCATGTTTTCTCTGCCTTGTGAGGGTTCCTTTTCTAGCATTCGCCATTTTCCTCTGCAGAGTAGAGATCTAAGGGGGGAGAAATCATGTTTTTCTATTTTCTGACCCTGTGAGGGGCGTTTCTAGCATTCGCCATTCTCTGTAGAGGGGAGATCTAAGAGAAATCATGTTTTCTGCCTTGTGAGGGGCGTTTCTAGCATTCGCCGCTCTTTGTACAGGAGAGATCTAAGAGAAATCATGCTTTCTGCCCTGTGAGGGGCGTTTCTAGCATTCGCCATTCTCTGTAGAGGGGAGATCTAAGAGAAATCATGTTTTCTGCCTTGTGAGGGGCGTTTCTAGCATTCGCCGCTCTTTGTACAGGAGAGATCTAAGAGAAATCATGTTTTCTGACCTGTGAGGGGCGTTTCTAGCATTCGCCATTCTCTGTACAGGAGAGATCCAAGAGAAGTCATGTTTTCTGCCCTGTGAGGGCCTTTGTAGCATTCGCCATTCTCTGTAGAGGGGAGATCTAAGAGAAATCATCTTTTCTGCCCTGTGAGGGGCGTTTCCAGCATTCGCCATTCTCTGCACAGGAGAGATCTAAGAGAAATCATGTTTTCTGTCTTGTGAGGGGCGTTTCTAGCATTCGACATTCTCTGTAGAGGGGAGATCTAAGAGAAATCATGTTTTCTGACCTGTGAGGGGCGTTTCTAGCATTCGCCATTCTCTGTACAGGAGAGATCTAAGAGAAATCATGTTTTCTGCCATGTGAGGGGCGTTTGTAGCAGTCGCCATTCTCTGTACAGGAGAGATCTAAGAGAAGTCATGTTTTCTGCCCTGTGAGGGCTTTTGTAGCATTCGCCATTCTCTGTACAGGAGAGATCTAAGAGAAATCATGTTTTCTGTCCTGTGAGGGGCGTTTCTAGCATTCGCCATTCTCTGCACAGGAGAGATCTAAGAGAAATCATGTTTTCTGCCCTGTGAGGGGCGTTTCTAGCATTCGCCATTCTCTGCACAGGAGAGATCTAAGAGAAATCATGTTTTCTGCCTTGTGAGGGGCGTTTCTAGCATTCGCCATTCTCTGTAGAGGGGAGATGTAAGAGAAATCATGTTTTCTGCCCTGTCAGGGGCGTTTTTGGCATTCGCCATTCTCTGCAGAGGAGAGATCTAAGAGAAATCATCTTTTCTGCCTTGTGAGGGTCCTTTCTAGCATTCGCCATTCTCTGCAGAGGAGAGATCTAAGAGAAATCATGTTTTCTGCCTTGTGACTATGGGGCGTTTTCCTAGCATTCGCCATTTCTCTGCACAGGAGGGGGGGGGGTGGGGAGATCTAAGAGATAATCATGTTTTCCTGACACTTTGTGTGAGGGGCGTTTCCTAGCACGTCGCCATTCTCGTGCAGAGTAAGAGATCTAAAGAGGAAAATCATGCTTTCTGCCCTGTGAGGGGCGTTTCTAGCATTCGCCATTCTCTGTAGAGGGGAGATCTAAGAGCAATCATGTTTTCTGCCTTGTGAGGGTCCTTTCTAGCATTCGCCATTCTCTGCAGAGGAGAGATCTAAGAGAAATCATGTTTTCTGCCTTGTGAGGGGCGTTTCTAGCATTCGCCGCTCTCTGTACAGGAAAGATCTAAGAGAAATCATGGCATGTTCCTGCCTTTGTGAGGGGCGTTTCTAGGCATTCGCCCATTCTCTGCACAGGAGAGATCTAAGAGAAAGTCCCTGTTTTCTGCCCTGTGAGGGGCGTTTCTAGCATTGGCCGCTCTTTGTGACAGGGAGAGATCTAGGAGAAATCATTGCTTTCTGCCTTGTGAGGGTCCTTTCTAGCATTCGCCATTCTCTGCAGAGTAGAGATCTAAGAGAAATCATGCTTTCTGCCTTGTGAGTGGCGTTTCTAGCATTCGCCATTCTCTGTAGAGGGGAGATCTAAGAGAAATCATGTTTTCTGACCTGTGAGGGGCGTTTCTAGCATTCGCCATTCTCTGTACAGGAGATATCTAAGAGAAATCATGTTTTCCGCTTTGTGAGGGGCGTTTGTAGCATTCGCCATTCTCTCTGTTACAGGAGTGAGATCTAAGAGAAATCATGTTTTACGCCATATGAGGGGTGTTTTTTTTTTCTAGCATTCGCCATTCCTTCCTGTACTGGGAGAGATCCAAGAGAAGTCATGTTTTCTGCCCTGTGAGGTGCCTTTGTAGCCATTTCGACCATTCTCTGTAGCTGGAGAGATCTAAGAGCAATCATGTTTTCTGCCCTGTGAGGGCGTTTGTTAGCCATTCGCCATTCTCCTGTAACTGGAGAGAACTATGAGAAATCATGCTTTTCTCTGCCTTGTGAGGGGCGTTATTTCTATGACATTGGCCATTCTCTGTAGAGGCGGAGATTCTAAGAGATATAATTGTTTTCATGCCCTGTGAGGGGGACGTTTTTGGCATTCCGCCCGCTCTTCTGTACAGGAGAGATTGTAAGAGGAAATCATGTTTCTGCCATTGTGAGGGGCGTTGTAGCAGATCGACCATTCCCTCTGTACTGGAGAGATCTAAAGAGAAATCATGTTATTCTGCCATGTGAGGGGCGTTTTCTCAGCAATTCGCCATTCTCTGTACAGGAAAGATCCTAGAGAAGTCATGTTATGTTTTCTGCCCTGTGAGGGCCTTTGTAGCATTCGCCATTCTCTGTACAGGAGAGATCTAAGAGAAATCATGTTTTCTGCCCTGTGAGGGGCGTTTCTAGCATTCGCCATTCTCTGCACAGGAGAGATCTAAGAGAAATCATGTTTTCTGCCTTGTGAGGGCCTTTGTAGCATTCGCCATTCTCTGCGCAGGAGAGATCTAAGAGCAATCATGTTTTCTGCCCTGTGAGGGCCTTTGTAGCAATCGCCATTCTCTGCAGAGGAGAGATCTAAGAGAAATCATGTTTTCTGCCTTGTGAGGGGCGTTTCTAGCATTCGCCATTCTCTGTACAGGAGAGATCTAAGAGAAATCATGTTTTCTGCCCTGTGAGGGGCGTTTTTGGCATTCGCCATTCTCTGCACAGGAGAGATCTACAGAGAATCATGCTTTTTCTGCCTTGTGAGGGTCCTTTCTACTAGCATTCGCCATTCTCTGCAGAGGAGAGATCTAAGAGAATCATGTTTTCTTTCTGCCTCCTTGTGAGGGTCCATTCTATCTAGGCATTCGCCATTCTCTGCAAGAGTAAGAGATCTGAGAGAAATCATGCTTTCTTGCCTTGTGAGGTGGCTCTTTTAGCATTCGCCATTCTCTGTAGAGGGGAGATCTAAGAGAAATCATGTTTTCTGACCTGTGAGGGGCGTTTCTAGCATTCGCCATTCTCTGTACAGGAGATATCTAAGAGAAATCATGTTTTCCGCTTTGTGAGGGGCGTTTGTAGCATTCGCCATTCTCTGTACAGGAGATATCTAAGAGAAATCATGTTTTCTGCCCTGTGAGGGCCTTTGTAGCATTCGCCATTCTCTGTACAGGAGAGATCTAAGAGAAATCATGTTTTCTGCCCTGTGAGGGCGTTTGTAGCATTCGCCATTCTCTGTACTGGAGAGATCTATGAGAAATCATTGTTTTCTGCCCTGTGAGGGCCTTCTGTAGCAATCCCGCCATTCTCTGTACAGGAGAAGATCCAAGAGAAATCATGTTTTCTGCCCTGTGAGGGCCTTTTGTAGCATTTCGCCATTCTTCTGTACTGGAGAGATCTAAGAGAAAATCCATGTTTACCTGCCCCTTGTGAGGGGCGTTTCTAGAATTCGCCAATTCTCTGTAAGGGAGATCTAAGAGATAATCATGTTTTCTGCCATGTGAGAGGCGCTTTCGTTTTTGGCATTCGCACGCCGCTTCTCTGTACCAGGAGGAGATCTAAGAGAATATCATGCTTTCCTTTCTGCCTTGTGAGGGGCGCGTTTCGTAGGATTCCGCCATCTCTGTCTCCTGTACAGGAAAGATCTAAGAGAAATCATGTTTCTGCATTGTGGAGAGGGCGTTTCTAAGCATTCGGCCGCTCATCTGTACAGGAGAGATCTAAGAGCAATCCATGCTTTCTGACCTGTGAGGGGCGTTTTCTAGCATTCGCCATTCTCTGTACTGGGAGATATCTAAGAGAAATTCATGTTTTCCGCTTTGTTGAGTGGGCGTTTGTAGCATTCGCCATTCTCTGTACCGGAGAGAATCTAAGAGAAAATCATGTTTTCTGCCCTGTGAGGGGTGTTTCTGGCATTCGCCATTCTCTGTACAGGAGAGATCTAAGAGAAATCATGTTTTCTGCCCTGTGAGGGGCGTTTTTGGCATTCGCCATTCTCTGTACAGGAAAGATCTAAGAGAAATCATGTTTTCTGCATTGTGAGGGGCGTTTCTAGCATTCGCCGCTCTCTGTACAGGAGAGATCTAAGAGCAATCATGCTTTCTGACCTGTGAGGGGCGTTTCTAGCATTCGCCATTCTCTGTACAGGAGATATCTAAGCGAAAATCATGTTTTCCGCTTTGTGAGGGGCGTTTGTAGCATTCGCCATTCTCTGTACCGGAGAGATCTAAGAGAAATCATGTTTTCTGCCTTGTGAGGGGCGTTTCTGGCATTCGCCATTCTCTGTGCAGGAGAGATCTAAGAGAAAACATGTTTTCTGCCCTGTGAGGGGCGTTTTTGGCATTCGCCATTCTCTGCACAGGAGAGATCTAAGAGAAATTATGCTTTCTTCTCTTCGTGCTTGTAGAGGGTCCTTTTTCTAGCATTCGCCAGTTCTCTGCAGAGGAAGAGATCTAAGAGAAATCATGGTTTTCTGCCTTGTGAGGGGCGTTTCTAGCATTCGCCGCTCTCTGTACACGGAAAGATCTAAGGAGATTATCATGCTGTCTGCCTTGTGAGGGGCGTTTCTAGCATTCGCCATTTTTCTCATGCACAGGAGAGATCTAAGAAAAATCATGTTTTCTGCCCTAAGTGTGTGAGGGGCGTTTTCTAGCATTTGGCCGCTCTTTGTACAGGAGAGATCTAGGAGAAATCATGCTTTCTGCCTTGTGAGGGTCCTTTCTAGCATTCGCCATTCTCTGCAGAGTAGAGATCTGAGAGAAATCATGCTTTCTGCCTTGTGAGTGGCCTTTCTAGCATTCGCCATTCTCTGTAGAGGGGAGATCTAAGAGAAATCATGTTTTCTGCCATGTGAGGGGCGTTTGTAGCATTCGCCATTCTCCTGGTAACAGCGTCAGTGGGGGTCTGGCTGCGGTGGTTTGGATTATAGTATGTATTTATAAAGATACTAGGGTGTTGGGTTAGGGATAGGATTGTGGTGGTGGGATTACTCTTTTTTTTATATACATACACATGTACACCGCACCCCCCCCCCCACGGATTTTAGTAGATTTTTTAACTGATATCTATGGCGGTGTTGGGTGGTGGATTTCTGGGAAGTTGCCCCCCCCCGTCTGCTCCACCACACCCCTCGACTTTGGTGCTGATGCTCCCAACTACCCCCTATATCCCCCCCGTTGATTAGAAATGCTAAGAGTAAATCATGTTTTCTGCCCTGTGAGGGCCTTTGTAGCATTCGCCATTCTCTGTACAGGAGAGATCTAAGAGAAATCATGTTTTCTGCCCTGTGAGGGCCTTTGTAGCATTCGCCATTCTCTGTACTGGAGAGATCTAAGAGAAATCATGTTTTCTGCCCTGTGAGGGCCTTTGTAGCATTCGCCATTCTCTGTACAGGAGAGATCCAAGAGAAATCATGTTTTCTGCCCTGTGAGGGCCTTTGTAGCATTCGCCATTCTCTGTACAGGAGAGATCCAAGAGAAGTCATGTTTTCTGCCCTGTGAGGGCATTTGTAGCGTTCGCCATTCTCTGTACTGGAGAGATCTAAGAGAAATCATGTTTTCTGCCGTGTGAGGGGCGTTTCTAGCATTCGCCATTCTCTGTAGAGGGGAGATCTAAGAGAAATCATGTTTTCTGCCCTGTGAGGGGCGTTTTTGGCATTCGCCGCTCTCTGTACAGGAGAGATCTAAGAGAAATCATGCTTTCTGCCTTGTGAGGTGCGTTTCTAGTATTCGCCATTCTCTGTACAGGAAAGATCTAAGAGAAATCATGTTTTCTGCCTTGTGAGGGGCGTTTCTAGCATTCGCCGCTCTCTGTACAGGAGAGATCTAAGAGCAATCATGCTTTCTGACCTGTGAGGGGCGTTTTTCTCTAGCATTCGCCATTATCTTCCTGTTACAGGAGAGATCTACAGAGAAATCATGTTTTCCGCTTTGTGAGGGGCGTTTTGTAGCATTCGCCATTTCTCTGTACAGGAGAGATCTAAGAGGAAATCATGTTTTCTGCCAGTGTGAGGGGTGTTTCTGCAATTCGCCATTCCTCTGTGCAGGAGAGATCCAAGATAAGTCATGTTTTCTGCCCTGTAGAGGGGGGGGCCTTTGTAGCATTCGCTCTTTCTACTGTACAGGAAAGGTCTAATGAGAAATCATTTTTTCTGGCCCTGTGAGGGGCGTTCCCTAGCATTTCGCCATTCTCTGTAGAGGGGAGAGTCTTAAGAAGAAATCATCTTTCTCTCCCTGTCAGGGGCGCCGTTTCTAGCATTCGCCATTCTCTGTACATTGAAAGGTCTAAGAGAATCATGTTTTTCCTGCCCTGTGAGGGGGCGTTTCTAGCATTCGCCATTCTCTGACACAGGAGAGATCTAAGAGAAATCATGTTTTCCTGCCCTGCCTTGTGAGGGGCGTTTTGTAGCATTCGCCATTCTCTGTACTGGAGAGATCTAAGAGAAAATCATGTTCTTCTGTCTTGTGAGGGGCGTTTTCTGGCATTCGCCATTCTCTGTACAAGGAGGAACGATCTAAGAGAAATCCATGCTTTTCCGCCTTGTGAGGGGCGTTTTCTAGCATTTCGCCATTCTCTGTTACACAGGAGAGATCCTAAGAGAAATCCATGTTTTCTGCCTTGTGAGGGCCTTTTGTAGCATTCGCCATTTCTCTGCACAGGAGAGATCTAAGAGAAATCATGTTCCTGTCTTGTGTGAGGGCGTTTCTAGCATTCGACATTCTCTGTAGAGTGGGAATCTACGAGAAATCATGTTTTCTGACCTTTTGTGAGTGGCGTTTTCCTAAGCATTCGCCATTCTCTGTACAGGAGAGAAGATCTAAGAGAAAATCATGTTTCTGCCATGTTGAGGGGCGTTTCTAGCATTCGCCATATCTCTGTACTGGAGAGATCTAAGGAGAAAATCATGTTTTCTGTCTTGTGAGGGGCGTTTTCTGGCATTCGCCATTACTCTGTACAAGGAAAGATCCAAGGAGAAGTCATGTTTTCTTTTTGCTCCCTGGTGAGGGACCTTTGTAGCATTTCGCCCCATTCTCTGATACCAGGAGAGATCTAAGAGAAATCATGTTTTCTGCCAAACTGTGAGGGCGGCGTTTCTAGTCATTACGCCCATTCTCTGCACAGGAGAGATCTAAGAGAAATCATGTTTTCTTCTGCCCTTGTGAGGGCCTTTGTAGCATTCGCCATTCTCTGTACAGGAGATATCTAAGAGCAATCATGTTTTCTTGCCCTGTGAGGGGTGTGTGGTTTCTAGCATTCGCCATTCACTCTGTTACAGGAGATAGTGGTGATCTAAGAGAAATCATGTTTTTCTGCCATGTGAGGGGCGTTTGTAGCATTCGCCATTCTCTGCACAGAGAGAGATCTAAGAGAAATCATGTTTTCTGCCTCTTGTGAGGGGTCTTTCTAGCATTCGCCATTCTCTGTAACAGGAGAGATCTAAGAGAAATCATGTTTTTTCTGCCTTTTTAGGGCGTTTTCTAGCATTCGGCCGCATTCCTCTGTACATGGAAGATCTAAGAGAAATCATGTTTTTCTGCCCTTGGTAAGGGTTGTTTCTAGCATTCGCCATTCTCCCGTACAAGGAGAGATCTAAGAGAAATCATGTTTTCTGCCTTGTGAGGGGCGTTTCTAGTCATTTCGCCGCTCTCTGCACAGGAGAGATCAAAGAGAAATCCATGATTCTGCCCTGTGAGGGGCGTTGTGCTAGCATTCGCCATTCTCTGCAGAGAGAGAGATCTAAGAGAAATCATGTTTTTCTGCCTTGTGGAGGGCCTTTGTAGCATTCGCGCCATTCTCTGCCACAAGGAGAGATCTATAGAGAAAATCATGTTTTCTGCCTTGTGAGGGGCGTTTTCTAGCATTCGCCCATTCTCTGTAGAGGGTGGAGATCTAAGTGGAAATTCATGTTTTTCTGCCCTGTTAAGGGCGTTTCTAGCATTCGCCATTCTCCTGCACCAGGAGAGATCTAAGCGGAAATCATGTTTTCTGCCTTGGGAGGAGGCGTTTCTAGCATACGCTTATTCTCTTCAGAAGAAAGAAGATCTAAGAGAAATCATGTTTTCCTGCCCTTTGGTGAGGGGCCGTTTTCTAGCATTCGCCCCAATTCTCTGCAAGAGGAGAAGATTCTAAGAGAAATCATGTTTTCTGCATTGTGTGAGGGGCGTTTCTAGCATTCGCCGCTCTCCGTACAGGAGAGATCTAGGAGAAATCATGCTGCCTGCCGTTGTGAGGGTCCTTTTCTAAAGCATTCCGCCATTCTCGTGCACCAGGAGAGATCCTAAGAGAAATCATGTTTTCTGCCCTGTGAGGGGCGTTTTCTAGCAATCGTCCATTCTCTGGCACAGGAGAGATCAAAGAAGGAAATCATTTTTCCTGCCTTGTGAGGGGGCATTATTTCTAAACAGTCCGCCATTCTGCTGCGCAGGAGAGGATCTATAGTGTTAAGTATGGTTTGAGGGGGTGTTTAGTGATATTTTTAGTTATGATGTTTTATTTTGGTTGATGTTTATTTATATGAAATGTGTATTTGAGTACATGTTAAAAATGCTTATAGTTGGTTTAAAGGGATTGGTATTGGATTTGTGGAAAAAGGATTTGATTTGTTGTTAGTATATTATTGATAGTTGTAAGAATAATTAAATTAAAAATAGACACGGGATTATAGAAAAAAGAATTTAAATAATTCAAATCTAAAATTTTATTGCGTGGTTTCTATTTTGTTTTTTTATTTGAATTTAGCAAGTTATATTAAAATAGATAATAAATTATATAGTAAAAGTGTTGTATATGTTGTTATAAAGTAAAAAAAGATTTATAATATGGATATAAAAATATAAAATTCTAGGAGGTATATATATAAATGTCTATAAAATATAGAAAATATTAGAAAGCAAATAAAGAAGAATTGGTATAATTAAAAATTTTATATAATGTTAATTAAAAGTAATATATAAGTTATAGAGATAAAAAGAGAAAAAAAAAAATAAATAAAAAAATAAAAAAACAAAAAAATGTAATTAAAAATGAAATAAATCAAAATCAATTAAATAATGAAAAAAATTCGGAACAATCGTAAAATAAAAAAAATAATAACAAAATACGTAAACAAATCGCAAAGTAAATTTTTTATATTAATTGAATATAAACAATGTTGTTTCTAATTATTTATGATTAATAAATTAATTCGTTTTATATAAAAAGCTTTAATATAAAAATAAGAGAAATGTAAGTTAAAAAATCAACCACATGATAATAATAGTAAATTGATAAACATCAATTTTATAAATATTCAATCAAAATATAAAAAGTAGAGAAAAAATAATAGGAAATAAAAATTGTATAATAAATAAATAGGAAAAAATAAAGAAAAAAATAATATAATTAGAGAAATTGGATTTTTAAAAAAAAATGATAATAAGGTGTTAATATAAAAATAGTAATAAAGTTAATGTAATAAATAAAAAGAGGAATATAATAATCTTAGGTAAGATATAGTAAAAAAAATAAATAAAATAAAAAATGATGAATATATATAATAAAATAAAAATATAAAAAGAAAATAAAAAAAAAAAGAGAATAAAATAATGATAATTAAGATAAATGAAAATCGTAAGAATATAAAAATGGTATAAAATCTTAATAACAAAAAAGATTAAAAAAACAGCAAAAAGAAAAAAAAAAATAAAAACTTAATTAAAAATCGTTGTAATCGAAATATCTTAAAAACAAAAAAAAAAAAAAAAATTGAAAAATAAGTTAAAAAAGAAATAAAAAATCGTGTTAAAGAAGAAAAAAAATAAGAAAATCAGAGTAATTAAATCGAGGATCAACAAAAATCAAAAGATATTAAATAAAAAAATAAATGGAAATGGGAAAAATAGAAAAAAAATATAATAATTTAATAATAGAAGAAGTAAAATAAAATCACAAAGATCGTTAAAGTAATATAAAATAAAATCGTTAAAAATAAAACATCAAAACAAACACGAATAAAAAATATCGTGTAAATTAATCTTAAAAAATTAAAAAATCGTAAAAAACTTAAATAATAATAAATATCTCGTAAAAAATAAGAGAAATCGTGTTTTCTGCCTTGTGAGGTGCGTTTCTAGCATTCGCCATTCTCTGTACAGGAAAGATCTAAGAGAAATCATGTTTTCTGCCATGTGAGGGCCTTTGTAGCATTCGCCATTCTCTGCACAGGAGAGATCTAAGAGAAATCATGTTTCTGTCTTGTGAGGGGCGTTTCTAGCATTCGACATTCTCTGTAGAGGGGAGATCTAAGAGAAATCATGTTTTCTGACCTGTGAGTGGCGTTTCTAGCATTCGCCATTCTCTGTACAGGAGAGATCTAAGAGAAATCATGTTTTCTGCCCTGTGAGGGGCGTTTCTGGCATTCGCCATTCTCTGTACAGGAAAGATCCAAGAGAAGTCATGTTTTCTTCCCTGTGAGGACCTTTGTAGCATTCGCCATTCTCTGTACAGGAGAGATCTAAGAGAAATCATGTTTTCTGCCCTGTGAGGGGCGTTTCTAGCATTCGCCATTCTCTGCACAGGAGAGATCTAAGAGAAATCATGTTTTCTGCCTTGTGAGGGGCGTTTCTAGCATTCGCCATTCTCTGCACAGGAGAGATCTAAGAGAAATCATGTTTTCTGCCTTGTGAGGGGCGTTTCTAGCATTCGCCATTCTCTGTAGAGGGGAGATCTAAGAGAAATCATGTTTTCTGACCTGTGAGGGGCGTTTCTAGCATTCGCCATTCTCTGTACAGGAGAGATCCAAGAGAAGTCATGTTTTCTGCCCTGTGAGGGGCGTTTCTAGCATTCGACATTCTCTGTACAGGAGAGATCTAAGAGCAATCATGTTTTCTGCCCTGTGAGGGGTGTTTCTAGCATTCGCCATTCTCTGCACAGGAGAGATCTAAGAGAAATCATGTTTTCTGCCTTGTGGGGGGTCTTTCTAGCATTCGCCATTCTCTGTACAGGAGAGATCTAAGAGAAATCATGTTTTCTGCCTTGTGAGGGGCGTTTCTAGCATTCGCCATTCTCTGTACAGGAGAGATCTAAGAGAAATCATCTTTTCTGCCCTGTAAGGGTTGTTTCTAGCATTCGCCATTCTCTGTACAGGAGAGATCTAAGAGAAATCATGTTTTCTGCCTTGCGAGGGGCGTTTCTAGCATTCGCCATTCTCTGCACAGGAGAGATCTAAGAGAAATCATGCTTTCCGCCTTGTGAGGGCCTTTGTAGCATTCGCCGCTCTCTGTACAGGGGTGATCTAAGAGCAATCATGTTTTCTGCCCTGTGAGGGCCTTTGTAGCATTCGCCATTCTCTGCAGAGGAGAGATCTAAGAGAAATCATGTTTTCTGCCTTGTGAGGGGCGTTTCTGGCATTCGCCGCTCTCTGCACAGGAGAGATCTAAGAGAAATCATGTTTTCTGCCCTGTGAGGGGCGTTTCTAGCATTCGCCATTCTCTGTACAGGAGAGATCTAAGAGAAATCATGTTTTCTGCCTTGTGAGGGCCTTTGTAGCATTCGCCATTCTCTGCACAGGAGAGATCTAAGAGAAATCATGGTTTTCTGCCTTGTCGAGGGGCGTTCTTTCTAGCATTCGCCATTACCTCTGTAGAGGGGAGATCTAAGAGAAATCATGTTTGTTCTGCCCTGTTAGGGTCGTTCGTAGCATTCGCCATTCTCTGCACAGGAGAGATCTAAGAGAAATCATGTTTTCTGCCTTGGGAGGGGCGTTTCTAGCATTCGCTATTCTCTTCAGAAGAAAGATCTAAGAGAAATCATGTTTTCTGCCCTGTTAGGGGCGTTTCTAGCATTCGCCATTCTCTGCACAGGAGAGATCTAAGAGAAATCATGTTTTCTGCCTTGGGAGGGGCGTTTCTAGCATTCGCCATTCTCTGCAGAGGAGAGATCTAAGAGAAATCATGTTTTCTGCCTTGTGAGGGGCGTTTCTAGCATTCGCCGCTCTCTGTACAGGAAAGATCTAAGAGAAATCATGCTGTCTGCCTTGTGAGGGGCGTTTCTAGCATTCGCCATTCTCTGCACAGGAGAGATCTAAGAGAAATCATGTTTTCTGCCCTGTGAGGGGCGTTTCTAGCATTCGCCGCTCTTTGTACAGGAGAGATCTAGGAGAAATCATGCTTTCTGCCTTGTGAGGGTCCTTTCTAGCATTCGCCATTCTCTGCACAGGAGAGATCTAAGAGAAATCATGTTTTCTGCCCTGTGAGGGGCGTTTCTAGCATTCGCCATTCTCTGCACAGGAGAGATCTAAGAGAAATCATGTTTTCTGCCTTGTGAGGGGCGTTTCTAGCATTCACTATTCTCTTCAGAAGAGAGATCTAAGAGAAATCATGTTTCCTGCCTTGTGAGGGGCGTTTCTAGCATTCGCCGCTCTTTGTACAGGAGAGATCTAGGAGAAATTATGCTTTCTGCCTTATGAGGGGCGTTTCTAGCATTCGCCATTCTCTGTACAGGAGAGATCTATGAGAAATCATGCTTTCTGCCTTGTGATGGGCGTTTCTAGCATTCGCCATTCTCTGTAGAGGAGAGATCTAAGAGAAATCATGTTGTTCTGCCCTGTGAGGGGCGTTTCTAGCATTCGCCGCTCTCTGTACAGGAGAGATCTAAGAGAAATCATGTTTTCTGCCTTGTGAGGGGCGTTTCTAGCATTCGCCGCTCTCTGTACAGTAAAGATCTAAGAGAAATCATGTTTTCTGCCTTGTGAGGGGCGTTTCTAGCATTCGCCGCTCTCTGTACTGGAGAAATCTAAGAGAAATCATGTTTTCTGCCACATGAGGGGCGTTTCTGGCATTCGCCATTCTCTGTACAGGAGAGATCCAAGAGAAGTCATGTTTTCTGCCCTGTGAGGGCCTTTGTAGCATTCGCCATTCTCTGTACAGGAGAGATCTAAGAGAAATCATCTTTTCTGCCCTGTGAGGGGCGTTTCTAGCATTCGCCATTCTCTGCACAGGAGAGATCTAAGAGAAATCATGTTTTCTGCCAAGTGAGGGCCTTTGTAGCATTCGCCATTCTCTGCGCAGGAGAGATCTAAGAGCAATCATGTTTTCTGCCCTGTGAGGAGCGTTTCTAGCATTCGCCATTCTCTGTACAGGGGAGATCTAAGAGAAATCATGTTTTCTGCCCTGTGAGGAGCGTTTCTAGCATTCGCCATTCTCTGTAGAGGGGAGATCTAAGAGAAATAATGTTTTCTGCCCTGTGACGGGCGTTTCTAGCATTCGCCATTCTCTGTACAGGAGAGATCTAAGAGAAATCATGCTTTCCGCCTTGTGAGGGGCGTTTCTAGCATTCGCCGCTCTCTGTACAGGAGAGATCTAAGAGAAATCATGCTTTGTGCCCTGTGAGGGGCGTTTCTAGCATTCGCCATTCTCTGTACAGGAGAGATCTAAGAGAAATCATGTTTTCTGCCCTGTAAGGGTTGTTTCTAGCATTCGACATTCTCTGTACAGGAGAGATCTAAGAGAAATCATGCTTTCCGCCTTGTGAGGGGCCTTTGTAGCATTCGCCGCTCTCTGTACAGGAGATATCTAAGAGAAATCATGTTTTCCGCCTTGTGAGGGGCGTTTCTAGCATTCGCTATTCTCTTCAGAAGAGAGATCTAAGAGAAATCATGTTTTCTGCCCTGTGAGGGGCGTTTCTAGCATTCGCCGCTCTTTGTACAGGAGAGATCTAGGAGAAATCATGCTTTCTGCCTTGTGAGGGTCCTTTCTAGCATTCGCCATTCTCTGCAGAGTAGAGATCTAAGAGAAATCATGCTTTCTGCCTTGTGAGGGGCGTTTCTAGCATTCGCCAATCTCTGTACAGGAGATATCTAAGAGAAATCATGTTTTCCGCCTTGTGAGGGGCGTTTCTAGCATTCGCCGCTCTCTGTACAGGAAAGATCTAAGAGAAATCATGTTTTCTGCCTTGTGAGGGGCGTTTCTAGCATTCGCCATTCTCTGTAGAGGGGAGATCTAAGAGAAATCATGTTTTCTGCCCTGTGAGGGGCGTTTTTGGCATTCGCCGCTCTCTGTACAGGAGAGATCTAAGAGAAATCATGCTTTCTGCCTTGTGAGGTGCGTTTCTAGCATTCGTCGCTCTCTGTACAGGAAAGATCTAAGAGAAATCATGCTGTCTGCCTTGTGAGGGCCTTTGTAGCATTCGCCATTCTCTGTACTGGAGAGATCTAAGAGAAATCATGCTTTCTGCCTTGTGAGGGGCGTTTCTAGCATTCGCCATTCTCTGTACATGAGAGATCTAAGAGAAATCATGCTTTCTGCCTTGTGAGGTGCGTTTCTAGCATTCGCCATTCTCTGTACAGGAAAGATCTAAGAGAAATCATGTTTTCTTCCTTGTGAGGGGCGTTTCTAGCATTCGCCATTCTCTGTAGAGGGGAGATCTAAGAGAAATCATGTTTTCTGCCCTGTGAGGGGCGTTTTTGGCATTCGCCGCTCTCTGTACAGGAGAGATCTAAGAGAAATCATGCTTTCTGCCTTGTGAGGGGCGTTTCTAGCATTCGCCATCCTCTGTATAGGAGATATCTAAGAGAAATCATGTTTTCCGCTTTGTGAGGGCCTTTCTAGCATTCGCCATTCTCTGCACAGGAGAGATCTAAGAGCAATCATGTTTTCTGCCCTGTGAGGGGCGTTTCTAGCATTCGCCATTCTCTGTAGAGGGGAGATCTAAGAGAAATCATCTTTTCTGCCCTGTGAGGGGCGTTTCTAGCATTCGCCATTCTCTGTACAGGAAAGGTCTAAGAGAAATCATGTTTTCTGCCCTGTGAGGGGCGTTTCTAGCATTCGCCATTCTCTGTACAGGAGAGATCTAAGAGAAATCATGTTTTCTGCCATGTGAGGGGCGTTTGTAGCAGTCGCCATTCTCTGTACTGGAGAGATCTAAGAGAAATCATGTTTTCTGTTTTGTGAGGGGCGTTTCTGGCATTCGCCATTCTCTGTACAGGAAAGATCCAAGAGAAGTCATGTTTTCTTCCCTGTGAGGACCTTTGTAGCATTCGCCATTCTCTGTACAGGAGAGATCTAAGAGAAATCATGTTTTCTGCCCTGTGAGCGGGCGTTTCCTTCTAGCATTCGCCATTCTCTGCACAGGAGAGATCTAAGAGAAATCATGTTTTCTTCCTTGTGAGGGCCTTTGTAGCATTCGCCATTCTCTGCACAGGAGAGATCTAAGAGAAATCATGTTTTCTGCCTTGTGAGGGGTCTTTCTAGCATTCGCCATTCTCTGTACAGGAAAGGTCTAAGAGAAATCATGTTTTCTGCCTTGTGAGGGGCGTTTCTAGCATTCGCCATTCTCTGTACAGGAGAGATCTAAGAGAAATCATGTTTTCTGCCCTGTGAGGGGCGTTTCTAGCATTCGCCATTCTCTGTACAGGAGAGATCTAAGAGAAATCATGTTTTCTGCCCTGTGAGGGGCGTTTTTTTTTTTTTTTTTTTTCTATTCTTAGGGCACTTAATTAGCAAATTTGTTCGCCATTCTCTGCCACAGGAGAGATCTAAGAGAAATCATGCTTTCCGCCTTGTGAGGGCCTTTGTAGCATTCGCCGCTCTCTGTACAGGGGGGGGAGGTTGATCTAAGAGCAATCATGTTTTCTGCCCTGGCCTGTGAGGGCCTTTGTTTTTTTTAGCATTCGCCATTCTCTGCAGAGGAGAGATCTAAGAGTAATGCGTTATGATAAGTAAAATGGTTTAAAATCATGTTTTCTGCCTTGTGAGGGGCGTTTCTGGCATTCGCCATTCTCTGTACAGGATGAGAAAGAGAGATCTAAGAGGGAGGGAGGGAAGAGGAATATGACGGGAGAGAAATAAAATCATGTGGTTTTTTTTCTGCCCTGTGAGGGGCGTTTCTAGCATTCGCCATTCTCTGCAGAGGAGAGATCTAAGAGAAATCATGTTTTCTGCCTTGTGAGGGCCTTTGTAGCATTCGCCATTCTCTGCACAGGAGAGATCTAAGAGAAATCATGTTTTCTGCCTTGTGAGGGGCGTTTCTAGCATTCGCCGCTCTCTGTACAGGAGAGATCTAAGAGCAATCATGCTTTCTGACCTGTGAGGGGCGTTTCTAGCATTCGCCATTCTCTGTACAGGAGATATCTAAGAGAAATCATGTTTTCCGCTTTGTGAGGGGCGTTTGTAGCATTCGCCATTCTCTGTACAGGAGAGATCTAAGAGAAATCATGTTTTCTGCCATGTGAGGGGCGTTTCTAGCATTCGCCATTCTCTGTACAGGAGATATCTAAGAGAAATCATGTTTTCTGCCATGTGAGGGGCGTTTCTAGCATTCGCCATTCTCTGTACAGGAGAGATCCAAGAGAAGTCATGTTTTCTGCCCTGTGAGGGCCTTTGTAGCATTCGCCATTCTCTGTATAGGAGATATCTAAGAGAAATCATGTTTTCCGCTTTGTGAGGGGCGTTTGTAGCATTCGCCATTCTCTGTACAGGAGAGATCTAAGAGAAATCATGTTTTCTGCCATATGAGGGGTGTTTCTAGCATTCGCCATTCTCTGTACAGGAGAGATCCAAGAGAAGTCATGTTTTCTGCCCTTCAGTCTTTTTAGGTTTGGGTGCCGCGTGAGGGGCGTTTCTAGCATTCGCCATTCTCTGTAACAGGAAAGGTCTAAGAGAAATCATGTTTTCTGCCCCTTAGTTGGTTGTGAGGGGGGGCGGAGGGGCGCGTTTTGGCCCCGCGCGTTTTCCGTGTTAGCATTCGCCATTCTCTGTACAGGAGAGATCTAAGAGAAATCATCTTTTCTGCCCATTTCAGGGGCGTTTCTAGCATTCGCCATTCTCTGTACAGGAAAGGTCTAAGAGAAATCAGGGTTCTGCACTGTTTTCTGTTTCGTCCCTGTGAGGCGGATGGCCGGGAGGGCGGGGGGGGCGGATGGTCGGCGTTAGTCGTTTCGGTTTCATTAGGTTCCGTTTCGTTTTTCTGTTTCTAGCATTCGCCATTCTCTGCACAGGAGAGATCTAAGAGAAATCATGTTTCTGTCTTGTGAGGGGCGTTTCTAGCATTCGACATTCTCTGTAGAGGGGAGATCTAAGAGAAATCATGTTTTCTGTCTTGTGAGGGGCGTTTCTGGCATTCGCCATTCTCTGTACAGGAAAGATCCAAGAGAAGTCATGTTTTCTTCCCTGTGAGGACCTTTGTAGCATTCGCCATTCTCTGTACAGGAGAGATCTAAGAGAAATCATGTTTTCTGCCTTTTTTCTGTTGTGAGGGGGGGCGGGGGGTGGGCGGGGGGGGCGCGGGGGGGGGGGGGGGGGGGGGCCTTTGTAGCATTCGCCATTCTCTGTACAGGAGATATCTAAGAGCAATCATGTTTTCTGCCCTGTGAGGGGTGTTTCTAGCATTCGCCATTCTCTGTACAGGAGAGATCTAAGAGAAATCATGTTTTCTGCCTTGTGAGGGGAGTTTCTAGCATTCGCCATTCTCTGTACAGGAGAGTAGTGATCTAGAGAAATCATGTTTTCTGCCTTGTGAAGGGGCGCGTCGTCGTGGGGCGTTTCTGGCATTCGCCATTCTCTGTACAGGAGAGATCTAAGAGAAATCATGTTTTCTGCCCTGTAAGGGTTGTTTCTAGCATTCGCCATTCTCTGTACAGGAGAGATCTAAGAGAAATCATGTTTTCTGCCTTGTGAGGGGCGTTTCTAGCATTCGCCGCTTTCGCGCCCCGCGCGCCTCCCTCCCCCGACCCGCGCCGCCCCGCCGCACGCTCCCCCCGCCCGCGCCGCCCCCCCCCCCCGCCGCGCGCCCCCCCCCGCTTCGACTCCACCGACCCGCGCCATTCTCTGCACAGGAGAGATCTAAGAGAAATCATGTTTTCTGCCTTGTGAGGGGCGTTTCTAGCATTCGCCATTCTCTGCAGAGGAGAGATCTAAGAGAAATCATGTTTTCTGCCTTGTGAGGGCCTTTGTAGCATTCGCCATTCTCTGCACAGGAGAGGATCGCCTCTAAGAGAAATCTTGTTTTCTGCCTTGTAGTTGTTGAGGGGCTGGGCACCTGTTCGTTTGGCCGTTTCTAGCATTCGCCATTCTCTGTAGAGGGGAGATCTAAGAGAAATCATGTTTTCTGCCCTGTTAGGGGCGTTTCTAGCATTCGCCATTCTCTGCACAGGAGAGATCTAAGAGAAATCATGTTTTCTGCCTTGGGAGGGGCGTTTCTAGCATTCGCTATTCTCTTCAGAAGAAAGATCTAAGAGAAATCATTTTTTTTTTTTGTTTTCTGCCTTTTTTTTGTTTTTTGGGAGGGGCGTTTCTAGCATTCGCCATTCTCTGCAGAGGAGAGATCTAAGAGAATCATGTTTTCTGCCTTGTGAGGGGCGTTTCTAGCATTCGCCGCCATTTTCTCGTACAGGAAAGATCTAAGAGAAATTTTTTATTCTGGGATTTTGTTCTCTAAGAGTGGTTGAGTTTATGAGTTTTGGGGTGTTTTACTTTGCTTTATGCCGGCCCATGCTTTCTGCCTTGTGAGGGTCCTTTCTAGCATTCGCCATTTCTCTGCACAGGAGAGATCTAAGAGAAATCATGTTTTCTGCCCTGTGAGGGGCGTTTCTAGCATTCGCCATTCTCTGCACAGGAAGAGTGAGAGATCTATGGACAGTGGGGGAGATGGTGAATCCTGTTTCCTGCCTGGGGTATGAGGGGGAGGGGCTACCCATTTGTTTTTTTTTCATTTCTAAACATTTTGTTTAGGCCATTCTCTGGTACAGGAGAAGATCTAAGAGAAATCAAATATTAAAAAAAAAAGAGATAATAAAATAAAAAGAAAAAAAAAAAAAAAAAATCATGTTTTTTTTTGTTTTCTGCCAATTGATTTTGAATTGAGGGGTGGTCGTGTTTTGATTGGGTTTTTAACTTGTGAGGGGCGTTTCTAGCATTCGCCCAAACCGATCTCGCATAGCGCAAACCATAACCGGAAACATTCTCTGTACAGGAGATATCTAAGAGAAATCATGTTTTTGTGGTGATTGAATTTGGTTTGATTGTTGCTTTGGGGCTGGCTTGCTGCCATTATTCGGTGAGGGGGTGACAGGGCTGGTGATGCGTGGATGCGTGGGGTTCGTGCGGTGTTTTTGTGGTCGGTTTTGTCGCGTTATTTGCCGGGGTGGTTGTTCGGTGCCGAGCTGTCGCGGGATCGTTTCTAGCATTCGCCATTCTCTGTTTTTTTTTTTGTTGTTATGGTTTTCGGTTTCGCGGTCGAGCGGTCAGCGAACATGGTGGGGGGGGTGTGGCGGGAGTAGCGCGGCGGAGGGTTTGATTGCTTGTGGCGCCAGTTCGTGACGGGTCAGGGAGAGATTTCTCCCTTAGAAGAAACAGGAGAGATCCAGGATTAAAGAAGTCATGTTTTCTGCCCATGTGTTTTGTTTGTGAGGGCGTTTAGGCGCTCGTTGTAGCATTCGCCATTCTCTGTACAGGAAATATCTAAGAGAAATCATGTTTTCTGCCCTCCTGTTGTGAGGGGCGTTTCTAGCATTCGCCATTCTCGTATGGTAGATAGAGGGTTTTATTAGAAGGTTCTTTAGAGGGGAGTGGATTGTTTTTCTTTTCTGTTAAGGTGAGGGGGCTCGGGGGGAGTTGGCAGTGGAGGGAGGGGTGGTGAGCTAGAGAGACGGTGCGGGAGAGTGAGGGAGCAGATCTAAGAGAAATCATCTTTTCTGCCCTGTCAGGGCGGGGAGGCGTTTCTAGCATTCGCCATTCTCTGTACAGGAAAGGTCTTTGAGAAAGAGAAATCATGTTTTCTGCCCTGTGATGGGAGGAGAGGGGCGTTTCTATCATTCGCCGCGCTCTGCTCTCGCCCCCCGCCTGCGCCGCAACTGCGCCGCTCCCCCGCTCTCTGTACAGGACGTGTTTGGAGATCCATAAGAGGAGAGAGGAAGTGAGAGAAGAGAAGTCAAGAAAGAGAAGAGAAGAAAGAAGAGGAAAGAGAAGTCATGTTTTCTTCCCTGTGAGGACCTTTGTAGCATTCGCCATTCTCTGCACAGGAGAGATCTAAGAGAAATCATGTTTTCTGCCTTGTGAGGGGGGCGTTTCCGTCGCGTCGTTTTTTTCTGGTTTCTCGTTTCTAGCATTCGCCATTCTCTGCACAGGAGAGATCTAAGAGAAATCATGTTTTCTGCCTTGTGAGGGCCTTTGTAGCATTCGCCATTCTCTGTACAGGAGATATCTAAGAGCAATCATGTTTTCTGCCCTGTGAGGGGTGTTTCTAGCATTCGCCATTCTCTGTACAGGAGAGATCTAAGAGAAATCATGTTTTCTGCCTTGTGAGGGGTCTTTCTAGCATTCGCCATTCTCTGTACAGGAGAGATCTAAGAGAAATCATGTTTTCTGCCTTGTGAGGGGCGTTTCTAGCATTCGCCATTCTCTGTACAGGAGAGATCTAAGAGAAATCATGTTTTCTGCCCTGTAAGGGTTGTTTCTAGCATTCGCCATTCTCTGTACAGGAGAGATCTAAGAGAAATGATGTTTTCTGCCTTGTGAGGGGCGTTTCTAGCATTCGCCGCTCTTTGTACAGGAAAGGTCTAAGAGAAATCATGTTTTCTGCCTTGTGAGGGGCGTTTCTAGCATTCGCCATTCTCTGCACAGGAGAGATCTAAGAGAAATCATGTTTTCTGCCCTGTGAGGGGCGTTTCTAGCATTCGCCATTCTCTGTACAGGAGAGATCTAGGAGAAATCATGCTTTCCGCCTTGTGACGGGCGTTTCTAGCATTCGCCGCTCTCTGTAGAGGGGAGATCTAAGAGAAATCATGCTTTCTGTCTTGTGAGGGGCGTTTCTAGCATTCGCCATTCTCTGCACAGGAGAGATCTAAGAGAAATCATGCTTTCTGTCTTGTGAGGGGCGTTTCTAGCATTCGCCATTCTCTGCACAGGAGAGATCTAAGAGAAATCATGTTTTCTGCCTTGTGAGGGGCGTTTCCAGCATTCGCCGCTCTCTGTACAGGAGAGATCTAAGAGAAATCATGCTTTCTGCCTTATGAGGGGCGTTTCTAGCATTCGCCGCTCTCTGTACAGGAGAGATCTAATAGCAATCATGCTTTCTGCCCTGTGAGGGGCGTTTCTAGCATTCGCCATTCTCTGCACAGGAGAGATCTAAGAGAAATCATGTTTTCTGCCCTGTGAGGGGCGTTTCTAGCATTCGCCATTCTCTGTACAGGAGAGATCTAAGAGAAATCATGTTTTCTGCCCTGGGAGGGGGCGTGGTGTTTCGCTTCGTCGCCTTCCGTCGCGTCGGTCGGCTTTGTTGTTGGTTCTTGGTCGGTTGGTCGCGCGTCCTTGCGTTCGCGCCCGGACTGTGTGACGCGCGCGCGTGTTCTCGTTCGTCGACTGTTCGTGTCCGTGCGTGTAGGAGTTCGGTTTGAGAGGTTTGTTACGTTTCCAGCATTCGCCGCTCTCTGTACAGGAGAGATCTAGGAGAAATCATGCTTTCTGCCTTGTGAGGGGCGTTTCCAGCATTCGCCATTCTCTGCACAGGAGAGATCTAAGAGAAATCATGTTTTCTGCCTTGTGAGGGGCGTTTTTAGCATTCGCCGCTCTCCGTACAGTAAAGATCTAAGAGAAATCATGCTTTCTGCCTTGTGAGGGGCGTTTCTAGCATTCGCCGCTCTCTGTACAGGAGAGATCTAAGAGAAATCATGTTTTCTGCCTTGTGAGGGGCGTTTCTAGCATTCGCCGCTCTCTGTACAGGAGAGATCTAAGAGCAATCATGTTTTCTGCCTTGTGAGGGGCGTTTTTAGCATTCGCCGCTCTCCGTACAGTAAAGATCTAAGAGAAATCATGTTTTCTGCCTTGTGAGGGGTCTTTCTAGCATTCGCCATTCTCTGTACAGGAGAGATCTAAGAGCAACCATGTTTTCTGCCTTGTGAGGGGTCTTTCTAGCATTCGCCATTCTCTGTACAGGAGAGATCTAAGAGAAATCATGTTTTCTGCCCTGTCAGGGGCGTTTCTAGCATTCGCCGCTCTCTGTACAGGAGAGATCTAAGAGCAATCATGTTTTCTGCCTGTGAGGGGCGTTTTTAGCATTCGCCGCTCTCCGTACAGTAAAGATCTAAGAGAAATCATGCTTTCTGCCTTGTGAGGGGTCTTTCTAGCATTCGCCGCTCTCTGTACAGGAGAGATCTAGGAGAAATCATGCTTTCCGCCTTGTGAGGGGCGTTTCTAGCATTCGCCGCTCTCCGTACAGTAAAGATCTAAGAGAAATCATGTTTTCTGCCCTGTGAGGGGCGTTTCTAGCATTCGCCGCTCTCTGTAGAGGAGAGATCTAAGAGAAATCATGTTTTCTGCCCTGTGAGGGGCGTTTCTAGCATTCGCCATTCTCTGTACAGGAGAGATCTAAGAGAAATCATGTTTTCTGCCTTGTGAGGGGCGTTTCTAGCATTCGCCATTCTCTGTACAGGAGAGATCTAAGAGAAATCATGTTTTCTGCCTTGTGAGGGGCGTTTCTAGCATTCGCCATTCTCCGTACAGTAAAGATCTAAGAGAAATCATGTTTTCCGCCCTGTGAGGGGCGTTTGTAGCATTCGCCGCTCTCCGTACAGTAAAGATCTAAGAGAAATCATGTTTTCCGCCCTGTGAGGGGCGTTTGTAGCATTCGTCATTCTCTGTACAGACTCGCCGCTCAGCATATGTCGGCAGTCGTGTTATAGACTTTGTGTCTTATGTATCTGCATGTATCAGAGGCTAAACAATGTGATAGGACCTCAATTTCATGCTCAGAGAAGACAGAACATGCTCAGCGGTTTATCCGTGGTTCAAGCGGCAACACGGACAACCGTAGACGATCCGCGCAAACTATAAACGCTCGCCCGCGCGTATTCATAAACATTCCTCATGTTTTAACAGCATCAGATTACGTGATTGCTGACTCTTAGTGCAGCGCGTATGTACGCGGGTAGAAGAATAGAATGCAGGAGGCTTATCCAAATAGGCGTTTGATTTCATTGTCGCTAATTCGGCATTTCTGATCTTAGCACGTGCGCATGTTTTCGTCCAATGAGGCGCTGCCACATGCTGATAAACAACAACCACTGCACTTGTTCTCTATCGAAGTTGATTGTAGTTTGTGAAGTTTTTCGATCTTAAGCGTCCTGAGTAAGAGATCGAAGAACACAAATTACTCCCGCCTCCATTAACTATTGGGAAAAGCAACTGCTTTCTATCTGAGTGCTAAGTAGGAATTGTAGGCTCTGGCTGACTGAGTCGTTATCCTCTGACAATCTCACGCAACCAAGTTGTATTATCTACTTATCTTCTACACATTTTTCTATTTCTATTCAAGTTCCGCTTTCCCAAAAGTTCAAAAACAGATTATCAAGTGAAACCTTTTATTGGTGTCACTGAGTACAACCATGAAATATATCAACTCACAATTGACCAAATGAATTACAATACACTGTCAGAATCATGAAACTACACTTGTAAACATACGCGTGAGTAAAAGCCGAGTTTTTTTCGTTCAAATTGAGATTATATCGTCGTGGTGACAGCCATGACTTTACTCTGTGAAACAATAACACAGTATTACCTATCTACTTGTAAATGAATATTCTAGTAGTACATAGAAATCACTAAATCCGTATGACGGCATAAAGACATGTGGTTTACAGTGTACAAGGCTGACGTAGAGATCACATGATCCTAGATGTTAGAGAGATCACATACAACTGAGCAATACAATGGATAAATTACGTTGTTATACAAACGGCAAGAGGAAGGACACAACGCGACCCATCATTTTAATATTCGCCCATCAGCAGCTGCAACGTAGGGAAAATCCTTCCGATCATGTTTGGACATTACGTTAAGACAATAGAAATTCGCCGGCTCACCAAGATTGATATGTTTTCCAAAATAAGCAAAAGGGTCTCGTAAAATTAACGGCGCTTTATGAAACAACCAACAAACGTTATACATTCAATGGGAGAGTTTCATTTATCCAAAAATAGGAATAAAAACGAAAGCGAAGAAAAATTTGAAACTTTTCATAGTGGAATTACTGGCAGACCGACATTCAATGTGTGATTTATTATTTCTTTTGCATTACCACAGCCATCTGTAGTGCAGAATAATTTTTGTTGCTCCTTTTACAATCTGAGGTATATCTATGTTTCCAAAGTAGTCGTCAAGAGTTGCAAAATCAATATGAGATATCTATGCATGATAATGGATTTCTAGGATCTCTCTGCAATGTTGTCGCTTCTGTGTGATCTACGATTCGTCCTTCTACCAACAAAACGTCGGGTTTCCACTATGAGTAAATCACCCGTCTCAAAACACTAACACCCAATATACATCTCAAGGCAATGATGAACACGCATGATACAAGCCTGGCCTCTCTGGCCGACAGTTGGTGATTCACATAGAAAAATAGACTCCAATGACGATGATGTGAAAAGCAACTGACACAGATTGCTTCGCTATCGATGAGAAATTCTAAGACAAACATCTCAAACAACTGAAAAATTGAAATCTTTCCGTTCATCTCGTATAGGGAGATAATATTATACTTTTGAGAAATCTCGCTTATATTTTCTTTGGTAAACGTCAATGTAGATATTCCTGTAATATTATTTGACTTGTTAAAGCAGGAATTGTTGCCCGCTCGGGTGATACTTGGGTACGCACCCTGCTTCTAATTTCGTAGCTTAGTGTTGACTCTGCTATATGCAATCTAAAACATTACAGGAATTGAAATGTGAGATATTTAGGCGGGAATTCAATCTTTCCATACAATAATAATCAGACAATCCCATTCATTCATAATGAAATTCTTTGAAGATTCCTACGAGTACATTTCCATATCTCAGTTATTTCCAGACTGACATCTTTCACCAAATGAATTTCAGACATTTAGATTTCTCTCATTGAAATTTCAGAATATCTTTCAAAGTTGACATCGTGACAGATATCTGCAAGATCGATTTGGAAAAAAGGTTGCAGATCTGTCCATGGGGATATCTTGAAGAAAGCTATGTACTCGAGTTGATTGACCGCAACTCAAGCCTACTGCTGTCTCGCATGTCTTGCAATCAGATATGCTTGAAATTGGATACCTCCAATCCATTATTTAATTGATATCCACAAAACGATATTGTTAGAACTGAGACCACCCGCTGGATGTCCAATGATCACATTTTTCTGATTATCTAAGTCAAAGAAATCGAGTAAGAAAGTGAAAATAATTATGCAGTAAGGCGCTTTTTCTGTGATAATAATTGACTGCGCTTAATAGATTGTAACAAAAGAGTTTTCAATAACAACAAACTACCATAATCCTCCCGCCCTTCTTGCCCATATATATGTAGAGCGAGTACTCTCCACGAAGGCCAGTGGGAAGCAGCTGCTTCCTAATACTGTTCACATTTACTTACGATTCAGGCACATTATCACAATCATTAACGAAGATATTGAATGTCCTTGAACTGTTCAACATTAGTTTAGCGAACACTGACAGACATGGTAAACACCGATATTTCAAACGACTTTTCAAAAAATTTCAAACTATCTGTCCATCGCCGGGGTACGAATTTGTACTCAAAAAGAACTCATAGTACATCTTAAGACATTTCCACATTTCTTCACTATGAAAAAAATGGGCGCAATCACATAAAATAGAAAGTCACCAATTGGGTTTCGAACAAACATTTTTGTTTTTATACATGTATGATAAAAACAATGAGAAAACATGATGGGCGCAACAGGAAGGAATGTTTTGTAGGTGTGTGTATATTGGTGATAAGGCGAAAACACATAGAGTGAACGATCTCACAGGCAGGTACTAGGTGATTTCGCGAAAATTAGCACGCGCGATCGCTAGCTTCTATTTTGTGAACTTATTGCCTTTTAAATATTGACGACCATGCTACTACCATGCAGTTACAAAGTGTATTTCAGCACAACTTCTCAGTTGTGTCCTCTAGGTACTCTCACTGTCCTCACTCTTTTTGCGTGGAGGAGGACCAGCCCCTAGATCGTGCTGTTTCCACAGCTGCATGCGCGCAGATCAGATGACCATAACAAGCATTGATAAAAACTTGCACGCGAGTCGAACGCGATATCAGCGAGATTTCTTCCCTGATGTACGCTAACTTATTTTCATGAGCCAATGTGGGGAAACGTCTTTACAATCATTAATATGAGTCATTTGTCTTCCATCTTGAGTGCTGAATTCACAATCTGGGTTAGTTTTACAAATACTTTTTCAATAATATGTCAAGTCAACCATTTTCTACACCGCTTACACCGGCTTAAATAAGACTGCAAATTAGCCTCAAACAAACATTATATTCATCAGTTATCTCCATGCAAAGGACCAAAAGTACGAATTGGGTGGTTTTTTTTGCCTTTTTGTGCTTTGCACTTGTGCAATCTGCAATTTGTGTTGGCTTGCGTTGCTATGCTTTGGTGCTGCCTTGCAATATGCATCACACAGAGCAATTTGACCGGTCTCTATAAAACTGTCCTCTAAATGTCTCAGGGGTTTGTCTGGTGGTTCTGATCATTTCTCTTTCCTCTAAATAGCTCGCATGGACTCGACCTTACACAACATATCATGCAAACCAATCATAGCAATGCCTCAAGTTGATGACATCAAAGAGGTCAGTGTAGCTTTTATCTCAAATTGGCACAACGTGAATCAATCAACACCGTCGGAAGGTCAAACAGGTTACATCGAATGGTTACAGTGTGCGCAATTTGATAGAGGGTAGCGAAAAAAGGGAAATCGGACGGAAGAGCTATTATGTTACAATGATAGTTAATTCTATAACAAAAAAAACAATTTACAAAGTTTCATTACTCGAAAGTACAGCAAATAGATGTCAGCCATATCACACGGGTAACGCTCATCATTGATGATAAGGTGGGAATATTCGGTCAGAACTGTCGCTTCTCCGAGGACGTGAACTCGTTCTCATTGTGTTATGACAAGGAGAAGAGTGAGGTACAAGGTTTAAAGGTGTTCGAGTTCTACCACGAACAAGATTAGGTGGACTCCTAGATTATCTCAGTACGGGAACAAACTATCGGCTCGCCGAGGGGCTAGCCCCAATTCCACTTGTGATTGCACAGCTGAAGTGACGCATTTGGCACGTTTAAAATTTACAATCTAACAAAATACAAGTCCACAATAAATGAGCGAGATACTTCCTGATAACCAATAGCTATTCTAGAGTTGGACCAGTTCAAATGTCAATTGAAAAGGTCCATAGTTAAACTGACCGCTAACTCTAATCATGAGGAGGAAATTTTTCCATACAATGTATAAGACATCTTCTGATGAAAGGAAGTCGTTAGTGAGAAGAGAAGGGAACCGCTGGTGGGGGCGTTGAGGAAAACGAATGCATGCTGTAAGTTCGGAGGAAACTTCTAAGTGCGAATTTTGCGATTTCGACGAACGAAAAGGGCGATCCACGAGGCTATCTGCATCTGAATATACGAGAGGAAAAGAGACATTTGCCCCGGGTTAGAAAATTGATTCTTTTTAGAGAATTCTCTCATTCAGCAGTTTCTTAAGAACATTTGATCCAAAGTTTCTTTGATTATTGAAACTGGTTGATTGATGTGTAGATTAATTCTACTGTTTGTGTGGTTTATATTTGGAGCTTTGGGATTACTCATGGGAAGGGAGGAAATGAATTGCATCATTGATATGACTTCGCTGCAATTTTCGGACCACTCCCGCGAACGTGTTTTTTTCTAAAATAAAAATTAAACAATTAATTAAAATTCCTTCTAATCTTTTGGTTGGTCCCGGAACTCATGCGTGTTGCAACACATTTCGTGCCGAGACAGATAACAATTAGCAGCACGATGGAATCTTGTCAAGACGAATCTGGTCAGATTTCAGTATTGAAGCGGTCTTTCATTCCTCCATGTCGATCTATTATCGGTCGTTGAGATGTGCTTCAATCAGCAATAAGTGATTCTTAACCTGTTTCTTGAACTCACAAAGACTGACAATTTGACTGAGATGAGTAGGGTAAGACCCCGATATTCCAGGCCAACGTACTGGCAGCAACGATAAAAGATTGAGCTTCCCAAGGTTCGGTCGACGAAATTCTAGGGAACCAGAAAAAAGTCGCTCATCAGAAGAGCGAGGTTGATATCCACGAGATATTGATGACACTTTTTGAAAATCCGAGACAAGGTAAGTAGGCGCCAGTTGATGATAGCAGGAGAAGGCAAGAGTGCACAATCTATAGTCAATGCGTTTCTCAATTGGCAACCATTTAAGATCTCTGAGCAGGGAAGTGACTGCACAATAACGAGAGCTACCATTCACCAAGCGAGCCGCAGCATTCAGAACTGATTGCAACCGTCTAATAAGACAAGAGGGCAAGCCATCTAGACTACCAGAGGTCAACACAGGGAACCCTGAGGAAGTCCTTCATCAATAGAAATTCAATAAACTAGACTACCAGAGGTCAACACAGAGAACCCTGAGGAAGTCCCAACTACTGCACTTAGTCAAAAGCCTTTAAAAAGTCCAGTACTGAATGTACTTACCATCAGAGGCAAGAATGATTACTTGTATAAGACCAAATTCAACCAGGTCCATTTTAAGTGATTCGAACCAAGAAATCAATTCAAGGTTCATGTTGATAATCATGGGAGGAACTTGAGACACACTGAGCGCTTCATCCGGCGTCAGTTCCATGCCTTATGCCGAACATTATCTTCCCATTGCCTTGGATGATTCTATTATCTTTTGAACGGAATGATAATCGAACCACTTGTTGGCCAAGAATGAGTTGCGTAGCAGTTTTTGCCGTCTGTCGTTTCATGTATGAGCTCGTTGAAACCTGCGGGAATGATGATGAAATTCGTATCCGATCATTCAATCCATTTCAGTGAACTTTTTTAAAATTGATTTCATTCATTGAGTCTGAGGAATTATTTAGTTCCATGATTATTGAAGAGGACAAATTCACGGGCTTTTTCAATATCCCTACAAAAAGCTATTTAAAAATTTGTTTAAAGAGACAGAATTTACATCTACATGGAACCCTTCATATATTCGAGCACATTCCACCAAATAATAATATACCGCATGTACTGTATAATATGCCCTGTAATCTGTCACCTCCTAAAATCAAACAAGACTGCATCATAATTTTAGGAGGCTGTGTTGAAATAGGATGTTTACCTTCTAAAGAGCACAATAGCACGTAGACGGAATAGTTCGCTAGCCTCCTGAAACGCTTTGGTTACGATGTGTCGTGATTTAGATGGTGCTGGTTTACAATGCAGATCAAACTTCGTCATCATGTTAGGTGAATTTATTTTCTAGCGCTCATTACATAGAGCGCACCTACGAAGAACCACTTTTTCAATGCACTAATCAGCAGAGCTGGAAAAATTCCACTAAAATTTTTTAATTTCAATTCCAAATCCAATTCCAGTCGAAACAGTTCAATTCAATTCCAATTCCAATTCCATAATAAGATTCAATTCCGATTATTGCATGTCGCGTATAGTGTCTTATGTTAATGTATCTAACGTTTGCTCGTTTCAATATAACCCATGTGCCCTTATCCTTTCCTCATTGTTCCTGTGTGCCGTTCCCTGCGTCGTTCCTATGTGCGTTTTCATGTTTACCGTTCATATTTCTTGTGTACATTATGTCACCGGTCAGCCTACGCCACTTTCGTTTCGTAAACGAGATATTCAATATCTCGTGAAAAAAAGAGAAGAAAGTTAATGGTCAGCAACGAATCAAACGGAGAGAGAGAGTGAGTGAGTGAGAAAGAGATGAGATGAGAATAAATCTATTAATAAACTGACAGAAGAACGAAATTCAGTTTGCGAAAACCTTGATTGTTGATGAAAGAAAAAACGACGATGAAAAATGATATCATGAAATCTGATTAAAAAGGAGATTAAAAATTCCGTGATAAAAACGAAATGTGGTCGGGTCGGAAGCTAACGAGCAAAGATTAAAGGAAACTCTTTCAATATTCAAAAGAAAGTGGTTTTATCGTCAAGTCTCAAAAATTTGTATAAATTAGAAACGATGAGAAATTGACACAACAACAACACATACGACATCTTCAGTGGCTGTTAGAAGATCTTCGGGATCTCGCGGTGTAATTTAACTACAGAAGTAACAACTGCAACAGCCTGCCAGCGAACAACAACACGGCAGCGTATATACGGCAACACATCAGCGAGCGCGATTTAAGATTGACGGTATAAGTGACACTGATATTTATGATATTATTTTGGTATACGTAGTGAATTGATCAAATCAATTGAATCAATTTGATCGAATTGAAGTGAATTCAATATTAAGAAGTGAACCGTAAGTGTAAAGTTTTTCTTGTATCGTTGCGCATCGTATCTATATAACTATAGTCTTAAAAATTGATATTGTTAATTGTTGTGATTGGAAGTTGAATAATAGTTCATGTAATTGAATAATCATTAGAATAATCTGTTGACACTGTCTATATTATGATTTGAACTGACAGGGTTGCTGCCCTTTGATGCATCGTTAATTTTCCTATTTACAAACCAATTGTTTTTTTTCGGTGTGTTACAACAATTAAGGTAATCTCCAATATTATTGTGCTTGTCCTATCAAGAACTAAATTCAACAATTGCTTTATTTTGATTAATTATCTTACTTGATAAATAACTAAATAACAGATTGAACAAAGATGATTGTCTTTTCATTGTCTGCTCAATCGCTAAAATAACATTGTCCGGGGCTATAGGTCCATCGAAGTCACAAAAAACAGCCTTTATTCAACAATAGAATAAAGCTACCTCTGTCGATCTATCTCTCTCGTCTCGTCTCTGCGTGCAGTCAACACAACGGCCGAGTACTGTGATTTCAGTTTTTGTAAATCGATTTATCACAGGTCTATCGAAAAAGTGGAATTGAGGTTTATCAATTCCAATTCCAATTCCGACTTTTCCAACTCTGCTAATCAGCTACGATATCATGCAAGTAGATATCTTCTTTTCTTCCACTCATCATATTCAAAGCCCCGGTTATGAAAAGACCCACACCAAAACTTCTAAACAATGGCTGGAAGCCCCATTTTTGTATTTCTACGGCCGCTGTCACATAGAAGAAGCCGTTTTCCATCTTCCATCTAGGATTTCCCGTTAATTGCAGCTCTTTGTTCACCATGTCGGACGACGATGAGAAGAGCTCAGACAGTAGTCATAGCAACGATTAATAGCAAAATATTTGCGATGACTGAATCGGTCCGTGGATGACGCTTTGTTCTGTGTGACAACGGCCTAACACTGTCGCAGTGACCAGGAACGGACCAATTCACATCAACTCTCACCACACCGGATCCCCCTAACACTTCATAAACTTATCACTCACTGCTGACAACATTCCACTCACAACTCTCAGCAACAACCGAATCCTCTGCGCTAACCTAGATACGCAACATACATATACAACACACGTCAATGAAATCGTTTGAATTTATATTCATCATCATCATTGAACCCAAATCTTCCAAATTGATGTCTTAGGTTCACTAGGAGTAAATTGATGAAATGTCAGTTTGGTTTGCAGGATCTTGTTTCAATGTGCTCACGTCGACATGCAGGAACACAGGAAACTATAATTACCAGTTATTCGCACTCGCTACCTGGGACAGAAGCGATCCGTGTGACAATTTTGCTGCATGAACAACTATGCTGACTTGCTGATAGGTGCCCCTTAATGGTTCCCACAATCAATGCTCATCACCGTCGACAATGCATACTTGTGTGATGATACTTAGATCGTCGATCTCAGCTGGGAAAACTAGACAAAAAGTCTATTATCCAGATGAAAGCGTGCGCCGTGAGCCATCAGCTTTACTACACTGTAAAATCTGGGGCACGAAATTTTGCTTGAATTAGGCACGAAATTTAGGCATCAACTCTAACCAATACAAGGCACGAATGTCAATAGTGCCGAATTCGTGCCAATTGATTTTTCCTTCGATTTCTCTGGATAAACAAATATTTGGTTTGGTGCCTATTAGTGCCTAGTGGTGCACTACTACTGGCACGAAAAAGTGCCCTACAGTTTACAGTGTACTTCAACTCGCATAATTTGGCCTCGTGTCAGGACACATCCCAGGACCATGGTGCAAACGTTCAATTTTATCACATAGCTCTACACGCCACACTCCATCCTTATCACGGAAGAAACTACTTTTAATTGCTTGGAATTTGTGAAATTAAAAAACAAGGTGTTAGTGTAGTGGCCATGCGATGCAGTGTTGTGAGTCATGATGTTTCAAACATGCTTTCTGTATTTTTCAAATCAATACTTCGAGTTTTTCTAATAATATGTTGACAAAACATTTCTACAATATTTCTGAAATCAAAATTGACTGGATAAAATATTCATATTGATATTTCATCACATTAGTACCAACTTAGAATTTAATGCCTCTGCGTATTTAAGTTTGGTAATTTTAGTTTCCTTCCGTTTTGTGCTCACACTAGGTGACATGCCACGCTTTGTGCTTCCATTTTGTGCATAATTACACATGACCCTAAACATAAAGCCGCTGCTATGCGGGACATTGCTGCAACATCTGTCGGCAGTCCTGTTATAAAGACTTTGCGTCTCATGTGTCTGTATGTATCAGAGGCTAAACAATGTGATAGGACATCAATTTCATGCTCAGGGAAGACAGAACATGCTTAGCGGTTCATCTTAGTGGTTCAAGCGGCAACGCAGACAACCGTAGACGACGCGTAAACTATAAACACTCGCCCGCGCGCATTCATAAACATTCCCATGTTTTAACAGCATCAGATCAAGTGATTTCTGACTCTTAGTGCAGCGCGTATGTACGCGGGTAGAAGAATAATAGAATGTCTTTAACCACGGATGTTTGGGGTGCTCTGTAAGTACGCGTGGCATGTCACCCAGTGCAGATTGTTACTTAAATACTAGGGACCAGTGAGGCCTCGAAATTATGTTCGATTCGCCAATGCTGCTGATTCGAAATTCAATTGAAGAAAATTCGAATCGGTCGGCGTCGGCTGGCCAAAAATTATGTCAACTATTTCTGTTTATTTGTAGCTTCTTCCCATTTGCTACGAATGGAGTCTGACATTGCAATATGTCTCTGTTAATATGTCACCATGTTATTTTTTTTAACTTTGTTACCTTGACGCAGTTTGCTACGTTGAATTGTTTTTACAGCACGTCTTGAGTTGAAGGTGGATTATGTCCCCGCCTCTTGACCTCTACTGGCTGGACTCTGTCCTTCTTTCAAATGCCTGAGGTACATTTCAGTCAATAGTGACTCTATTTTTTTGATAGATGCTAATCTTTCTCTATTATAAATTTAATTTTTGAGGCTATGCATCTTAAATGTACAGGACCGCGCTTGGTCGGTTTTGAGCGTCCAGGATTAAGCGGTCGAAACGCGATCGTCCTGACCAAGTTCCTGTTGATGACCTCATTAAAAATAGTCAAATAATTTGTATGCATATTTTGTAGAATTTTATTTCACGTTTTAGCTTAAGGAACTAACATTAATTCTTACACACTTGGTAGATTTTAGATAGCGTAATCCCGCTGTGTTAGCTAGATCTGGTATTTTGATTGGAAACAGACCTGTCCTCTTATCATCTGAATGGGCAGACTGTTAAATAGGATCTTTTCAATATAAAAATGATAAACATAATTTTGAACAGAACGACTTACTCGCCAATTCATTACACATGAGGAGAGGAGAAGCGTTGTTTGTCCTTCTAGTGAGTATTTTTAAATTTTTTAGACATTTTAGGATATAAAACTTTTCTTTTAAATCATACTTTGTACCTATTGAAAAGTAACTAGTCATTAGCTTGTTTTTTTCTTTGTTACCTAGACGCACTTTGCTACGTTGAATCTCTCTCTTTCACCATCAGCCATTGAATCAAGAGCTTTGTTCATATTCGATGGTTCTTCATCACGAGTTGGTCGCATCATCAGCTACAACGTGATTATAATTGATATTATTTACATGTAATTAGACGTGTATGTAACTATCGACAGGGAAGATTATACAGAACTCAACGTACGTGTAATGGCTAGTATTTTTGTATTTTTAGCAGAAAAATTGACATCAACTTTTCAATAGACCCCACCCTCTCCCTAACTTTTGGTTAACTTATGTCAACTTTCGCGTACCCCCACTCTCGGTCGTGGTTGACGTCAATTGTAAACGATCCCTTAAAGCTAAAAATCTCAGTGTTGTCACACCGTAAAACCTACTGTCATATCAAACTGAATATTCTTCAATATGTCAAAGGCATTTTGTTCTCACTAGGACTGACATTGATAATATCAAAAAGTCGATTCAACATTTAATTATATAAATAGCACAAACAAAAGAATTTCAGAAATGTTATTCCGAATAGGTCGTTTATTGAAGAAATGCGATAGTGACAAAACAAAGAAAATGTTTCGTTTACATCGCATATTTTGGTAACAGCTATAGAAATTCTGAATGATGCAGTACTCAATGTGATCAACCAAACTTTGAAATTCGACTTCTTGTGTGACATTTGCGTGGAATGGCCCGCTGACAATGACACAAGACAGAAGACAATAAAAATGGCATTGTAGAAATCACAAACAGTCAATTATGGAAAATGATCTGGCTAGCACTAGAAGTTAGCAAAAATAAGATATAAAACCAGGTAAGAACGGACGATATCGAAGCAAAGTAGTATGAAAAATGTTCTAATACAAAACTATAAAGTTGAGGAATACTGATATTGTGGAGGTGATGATTATTGTAGCGACGAGTAAACTTCTCTCCACAATGACAAAACGAATGGCAGTGACTGTGTTAGGAAAGTCTTGAAATAAGATCATTAATTAAATTGAGATTTTCATTGGTCGAAAGTTCCACCTCCTTGCGGCTGCGATGGTTGTTTCTCCTTTGACGACGACGCATTGTTATTATAATTAGGACAAGAAGACAGGTTGCACCAACTCCTCCCATGAAACATCCAATTCCAATGAGTAGACGACGATTTTCCTCTGATATTTTGATCTCTGATATTCGATGGCTTTGAATGAATAGCATTGCTGATATTCGTTGCCTTTGAATAAATGGAAGCTTGATTTAGTTTTCGTTGCCTCATCGCTTCAATAGCTTGTTAGATTTATTGAATTTTGACTGCGCTTTCCACACCACGTGTTAATATTGATCCTGACACTTGATTGGTGTTGGAATAGACATCGGATTGGAATTCCATTCCCACAGTTACTCGGAATGGCATTCTTTTTGCCAATCACTCTCCAAACAAAGATCGTACAATGTCGTGATTGAGAACTATCTACAAAGAAAATTTCAAAGTGAAGACGAACACTTTTGATTTTTTTCCTTTCAAGTACCAATTCACAGAATTGGCATGCATGAGTCTTTAAATCGATCGATTCCACGACTGTTCAATAACACCCTTGTTCTCATCTCTGTATTCGCTGACCTCCAACACACGAGTTATTTGACTTTCTCCCTGCTCTATCAGATGTAGATCGGTTGTGATGCTTGATCCCTCGCCTGCGTCAATGATATCCATGCTTTGTATCCTCAACATATTCTTTGACCGCCTTGGATAGAGTTCGGATGCAAAATACAATCTTCCGTCCGCACATCACCGACAATTTCGGACTCCGGTTCATTCCGCATCGGTAGACAAGTGAGGTAATCTTTGTCTGGTGTTACACAAGTTTTGTGAGTCTGAGAGCAAATCCACATTAAAATACTCACAAACAAGATGAATGACTTTCCCTTCTCCCTCTTGATAATCACTTCAGTCCATGTTTCGGTGGATATTTAGTTTCTATATCGAATTGTTTATGGCATGGTGAGGAAACCTACGGATTGACTTTGCACAAGATCTCCACAAGTTGAAGATCTTTGTGAACGTAGAGGAGGAAGTGCAGGGATGAAATTAGAAAAGGATCAGTAAAGAGTGCAATGCGCTCATCTTGAAATGTTCTTCACCTGAATGTGCTGAGCAGATGCTGAAATGAATTACCTGACCGGCGGAATATATATTGTGATAAAATCTCGTATTGTGACATGTAGTAATCTATTTTTATCAACTGTAATGTAGTGATTCGTTGACAATGACTGCAAACATGTTGTTCATCCTTCAGTGCTAATCAACGCTCGACTTTCAACAAGATGCATTAAACAGCATGATCAAAGTCTGCTGCACATTTATGACTGATATTCGATAACACACAGAGAGAACTCACCGGCCTGACGCTTCGCGAATCGCACGATGTATTCCAGCTCAGAATACGCTACATTCATAAAGGCTTGAGAAGTGACCAGTTTCGCAATTGCAGGATCTAATTCAGGGATGACATTGGGATCGGAGTCGATGATGTTGGTGACAAGAGCGTGCAGCTCATCTGGTAGCCGTGACATCAACAACTCATGAGGAAGCGGCTCTGAATTGCCGGCCATTGCGGACGGGACTCCAAGCATTTGACCGATGATGCTGTTGAATTGTTGAGGATGCTTCTCTTGAAGTTCTGCATTCCTCTCCTGAAACGGAATAGAGACAATCAGAAGCTTTCATCGTTGCTAACACTACAAGCGATTCCTCCGTGATTTGCATTGCTTTCAAAGATTTTGAAAAATGTATACATTCTACTATCAAAGCTTGTAAGTAGTATGCAAAGGGTACTATTATATGTGAAGTATTCAAAATTCAAGCATGTCATCAGCACAGGGATGGATTCACTTGCTTCTCTCTCAACATAGGAGTCCGATTTAACGGACAAATGAAACAAATCCATGACAAGAAATGCAGAAGAAGTGGCACAGGAAGCATTACATTATGATGGTTTCATTTTTTGAGAGTGCCAGTGTGATATGCCAATGCTATATTGAAGACAAATTCGATTTTCTAAGAAGTGCTGGGGTCCTGGTTCTATACCTGCTGTCAATCTTGCAAGTCTTTCAAGTCACCTGTATCACTTGTGAGGTGAAAGTTCAGTCACAACTACACAAGGTTCTTCAGAAAATGCTGAAAGCTGTTTAGTCATCGTTGCAAAGGCAAATTGTATTAAATTTCAGTTTTCACAGAAATCGGCATGATGCAATTTCACGCCTGTTTCACTGTAATGTTGCGAATCTATTCTACTGTATCAAACCTGAAAAGTAGTATTGCAGATTGCACAAAATTATGATTTTGTATTTCAAAAATAGGTGTGGTATGCAACTTTCTGAATCAGATGACATTTACACGATGCTAAGAAGACAAAAAACTGATATCTCGTTACTGCATCTACCAGACAATGGTCGCACTGCAATTCAAAAACTAATTCTCAACAATGACTCTCTCTCTGGGGATGAGCCTTTTAAACTGCATTACATGACGTGTGCACAGCAGCGACAGCCTTCCATTGTATTATTTCACTTTCCCCACGATCAGATGTAATAATAGATGAGAAACTAATTTGATCCGAAGTGACAACGTTTCATCCACGAAGGCGGAGGACTGAAGTGAGAATTGATTTAAATTTCAATGTGTACAGGAGGTTGAGAATTAAGTGGCAGTGTTACTCAAAGACATGGTGTGATTTATGTAACAGTTGCACGGGTGACCTGTACCTCGCGAGGATTTTATACATGATCAGGAGAAGTTCATCAGTTATTTAGGCAGCAAATTGTGACTAATTGCGTGACTTCAAAAATGAGGAATTGCCATTGGCCCGTTTGCCAAATCAGGCAATGAATGAATGAATGTCATCACTGGCAATTATGTGAAAGTAGCTGACTCATTGTTATGATTTTATTGTTTCTCAAACGTCAGTACAACTTGACAGGCGAGGGTGGAAGGCTGGTGTTGGGGGGGGGGGGGGGGGACGGGTGTGGTGGTAAGGGCGGGGGGGAGAGGGGAGGAGGGGGCGTGCGGGGGATGGGGTACAGGGGGAGGGGGGAAGGGTCGAGGCGCAGGGGGGGTGTAGGAGGGTGGAGATGGGGGTGGGGGGTGGGGGGACGGGGCGGGGGGGTGGGTGTGGGGGAGGGGGGGGGGGTAAGGGGTGTGGGCGGGTAGGGGGGGGGGAGGGGGGAGAGGAGGGGCGGGATGGGGCGGGGGTGGTGTGGGAGGGGTGGGATGGGGGGCTTTGGGGGTGGGAGGGGTGGTGGGTGGGGCGGGTGTGGTGGGGAGAGGGGGGGGGGGGGGGGGGTGGGGGGGTAGAGGTGTCAGGGGGGGGGGGGGGGCGGAGGAGTGGGGGGTGATGGGGGAGGGGGTAGGGTGCTGGGAGAGATGGGAGCGCAGGACGGAGGGGGGAAGTGGTTGGTGAGCGGGGGAAGGGGTTTGGGGGCGGGGGGCGTGAGGGGGGGGGGAGCCGGCTAGGGGGGGCGGTGGGTCGTAGGGGTGTGGGATGGGTTGGGAGCGGGCTGGGGTGAGGGCGTGGGGGGGAGCGTGAGGGGGGGGCAGCGGTGTGTGACGGGTGGGGGGGGGTGGGAGATTAGGTGAGGGGTGGGGGGTAGAGTGGGGTGGGTAGAGGGGGGGGGAGGTGGGGGGGGGGGGAGGGGGGTGTGTTGGTGTTGAGGCGTGTGGTAGGGGGGGATTTTGGGGGGGGGGTGGGGGGGGAGGACGTGGGGGGGATGGGGGGGGGGGTGGGGGGTTTGTAGGCTGGAGAGGGGGGTGGGGTGTGGTGCGGGGGTGCTGAGGGGGGTGAGGGGAGTCAGGGGGGGGGGGGGAGGGAAGTGGAGGACTGATGTTAGGTGCGGAGTGGTGGTGGGGGGGGGGCGGGAGTGGGGGAGGGGCGGAGGGGGGGGGGGAGTTGGGGGGCCGGGGGGGGGGGGAAGGGCTGGAGAGGTCGTTGGGGGGAAAGGTGGCGGGGGAGGGGGGGCGGGGGTGAGAGGGTGTGAGAGTGGGGGGGGGGGGGTTTAGGCTCGGGGGGGGGGGGAGGGGGGAGGATGGAGCGGGGTGTGAGGGTGTGGGGTAGGTGGGGGGGGGGGAGGGGAGGGTGGTGGGGGCGGGGGGGGGAGGAGGGGGGGGGCGGGGGGGTGGAGGGGGCGGGGGTGGGGAGGGTGGGGGGGGGGGGGGGGGGGGTGGGGTGGGGGGGGAGGGGAATAGGTGATGGTGGGATGGGGTGTATGGGCATCGGGTGGGGGGGGGGAGGGCGGGGAGACGGCGGAGGTTGAGGTGGGGGGGTGTGGGGGTGTAGAGTGGCGGGCGGGGCGGGGGAGTCGGACGGAGGGTGAAGATGGGGGGGGGGGGTGTTGGGGGGGGGGGGGGAAGGTGCGAGCGTCGGGAGGGGGCGGGTGGGGCGGGGTGTCGGGGTGCGGGGGGGGTGTTGGGGGAGGGGTGGGGCGTGGGGATTGGTAGGGCTTGTGGTGCAGGGGGTGGGGTGGGGGCAGCGGTGGGGGACTGGGGGGGGTGGGGGGGGGGGGGGCGGGGGGGGGAGGGTGGGTGTGGGCGGGAGGGGAGGGGTCATCGGGGGGAGCAGGGGGGCGAGGGGGAGGGTCGGAGGGGTCGTGGGGCGGAAGGGGGGTTGCGGGAGGGGGGGGGACTGAGGGCGGGTGCGGGGGCGGGCTGAGGGGGGGTGGCGGGGTTGGGGGGTTGTTGGGTGAAGGGGTGGGGGGGTGGGAGGGTGACACGTGGGGGGGTTGAGAGGGGTGGGGGGTTGCGGGGAGGGAGGGGGGGAGGGCTGGGATTTGGGGAGGTGGGGAGATGGGGTAGGGGGGCGGGTGAGGGTCGGGGGGTAGTGGGGGGGGTTTTGGGGGGGGAGGGCAGGGGGGAGGGGGCGGGGTCGAGGGGAAGCGGGGAGGGGGGGGGGTATGGGGGGTGGGAGTGCTGTGGGGGTGATGGGGCTGCACTGGGGGGATGTAGAGGATGGCCGGGGGGAGGGGGGGGGGGGGGGGGGCAAGGCATCAAAGGGAGGCGGTGCGAACGGTTGGAACGGTGGGTGGGGTGGGGGGGGGGGGGAGATAGGAGGAGGTGAGAACAAGCACGGGCGACGGGGGCAGATAGGGGGTGGGCGGGGGGGTGGGGGAGGCGGAGGCGGGGTGAGGTGGGGGGTGGGGGGGGACGGGGCGGGGGGGGGGGTGATGGGCGGAGGGGGGGGGGGGGGAGGGTGTGGGGCGGTGGGGAGGGTGGTGGGGCGGGGGGGGTGGGGGGGAGGGTGGGGGAGGGGGGGGGGGGCGGGGGGGGGGTGTGGGGGGGGGGGCGGGGGGGGGGCGGGGGGGGGGGGGGGGGGGGGGTGGGGGGGTGGGGGGCGGGAAGGACGGGAGGGGGGGGGGGGGCGGTGGGCGGGTGGGGGAGTGGGGGTGGGGGCGGAGGGGGGGATGAGTGGGGGGGGGGTGTAGGAGGGGGGGGGTGGGGGGATGAGGGGGGGGGGGGAGGGTGGGGGGGGAAGGTGGGTGGGTGCGGGGGTGGGGGGGGTGTGGGTGTCGGGCGCTGGGGGTTGTGTCGGGGGTGTGGGGGGGGGGGGGGGGGGGGTGGGTGTTGATGACAGGGGGGTGGGGGGAGTGGGGCGGGGGGGGGTGGTGATAGGAGGGCGGGCGGGGGTGGAGGGGGGTTACCGAGGAGGAGGGTGTGAGGTTGTCGGGCGGGGAGGGGGTGGGAGAGGGGGCGCGGTGGGAGAGGAGTGGGAGAGTGCAAGCCGGGCGGGAGTGGGGGGGCGGGGGGGGGGGGGGGGAGGAGGGCGGTAGGGGGTGGGGGGGAGGGGGGCGGGGTGGGGGGGGGGGGGGGGGGGGGTGGTGGGGGGGGGGGGGGGGGTGGGGGGGGGGAGGGGTAGTCGGGGGGGGGGGGGGGGTTTGGACGTGGAGGCGGGTGGCGTAGGAGGGTGGGGGTGGAAGGTCCGGGGGGGTTGTGGGGGAGGGTTGAGGGGGGGTCGGGGGGGGGTGGGGGTCAGGTGGAGGGGGGGGGTGGGGGGGAGGGGGGTGGGGGGGGGGCGTGGGGGGGGAGGTGGAGAGGGCGGGGGGGTGGTCGGGGGGGGGGGAGGCGGGGGGGGGGGGGGGGGTGAGTGGGGGAGGGGGGTGTCCGGGGGTCAGGGAGGGGTGGAGTGGGGGGGCTAAGGGGGGGGGGGGTGGGGGTGGTTTGATCGGGGGGGGGTGGAGTAGGTGGGGAGGGGGGTGGGGGGGGGGGAGTGGGGGGAGGGGGGGGGGGTGGGGGGGGGGGGGGGGGTGGGGGGTGAGGGGGCGGGGCGGTAGGGCGGGCGGGATGGGGGGGGGGGGTGTAGGGGGGAGGGGGTGGGCGTGGGGGGGGGGAGGGTGGGTAGGGGGGGGGGGGGGGGGATGGGAGGGGTGGGGGGGGGGATGGGGAGGGGGGGGTGGGGGGGGGGGTAGGGTGATATACCGGACTGCGTTGGGGGGGGGGGGGGGTGGGGTGTTTGACAGGGGGCGGGCGGGGGGGGCGGGGGGGGGGGAGGGGGGGGGGGCGGGGGGGTAGCGGGTCGGGGGAGGGGTGGGAGGGCAGGGGGGGGGGGGTGGGAGGGAGGGCTGGGGGGGGAGGGGGGGGGGTGGGGAAGAGGGGGGGTCGGTGGGTGGTGAGGGGGGGGGGGGGGGGAGGGGGGGGATGTGTGGTGGGAGGGGGGGGGGTCGTGGGGAGGCGAGACGGGGGTGGGAGGGGGGGGGGGGGGTGGAGGGGGAGGGGTGGGGGGGAGGGGGGGGGGAGGGGGGGGGGGGAGGGTGGTGGGGGGGGCGTGCGGGGGGGTGGGGTGGCGGGGGGAGGACGGGTGCGGGGGGCAGGTGGAGGGGGGGGGAGGGGGTGGGGGGGGGTGGTGTGGGGAGGGGGGGGGGGGGGTGGGGGCGACCGAGGCAAGGGGCGGGGGGTGTGTTGCGCGCGTGGGGCGGGGAGGTGGGGGGGGGGGGGTGTGGGTGGGGGGGGGGGGGGGTGGGGGGGCGGGGGGGGGCGGGGGGGGGGGGTGTTGGGGGGGAGGGGGTTGGGTGGCGGGGGGGGGGGGGGGGGGGGGTGGGGGGGGAGGGGGGGTGGGCCGGGGGTGGGGGGGGGGGGGGGGGGGTGGGGGATGGGGCGGCTGGGGGGGGGGGGAGAGGGGGGGGGGGGGGAGGGGAGGGGTGTGGGGCGGAGGCGGAGGGGGGGGGGCGGGGGGGGACGGGAGGCCTGTAGGTGAGGGGCGGTGGAGCGGGTGGGGGGCGGGGGGGGGAGGGGTGTGGAGGGGGGGCGGGGTGGGTGGGAGGGCGGGGGTGGGGGGGGGGCGGGGGCGGGGCAAGGGGGGGCGGGGGGGGGGGGGTGAGGGGGGCGGGGGGTGTGGGCGGTGGGGGGGGGAGGGGGTTGGGGGGGGTTGGGGGGAGGAGGGGGGGGGCGTGGGGTTGGGTGGGGTGAGGGAGGGGGGTGGGGGGAGGGCCGGTTTGGGGGGGGGTGGGGGGACGGGGGGGGGGTGGAGTTGGGGGGGGAGTGGGGGGGGGGGGTGTGGGGGCGGGGTGGTGGGCGTGTTGATGGAGAGGCGGGTGGGAGGGTGGGGTGAGTGGGGGGGGGGGGGGGGGGTGGGGGGGTGGGGGCGTGTGGGGGGGGGGGGGGGGGGGAGGTGGGGGTGTGGGGGGGGGGGGGGGGGGGGTGCGGGGGGCTGGGGGGAGGGGGGGGGGAGGGGGGGGGGGGGGGTGGGGGGGGGGGAGGGGGGGGGTGGGTGTTGGGGGGGGGGGGGGGGGGGGGGGGGGGGGGGGGTGGGGGTGGTTGTGGGCGGGGGTATGTTTATTTTTTTATTTTGTTTTTGATTTTTTTGTGTTTTGAGTATAATTTTTTTTTTGTTTTTTTTTTTTTTTTATCTTTTTATTTTTTTTTGTTTTTTTGATTTTTTATATTTTTTTTTGTTTTTTTTTTTTTATTTTTGTTTTTTTTTTTTTTTTTTCGAACGTCCAGTGCCCTCTGAACGGTCGCTGGTCAGTCTACGGGCTCGATGCGAAGATTTGTAAAGAAGTTAAAGTCATTACATGAAAGCATGGCGCTGTTTGTTGAATATCATGTGATTCAAATGAGAGGGAAGACTGTAGCGAAGTAATTGGAGTCTTGTATTGAATGTAGGCATGAATGTAAGCAGTGGCGTCCCACAAGGGTCAGTACTAGGATCTAATTATTTGATATTTTATACCTAAGGACATCATTCAACGTGTGTGAAGTTAGCGGAACCAACAGCTGCTAGTTTGTCAATTTCAGTCTCCTGATTACGAATCTGAGCTCAGATTTTACAAATTCACAGTCGTTTTTGAGAAATTCAAGTTTGAAGATTAAAGTGGTTCCGCTGTGAAGATAGCGGAAACATCCAGCGGAACCAATTGCTGAGTCTCGCTGATTGACGCGCAGTAAATCAGAATTCATTTGTCACTAGCCCGATCAAATTTTGAGTGGGCTGATCAACGAATATTTGCCTCATCATTCAAACCCAAAGCAGATTTCACCCGGAAATCTGAAATTCACTTTTTCCGCAAGCTTATTGTGAAGTTAGCGGAACCATATTTTCAAATACCAAAATTGCTCACAAAATCCCTCCATGGCTTCCAACCAATTTGAAGCTCCTAATCACAAATCTTGTAATCAGATTATCAAAACTCTCCCACATTGCAAAGATAATCCCTCTAATCTCTTGGTCCGCTGTGGAAGTTCGCGAACCACTTACTTACTGCAATTAAAATTTCAAAAATCTAATTTTTTGCACAGAATCACTGCAATAGACATACCAAGAGAATGGAATTGCTTCACTGATCACGGTTTGCCGTCCGATTTCACGGGAGGATAAGTACTTGCCGAGAAAAATTGATTTTACGGTTTTCTGGGTGTAACATGGACATCTTATTTATCATGGGTCTAACTTGCTCAGGTCGTCACTATCTACTACGCTTGTTAAAGCCGATACTATCCCACCATGAATTATGGAAAGTTTATGAGTCAATCATCGAGAGTTTGCTGCTTTATTGTGCCCATCTTTTCGGCAATTTAAACTCTAGATGCTCTAACATCGCCGACAGAATTTTTAAAAGAGCAACACGCATCATTTGCTCTAAAACATGTAATTGCCGCTATCGTCAATTAAATCACTTCTTCCTCAAATGTAATTCCTCTATCAAAAAGCTTCTTACATCAGAGAATTCACCAGACCACCCTTTATTCGATATAGTCTCCGAGAATCCATGAAAATCGAACAATAGTCCCTCTCTCGTATACAAGCCGACGACAAAATTGTTTCACAATTATTTCGTCCATCATATGATCTAAATGGACAGCATGCGTATATCTTGTGATCAAAGTACTTTATTCACTTTACTTGATTTACCTTCTACGTTTACCTGTCATCACCATTTTGTGATCAATGTGCTTGGTTTTGATTCCAATTTTTCCAAATATAAGGTTATTATTATTATTGGACTTAGAATAGACTTGATCTGTCACTGAGAGACAGCACAACACCACTGACAAGTCTTACCTCATCCCTGGGAGGAAGGATTGGTCCCTTGGATACTCAGAATACAAGATACAGCTGTGATCATGAACGTCGTGGGATTGTTGTCACACTGCGGCAACAATCAACGACAGAGCCTGTGCTGTGAATTTTCTACAAACCACAGGAATTTTGAGACAGTAGTGAGACTGCATTTAGGAGAAGATCGCTGACGATGCAACACTCGGCGGACAATTGACAAATCATTTAGGCCTAATTCACCCGCATAAAGGCTCCAATCCTATAGCCAAATCAAATAAGACGCTGATAGATTTTTTCTGCTCAATACTTTGTCGTATGAAAAAAAATTGTTGATTTCATATACATAGCATACCGGAAACATATACATGAATCATTTATGAGGAAACAAATTTGTTCATATATATGACATTATCGGAATTTTAATGCATGAAACCTATATGAAACTTATACGAGAACAACGAGATTATCATATATATGTTTTTTCGTCTTTATCATATACATGAAACCTATATGAAACTTATACATGAAGGTTGGGTCTTTCATATACATCATCTAGCCCGAAGCTTCATGTATGAAACTTATATGTGAATGACGACGTAATCCTTTATATGGCATTTTTGTCTTTATCATATGCATGAAACATGTACATGAATATTAGGTTCTTCATATACATTATGCAGCCTAAGTTTTCACATATTAAACCTATATGAAACATGTACATGAAGATAGTATTTTCCTTGTTTATTATCTAGACTGAATTTTCATGAAGCATTCATATGCGGAATAGACATTGTATGTTTACTACATTTAACAGATGCTTCATAGATGTGGCTGACTGACTGATTCTCGCTGTCGACAGATTGTCCCGACGCCTTTTTGTTCCGAGGTTAAAATGATTCATCATGTTGCCATTGTCATGTGACAGCGAGAGGCTAGACAGTTGAGGCTGTAGGGACAGTGCAATGTGGAGCGTGACTCAGCTAGGCCAATCAGAATTGCTCTATTGTTTGTCTCTGTCAAGCTGCTCGTAAACGCCTCGAGTTTCGCCCACAAGACATTCGTGGTTAGTGAAACTGCGAAGTGAATTTTGTACCCATTCTGTACCTTTCATTATGTCGTTTGTTGTCGTTCGATGCGATTCTGATCATTCGTTGGTCATACTGAGCTCAACAGCTATTACTGACGGGAAAGTGGCGAAGAATAAATGAGTAAAATTCAAGTGCGGTAAAAGCAAGAAGGAATGGAGTGGCACCGTGAAAGGGTGTGGTACAGCGACACAGAAGACGAGGAAAATGTTTTAAATACCTACAAGACATCTAAGACGAAGCAGGAAGATGCGGTTATTCGCCCCCTCAAGAGAAGAATAGAGGAGTTAGAAAGTGAAAAGGGTAAGTAGTTGAAGAAATATTTTTATGGGCACCCTTGACTTAGCTGTTTTCAAAAGATGCCTCAGTTGTACTTTACTGATTCTATTCAAATTCACATACACTCTTAAAATTGATTAATGAAATCCCCGTAATCGATCCTCATCGCATCTCTATCACGGTCAAAGCTAGCTGGTAAGTCAGAGCCCAAATAATGTTGGCTGACACTTCAAGAGTATTATATTGTGATCATTCGAGGCTCAGAAGAGCTGGAATGCAAAAGCGGCCGTCAGCGGCTTGCCGTCTCTGTGGCGGGTACACCGAACCACTGTCAGCGGCTTGCCGTCTCTGTGGCGGGTACACCGAACCACTGTCAGCGGCTTGCCGTCTCTGTGACGGGTACACCGAACCACTGTCAGCGGCTTGCCGTCTCTGTGGCGGGTACACTGAACCACTGTCAGCGGCTTGCCGTCTCTGTGACGGGTACAAAAAGAACGAACCACTGTCAGCGGCTTGCCGTCTTCTCACTGTGGCGGGGACACCGAACCACTGACAGCGGCTGGCCGTCTCTGTGGCGGGTACACTGAACCACTGTCAGTGGCTTGCCGTCTCTGTGGCGGGTACACCGAACCACTGTCAGCGGCTTGCCGTCTCTGTGGCGGGTACACCGAACCACTGTCAGTGGCTTGCCGTCTCTGTGGCGGGTACACCGAACCACTGTCAGCGGCTTGCCGTCTCTGTGGCGGGTACACCGAACCACTGTCAGCGGCTTGCCGTCTCTGTGGCGGGTACACCGAACCACTGTCAGCGGCTTGCCGTCTCTGTGGCGGGTACACCGAACCACTGTCAGCGGCTTGCCGTCTCTGTGGCGGGTACACTGAACCACTGTCAGTGGCTTGCCGTCTCTGTGGCGGGTACACCGAACCACTGTCAGCGGCTTGCCGTCTCTGTGGCGGGTACACCGAACCACTGTCAGCGGCTTGCCGTCGGTACACCGAACCACTGTCAGCGGCTTGCCGTCCTGTGGCGGGTACACCGAATCCGTCTCTGTGGCGGGTACACTGAACCACTGTCAGCGGCTTGCCGTCTCTGTGGCGGGTACACCGAACCACTGTCAGTGGCTTGCCGTCTCTGTGGCGGGTACACCGAACCACTGTCAGCGGCTTGACGTACAGAAAGCGCCTACATTACAGGCTAACCATTATTTCCAAATTCTAACAGAAAAGATATTCACAAGCCCTAATCCAAATACCATGAAAAATCCTTTAACTGATTGGGTATATGTATTACAAATCCTAATATCCAAGCCTAATTCAATGCCAACTATCTAGTCCTAGCAACACAAACTGATCATTTGCCTCTATCAAAAATCAAATATAGTATTATATTTCTATGTCCCAGGTTGTTACGATAAATAGGATCGGTGAAGTAGAAGAGGCTGTCTCTCGGTTAGCCTCTCGATACTTTCAGATAGGCCTAATGGAGTGGAATTGTATGGACCCATTCAGGTACCCAGCATGTATGAGGAATCTTCGTTGATCGATGATGTAATTTTTAAATAAGTTTTGTATGTTATGAATGAACAAATTCTAGCATGTATTTTCCGGTTATGATCAATTTACTTTTGATTATTTGCCCATAATAAGAGATGAACTGATGAGGTGGCCAATTAGTATATTAACTGTTGAGTACGATGATGTTAGTAGGGTATTAATCATATATGATTCATATATTATTTTTTATATGAAACCATGATTTTTTTCCATACTCTCTAAGATGTCGCGGTGTATGACGGACCTTTGAGAAAGTGCACTGGTATTTCAAGTTTTGTTTCACAAAATTAAAACTGCGCTCCCTTTCTTTTTAAGCCGAAGTTATATTTATTAATTTAAAAGAAATACAGATGAGACGGGTCGACCGGTTTCTGCACTCAGTGCCTTTCTCAAGACCCAACACTTAAAAACTTGCAATGGATCATGCATTACATTTAAATACAAAGACATGATCACTCACATCAGTGCATCTTTCCGATTGATTTTAGGCTTCAATTTGCGTATCAATTCACTCTCAGCCATAGAAATAGATTGTTTATCTGAAGTTGACTAGAATGGAAATTGACTCAAGGTCCCGGCACATCCGGGGGAACTAAGTTGGGGCATGAAGAACCAATGAAAAGCTTATAATTGCTCATGTGACTGATTCTAAACCAATGATTCAGGCGTTGACAAGTGTATCTAACTGAAAATGCGTGCGCTTTTTGTGCCAGTATTATGTATTGCATAAATCTTTATTTCCATTCTAGAGATTTCATTGTTATTTATTTCTATGCTCTCAGCTAACCGAGTTTTTATTGGATTATTCTGAATATCTATGAATGACAAAGTGAAGGCATCTGTGGAAGAAGTATTGGTGTGATGAAAGTGTACCAAAGACATATGAACCGTTAGAGCACTTTTACTATCTCTATTGTCAATGCTCTTGGAAACGATATCTAAAAGGACGGTTCGTAGAACCTATGTAGAAGTCACCACACAGAGAACACGTGAATTTATAAACAACAAACCGTTTCTCACAATCATGATCATTATTTAAAGATTCGCAGATTTTACAGCTACAATTAGTAGAAGAATTTAGAGAATTGAACTTATTGCAAGTGCTTCGTATTTGTTTTCCAGGTTTTTGAACTATTCTAAAGGGTACGTCATATTTCTTCACTAACTTATTTAGTTTTCTGTGTGCAGCGTCATTTATAAAATCCACTTGTAGGATGCTATTTGTATTATTTTCGTCCCTGCTATGTTTCTTGCACTGGTATGCTCAAAGTGTTGCGAAGATGACAAAGCGTATTCTTGGGGTCAGAAAATGATCTCAATAACGCTGTATATTAAATGAAACAAAATTAGAGAAATAAATTCTCCTTTGCAAAAACTGTCACATGGAATTCACATCTCTGGTGCATCAAAAATACAATAAGAATCTTAAAATTTCTCAAGTAATTCAATATTTTCCTATAACTGAAATTCGTTCATACACTCAGAAAGTATTCTCGTGAAGATGGACATCCAAAGACTTATTCAAATTATTTTATTCTGCACTAATTGTGGTCAATATGAAGCGTGCTCAGACCGTACCTCTTCTGTGCTGCTGTCATCGCATCGCTTCGTCCTGTGTGTTCTAACACTCGTTATGTTAAATACGCTGGCGACGCAACTGTACTCCACTTTATGCGAGATGCACACGAAGACAACCTCCAACGCGAATTCGAACACATTTGCCAGTGGTCGGCTAGAGCGGGGCTTCCTCTAAACACTTCCAAATCCGCGGTGATGGACATCGCCACCAGAACTGGTATTCGACTCGAAGAAATTGCGGACGTTGCAGGAACTGCCATTCCAAGCGTGACCTCTATGAAAATCCTCGCTGTCCATTTCGCAAAGGATCTTCGCTGGGATATTCACGGCAAGGAGATCTTCAAGAAGGCCTCTAAACGCATTTTTGTCCTCAGAAATCTGAAGAGAGCAGGTTGTAACGCTACCGACAAACTATCCAATCCCTTCTCACCTACTGCCATGCCTAATGCTGCTGCAAAATGTCCCAAAAAGGTTACAAGTTCCTTGTCAAAGTAGAGAGACGAGCCTCTAGAACAATTTTCGGTACTTGCCATGGACCAGACTCAATAACTACTACTACATTGGCACGCACCAAGCAAAGGTCTGGGACCCGCCTATTCCACAGTGTTATGACAACTATCAACCACCATTTGCGTCAATTTTTCGACGAAAGGTCCCCAACTCACAGGAATTCTTCCGCCCTCAAAAAACCCAGATATTGTACTGTCCGCTTCTCCGACTCTTTCATCAAGTACTGCTCTACGTGTTCATAATTTCCTCTCTCCATGCTGGTTATCATGCTTCATTCATTCATTCATTGTCTCTTTTGTATCATGAACTCTGTAACTGTTTCATGCCTATGTACTGCGCGCACCGCAGATGTGTGCCAATAAAGTTATTATTATTATTATTATTATCTCTGCAACAATTATTTCATCACAATCATGTAACTGCACTTCTTCAATGACTTGTAAACACTGCATCATTAATTTCATCAACCTGATTTGAATCTCGTAGTTATGAAGCTAAACATTGTCTTCATACAACTGAACAAGTGTATGCGACTGAAATGCCATAAACATTGAGAAATCACGTGTGCTTCACTAAGATAGTGATACTAAATCCTGGATCAGATGCCATTGTTCTAGAATCCTCAAAGCAATCAGTTCGCGAAGTTTGTAGAATATCTCTCTATATGGGTCACATGAAACAACAACCTTTTCTCCGAAACTGTAAATAGTGGAAACTTCATGCTGTAACACATTGTTTATTAGGTTGAAAGGTGAATGTCTTACGCAATATAGATACAAATCAATAAATTCAATGTACAATGGACATGAATGGAACAATACAGCTAGTGAAACTATAACTACTAGTAGCAGCCTAAAAGTGCAGAAATACCAGCAGGAAGAGAGTTTAGACACAATAACTTGCTAATGGCTTAACGCTAATCACATAAGCACCCTTACACAACTGAACTACAATTTTTAAAAAGACGACAATTATAGAACAACCCATCGAATTTCACTTGTTTGTTGAGTTTAGGACTCAATTTTTTAATGTAAAAAGCTTCTTTGATATTTAGGGCAAATCCATCACTATCTGATGCCAGGATTTTGAAATTTTCAAGAGAATTTTCAATGTTCAAAAGAAGCTTTTTACATTAAAAAATTGAGTCCTAAACTCAACAAACAAGTGAAATTCGATGGGTCGTTCTATAATTGTCGTCTTTTTTAAAATTGTAGTTGAGTTGGCTTCAGCTCAATTGGTTGAAGGCCGCACTTCGGTGAGGAGGTGCAGAAGGTGCAGGGTTCGAGTCTGTCCGCCTGGGGAGGTGCCACCGCTCTCACTGTAGGTGGCAGGATAGCTCAGTTGGTTGAAGGCCGCACTTCGGTGTGGAGGTGCAGAAGGTGCAGGGTTCGAGTGTGTCCACCTGGGGAGGTGCCACCGCTCTCACTGTAGGTGGCAGGATAGCTCAGTTGGTTGAAGGCCGCACTTCGGTGTGGAGGTGCAGAAGGTGCAGGGTTCGAGTCTGTCCGCCTGGGGAGGTGCCGGTGCTCTCACTGTAGGTGGCAGGATAGCTCAGTTGGTTGAACGCCGCACTTCGGTGAGGAGGTGCAGAAGGTGCAGGGTTCGAGTCTGTCCGCCTGGGGAGGTACCGCCGCTCTCACTGTAGGTGGCAGGATAGCTCAGTTGGTTGAGTGTTGCACTTCGGTGTGGAGGTGCAGAAGGTGCAGGGTTCGAGTCTGTCCGCCTCGGGAGGTGCCACCGCTCTCACTGTAGGTGGCAGGATAGCTCAGTTGGTTGAAGGCCGCACTTCGGTGAGGAGGTGCAGAAGGTGCAGGGTTCGAGTGTGTCCGCCTGGGGAGGTACCGCCGCTCTCACTGTAGGTGGCAGGATAGCTCAGTTGGTTAAGGGCCGCACTTCGGTGAGGAGGTGTAGATGGTGCAGGGTTCGAGTCTGTCCGCCTGGGGAGGTGCCACCGCTCTCACTGTAGGTGGCAGGATAGCTCAGTTGGTTGAAGGCCGCACTTCGGTACGGAGGTGCAGAAGGTGCAGGGTTCGAGTCTGTCCGCCTGGGGAGGTACCGCCGCTCTCACTGTAGGTGGCAGGATAGCTCAGTTGGTTGAAGGCCGCACTTCGGTGTGGAGGTGCAGAAGGTGCAGGGTTCGAGTCTGTCCGCCTGGGGAGGTGCCGCCGCTCTCACTGTAGGTGGCAGGATAGCTCAGTTGGTTGAAGGCCGCACTTCGGTGAGGAGGTGCAGAAGGTGCAGGGTTCGAGTGTGTCCACCTGGGGAGGTACCGCCGCTCTCACTGTAGGTGGCAGGATAGCTCAGTTGGTTGAAGGCCGCACTTCGGTGTGGAGGTGCAGAAGGTGCAGGGTTCGAGTCTGTCCGCCTGGGGAGGTACCGCCGCTCTCACTGTAGGTGGCAGGATAGCTCAGTTGGTTGAAGGCCGCACTTCGGTGTGGAGGTGCAGAAGGTGCAGGGTTCGAGTCTGTCCGCCTGGGGAGGTGCCGGTGCTCTCACTGTAGGTGGCAGGATAGCTCAGTTGGTTGAAGGCCGCACTTTGGTGTGGAGGTGCAGGAGGTGCAGGGTTCGAGTCTGTCCGCCTGGGGAGGTACCGACGCTCTCACTGTAGGTGGCAGGATAGCTCAGTTGGTTGAAGGCCGCACTTCGGTGAGGAGGTGCAGAAGGTGCAGGGTTCGAGTCTGTCCGCCTGGGGAGGTGCCACCGCTCTCACTGTAGGTGGCAGGATAACTCAGTTGGTTGAAGGCCGCACTTCGGTGAGGAGGTGCAGAAGGTGCAGGGTTCGAGTCTGTCCACCTCGGGAGGTACCGCCGCTCTCATTGTAGGTGGCAGGATAGCTCAGTTGGTTGAAGGCCGCACTTCGGTGTGGGCTGGTGCAGAAGGAACGCGACGCAGGCCAGTAGCTCGGAGTCTGTCCGCTCTCAGGAGGATACCTGGGGTACCGCCGCTCTCACTGTAGGTGGCAGGATAGCTCAGTTGGTTAAGGGCCGCACTTCGGTGCGGAGGTGCAGAGGGTTCAGTGTTCGAGTCTGTCCGCCTGTGGAGGTACCGCCGCTCTCACTGAACGTGGCAGGATAGCTCAGTTGGTTGAAGGCCGCACTTTGGTGTGGAGGTGCAGGAGGTGCAGGGTTCGAGTCTGTCCGCCTGGGGAGGTGCCGGTGCTCTCACTGTAGGTGGCAGGATAGCTCAGTTGGTTGAAGGCCGCACTTCGGTGAGGAGGTGCAGAAGGTGCAGGGTTCGAGTCTGTCCACCTCGGGAGGTACCGCCCCTCTCACTGAACGTGGCAGGATAGCTCAGTTGGTTGAAGGCCGCACTTTGGTGTGGAGGTGCAGGAGGTGCAGGGTTCGAGTCTGTCCGCCTGGGGAGGTGCCGGTGCTCTCACTGAAGGTGGCAGGATAGCTCAGTTGGTTGAAGGCCGCACTTTGGTGTGAAGGTGCAGGAGGTGCAGGGTTCGAGTCTGTCTACCTCGGGAGGTGCCGCCGGTCTCATAAGAGGTTACTAGCCAGAAGCTGATGCGAGCATCGAGTGTCTGAAGACTGCTTCATCTCCTTACTAGAATGGTTGGTGGTGATCGAAGGAAGAAGCGTTCTGAATCCAGTCACGTTCGCGTCCGACTTAATAATTTCTAACGTCTATGAATCTTGCACAATAATATTGCTTATTACAGAAGATTCATTCTAACAATAATTCCATTCTCACGCGATCGCAATTGTAATTTCAGCGGATATATCAACTACTGCATCACTGGTTTATATTTGCACGTGAAGATGTCTCCCTTAGAGCGGTAGAAAAGTTTGAAGAACATGAATAACTGCAACTCGCAACTCTTTTCAGCTACAAAACTGAGTTTGGAACTTTGCCAACAGCATTGAAGAAGGCTATCCAGCAATTTCCAATAACATTTCGTGTAATGACAGGTTTTTCCGCATTAACGAAGTTTACGAGGCAGCATGATCCACGGGCGTCGTAACTTGACTGTTTTTGAAGAAATTTTATGAAGTTTCGCAGCAGATTCACACAAATGAAACTAACAGTAAAATGGTGTTTCTAACTTCGTAACAGAATCTCATCACAATTTGATGTGAAAAGCAATTGTCGGCAATCTTTTCTCAAGAGAATGCTAGTCACTGCAAAGCGAACGCGTGCTGTCTTCTCCTAAAAATCAGCCGATAACAATATTTTTCTTGACGACTGGAGTAGACAAGAAAAATCAACAGAAACATTTCAGATGACAATGTTGTAAGCCATGTGAAGTTGCGTCCTTTTCTCAAGACTTTGTATTTCTAACAAGTGATCAACATTTTCCTTACCCCAAACTAGGCCTGATGTCTTGAATCAGCCTTTGAACAGTCGTAACTCTCAACAGGTTGATGCTGGCGACCTGTAATGACAGTCTTGGTATCTCCTCCGCGAAGCTTGCGCTTTCTGTACCTCCGCACCGACACGCGACCGCAAACAGCTGAGCTGTCCTATCCTGCCATCCATCTATGAGTTCATACAAGTGCTACTGAAGACAAGCTATTTGCGTCGTTCTCATCGTCAAAAGAGTGAAATTTCCATGGAATCCTCTGCACTGCTGTCATAGAAATCTCAACTGTCGTCTGAATATCTCAATTTCCATGGAATCCTCTGCACTGCTGTCATAGAAATATCAATTTCCATGGAATCCTCTGCACTGCTGTCATAGAAATCTCAACTGTCGTCTGAATATCTCAATTTCCATGGAATCCTCTGCACTGCTGTCATAGAAATCTCAACTGTCGTCTGAATATCTCAATTTCCACGGAATCCTCTGCACTGCTGTCATAGAAATCTCAATTTCCACGGAATCCTCTGCACTGCTGTCATAGAAATCTCAATTTCCACGGAATCCTCTGCACTGCTGTCATAGAAATCTCAATTTCCATGGAATCCTCTGCACTGCTGTCATAGAAATCTCAATTTCCACGGAATCCTCTGCACTGCTGTCATAGAAATCTCAACTGTCGTCTGAATATCTCAATTTCCACGGAATCCTCTGCACTGCTGTCATAGAAATCTCAATTTCCATGGAATCCTCTGCACTGCTGTCATAGAAATCTCAATTTCCATGGAATCCTCTGCACTGCTGTCATAGAAATCTCAATTTCCACGGAATCCTCTGCACTGCTGTCATAGAAATCTCAATTTCCACGGAATCCTCTGCACTGTTGTCATAGAAATCTCAACTGCCGTCTGAATATCTCAATTTCCATGGAATCCTCTGCACTGTTGTCTGAATATCTCAATTTCCATGGAATCCTCTGCACTGCTGTCATAGAAATCTCAACTGCCGGTCTGAAATATCTCAATTTCCATGGAATCCTCTGCACTGCGTCCTGAATATCTTCAATTTCCATGTGAGAATCCTCTGCACTGCTGTCATAGAAATCTCAACTGCAGTCTGAATATCTCAATTTCCATGGAATCCTCTGCACTGCTGTCATAGAAATCTCAACTGCTGTCCTTGAATATCTCAATTTCCATGGAATCCTCTGCACTGTTGTCATAGAAATCTCAACAGCCGTCTGAATATCTCAATTTCCATGGAATCCTCTGCACTGTTGTCATAGAAATCTCAACTGCTGTCTGAATATCTCAATTTCCATGGAATCCTCTGCACTGTTGTCTGAATATCTCAATTTCCATGGAATCCTCTGCACTGATGTCATAGAAATCTCAACTGCTGTCTGAATATCTCAATTTCCACGGAATCCTCTGCACTGCTGTCATAGAAATCTCAACTGCTGTCTGAATATCTCAATTTCCATGGAATCCTCTGCACTGCTGTCATAGAAATCTCAATTTCCATGGAATCCTCTGCACTGCTGTCATAGAAATCTCAATTTCCATGGAATCCTCTGCACTGCTGTCATAGAAATCTCAAATGCCGTCTGAATATCTCAATTTCCATGGAATCCTCTGCACTGTTGTCTGAATATCTCAATTTCCATGGAATCCTCTGCACTGATGTCATAGAAATCTCAACTGCTGTCTGAATATCTCAATTTCCATGGAATCCTCTGCACTGATGTCATAGAAATCTCAACTGCTGTCTGAATATCTCAATTTCCATGGAATCCTCTGCACTGCTGTCATAGAAATCTCAAATGCCGTCTGAATATCTCAATTTCCATGGAATCCTCTGCACTGCTGTCATAGAAATCTCAACTGCCGTCTGAATATCTCAATTTCCATGGAATCCTCTGCACTGCTGTCATAGAAATCTCAAATGCCGTCTGAATATCTCAATTTCCATGGAATCCTCTGCACTGTTGTCATAGAAATCTCAAATGCCGTCTGAATATCTCAATTTCCATGGAATCCTCTGCACTGTTGTCATAGAAATCTCAACTGCTGTCTGAATATCTCAATTTCCATGGAATCCTCTGCACTGCTGTCCATAGAAATCTCAACAGCCGTCCTGATATCTCAATTTCAGAGGAATCCTCTGCACTGATGTCATAGAAAAATCTCAAGCTGCCTGTCTGAATATCTCAATTTCCATGGAATCCTCTGCACTGTTGTCATAGAAATCTCAACTGTCGTCTGAATATCTCAATTTCCATGGAATCCTCTGCACTGATGTCATAGAAATCTCAACTGCTGTCTAAATATCTCAATTTCCATGGAATCCTCTGCACTGCTGTCATAGAAATCTCAACTGCCGTCTGAATATCTCAATTTCCATGGAATCCTCTGCACTGCTGTCATAGAAATCTCAAATGCCGTCTGAATATCTCAATTTCCATGGAATCCTCTGCACTGTTGTCTGAATATCTCAATTTCCATGGAATCCTCTGCACTGCTGTCATAGAAATCTCAACTGCTGTCTGAATATCTCAATTTCCATGGAATCCTCTGCACTGTTGTCATAGAAATCTCAACTGCTGTCTGAATATCTCAATTTCCATGGAATCATCTGCACTGTTTTACTGTCTATAGAAATCTCAGCTGCTGTCTGAAATATCTCAATTTCCATGGAATCCTCTGCACTGCTGTCATAGAAATCTCAACTGCTGTCCTGAATATCTCAATTTCCATGGAATCCACTGCACTGCTGTCATAGAAATTCTCAACCTGCTGTCTGAATATCTCAATTTCCATGGAAATCCCTCCTGCACTGCTGTCATAGAAATCTCAACTGCTGTCCTGAATAATCTCAATTTCCATGGAATCCTCTGCAACTGCTGTCATAGAAATCTCAACTGCTGTCTGAATATCTCCTCAATTTCCATGGAATCCTCTGCAACTGCTGTCATAGAAATCTCAACTGCTGTCTGAATATCTCAATTTCCATGGAATCTCTGCACTGCTGTCATAGAAATCTCAAATGCCGTCTGAATATCTCAATTTCCATGGAATCCTCTGCACTGCCTTGTCATAGAAATCTCAACTGCTGTCTGAATATCTCAATTTCCATGGAAATCCCTCTGCACTGCTGTCATAGAAATCTCAAATGCCGTCTGAATATCTCAATTTCCATGGAATCCTCTGCACTGATGTCATAGAAATCTCAACTGCCGTCTGAATATCTCAATTTCCATGGAATCATCTGCACTGTTGTCATAGAAATCTCAACTGTCGTCTGAATATCTCAATTTCCATGCAATCCTCTGCACTGCTGTCATAGAAATCTCAACTGCCGTCTGAATATCTCAATTTCCATGGAATCCTCTGCACTGTTGTCATAGAAATCTCAAATGCCGTCTGAATATCTCAATTTCCATGGAATCCTCTGCACTGCTGTCTGAATATCTCAATTTCCATGGAATCCTCTGCACTGTTGTCTGAATATCTCAATTTCCATGGAATCCTCTGCACTGCTGTCATAGAAATCTCAATTTCCATGGAATCCTCTGCACTGCTGTCTGAATATCTCAATTTCCATGGAATCCTCTGCACTGCTGTCATAGAAATCTCAATTTCCACGGAATCCTCTGCACTGTTGTCTGAATATCTCAATTTCCATGGAATCCTCTGCACTGCTGTCATAGAAATCTCAACTGCTGTCTGAATATCTCAATTTCCATGGAATCCTCTGCACTGCTGTCATAGAAATCTCAACTGCTGTCTGAATATCTCAATTTCCATAGAATCCTCTGCACTGCTGTCATAGAAATCTCAAATGCTGTCTGAATATCTCAATTTCCATGGAATCCTCTGCACTGTTGTCATAGAAATCTCAAATGCCGTCTGAATATCTCAATTTCCATGGAATCCTCTGCACTGTTGTCATAGAAATCTCAAATGCCGTCTAAATATCTCAATTTCCATGGAATCCTCTGCACTGCTGTCATAGAAATCTCAACTGCTGTCTGAATATCTCAAGTTTTCCCATGGAATCCCTCTGCACTGTTGTCATAGAAATCTCAAATGCCGTCTGAATATCTCAATTTCCACGGAATCCTCTGCACTGTTGTCATAGAAATCTCAACTGCTGTCTGAATATCTCAATTTCCATGGAATCCTCTGCACTGTTGTCATAGAAATCTCAAATGCCGTCTGAATATCTCAATTTCCATGGAATCCTCTGCACTGCTGTCATAGAAATCTCAACTGCTGTCTGAATATCTCAATTTCCATGGAATCCTCTGCACTGCTGTCATAGAAATCTCAACTGCCGTCCTGAAATCTCAATTTCCATGGAATCCTCTGCACTGTTGTCTGAATATCTCAATTTCCATGGAATCCTCTGCACTGATGTCATAGAAATCTCAACTGCCGTCTGAATATCTCAATTTCCATGGAATCCTCTGCACTGCTGTCATAGAAATCTCAACTGCCGTCTGAATATCTCAATTTCCATGGAATCCTCTGCACTGATGTCATAGAAATCTCAACTGTTGTCTGAATATCTCAATTTCCATGGAATCCTCTGCACTGATGTCATAGAAATCTCAACTGCTGTCTGAATATCTCAATTTCCATGGAATCCTCTGCATCTGCTGGTCATAGAAATCTCAACTGCTGGTCTGAATATCCTCAATTTCCATGGAATCCTCTGCACACTGTTGTGCTGAATATCTCAATTTCCATGGAATCCTCTGCACTGCTGATCATAGACAGAATCTCAACTGCCGTAGCTGAATATCTCAATTTCCATGGAATCCTCTGCACTGCTTGTCATAGAAATCTCAGCTGCTGTCTGAATATCTCAATTTCCATGGAATCCTCCTGCACTGACTGTCATAGAAATCTCAAATGCCCGTCTGAAATATTCATTTCCATGGAAATCCTCTTGCACTGATGTCCATAGAAATCTCAACTGCCGTCTGAATATCTCCATTTCCAAGGAATCCTCTGCACTGAAATGTCATAGAAATCTCAAACTGCTGTTGAATAATCTCAATTTCCATGGAATCCTCTGCACTGTTAGTCATAGAAATCCTCAACTGTCGTCTGAATATCTCAATTTCCATGGAAATCCTCTGCACTGTTGTCCTGAAGATATCTCAATTTCCATGGAATCTCTGCACTGATGTCATAGAAAATCTCAACTGCTGTCTGAATATCTCAATTTTCCACGGAATCCTCTGTCACTGATGTCATAGAAATCTCAACTGCTGTCTGAATATCTCAATTTCCATGGAATCCTTGCACTGTTGTCATAAGAAATCTTCGAACTGGCTGTCTGAATATCTCAATTTCCATGGACTCCTCTGCACTGCTGTCATAGAAATCTCAACTGCCGTTGAATATCTCAATTTCCATGGAATCCTCTGCACTGTTCTGAATATCTCAATTTCAAATGGAATCCTCCTGCACTGATTGTCCATAGAAATCTCAACTACTGCTGTCTGAATATCTCAATTTCCATGGAATCCTCTTGCACTGCTAGTCATAGAAATAAGAAATCTCAAATGCCGTCTGAAGTATCTCAATTTCCTCTGGAATCCTCCTGCACTGCTGTCATAGAAAATCATCAACTGCCGTGCTGAAATATCATCAATTTCCATGGAATCCTCTGCACTGTTTGTACATAGAAATCTCAACTGCCGTCCTTGAATATTTCAATTTCCATGGGGGGAGGAATCCTCTGCACTGTTGTCATAGAATTCTCAAATGCCGTCTGAATATCTCAATTTCCAAGGAATCCTCTGCACTGTTGTCATAGAAATCTCAACTGCCGTTCTGATTATCTTCCGAATTTCCATGGAATCCTCTGCACTGTTTACTGTCATAGAAATCTTCAAATGCCGTCTGAATATCTCAATTTCCATGGAATCCTCTGCACTGTTGTCACATAGAAATCTCAAACTGCCGTCTGAATATCTCAATATCCATGGGAATCCTCTGCACTGATGTCCCATAGAAAATCTCAAACTGCCGTCTGAATAACTCAATTTCCATGGAATCCTCTGCACTGCTTGTCATAGAAAGAATCCATCAAACCTGCTGTCTGAATATCTCAATTTTCCATGGAATCCTCTGCACTGCTGTCATAGAAATCTCAAATGCTGTTGAATATCTCAATTTCCATGGAATCCTCTGCACTGTTGTCCTGAAATATTCAACTGCTGTCTGAAATATCTCAATTTCCATGGAATCCTCTTGCACTGCTGTCATAGAAAGAAATCTCAAATGCCGTCTGAATATCTCAATTTCCCACGGAATCCTCTGCGAAGCTTCATAGAAAAATCTCAACTGCTTGTCTGAATAATCCTCAATTTCATGGAATCCTCTGCACTGTTGTCATAGAAATCTCATACTGCTGTCATAGAAATCTCAATACCCTTCCACGGAACATCCTTCTGCACTGTTGTCATAGAAAGATCTCAACTGCTGACCATAGAAATCTCAATTTCCACGGAAATCCTCTGCACTGCTGATCCTCGAAATCTCAACTGCTGTCTGAATAATCTCAATTTCCATGGAATCCTCTGCACTGTTTGTCATAGAAATCTCAACTGTCGTCTTGAATATCTCAATTTCCATGGGAATCCTCTGCACTGTTGTCATAGAAATCTCAACTGCTGTCTTGGAATATGTTACAAGAAGGTTAGGAGAGACATCTTCACAAATCAAGTTCGAACGTCACCTTTAGCGTTTGATTGTCGATATACTTCCCGTCTGTCTTGTATATGTTATGTGATACGCGAATGATGAATTGGATGAGGAATCTGACGTCTGGAGGAGTATGGAATAACGGGAGGAAAACAGGGCCGTCCTTCAATGGTGTTGCTTTTCCGGAGGACTGGACTGTCATTATTAACGTGTTGGGAGACGGGTGAACTGAAGCAGGACTTGTGAGTGATTCCTCGCTGTTGTTCGTTCCGCTCACTGATCCGCTCACCTGAATCCGCTCACTGACCCGCTCACTGACCCGTCAACTGACCCGCTCGTGGAAGAAGAGTCTGTCTTCTTCGTAGAACACACACAAGCGTCGCCTTCGCGGGCGTCGTTGGGCATCAGTCACAGGCCGACTTTCTTCGGTTGCCGGGAGTGTCTATCCATCGGACTGAGATCCACATTGCCATGCCGCAGTGAGATGACATTTCAAGAAATCGGCAATCAGCTTGGACATAGAAGATTTCGTGTCTTCTTGTTAATTGATACTTCTCAAGAAGCTAGAAGCGGCAGTTGTATTTTTCGCTTCTATTTGAACAGAAGAGACGCTTGAAGAAGCCTTAAACATGCGCCTTCACATGAACTGATGCGCCATATAAGTGCAATGCCGGATGCCACTGCAAGAGAAAAGACTACAGAATGACAGCTATGATTTGTTGTTATGTGCTGAGTGTTCGATATGCATCGACACCGGTTTCATGTAAGGGGAAGGCACCCAGGTGGCAAGAAATGTGTCCTTTTTATTACAAAATAATAACTATGTTACATGTTGACGAACAGTTGTTTCGGTTGCGTTCACCCGCCATGGTTCACCACAAATTCCAATAAAGACTGGTTTCTGGGTGTCCAACCCTATCTGTGAGAAAAAAAATTCAACCTACAATCCACGTACGCAAGACGCGCAAAAAATTCACGTGTACCACTATTTCAGGCCTATCTTGCCAGCGGCTTAAGCGACAGTATGGTTGAGTCAGAAAAACTCAATCATAGTCAAAAACAACTACTCCGCAGCAAACTCCCTCAAAGAAGTGCGAGTAATGAGACAATAACAGTGGAAAGAGTAGTTCGTTGCAGAACTATCTTGTATACTGTACGGGCACAGACATAGATAATGATAAGTGCAATTCGATGCTATGTTTGAGAGCCATTGGCATCATTTCTCAAGATAAAAGGTATGTTATTGTCATCTCAGTGATAATCGCTCTAAATACAAAACATAATTGCACGGCTATAAAAAATCAAGGGTAATAATAAAACGGGTTTGTGTTATTTAGATTCTAGAAGCAAATTAAAACTAATAATATTAGAGTGCATATTCAAGGAGATACCTTTTTATTCATTTCACCACGCAGCATTTCTAAACTGTAATATACAACACGTCCATGTCCGTAGAATGAACGTTTGAGTCAACCGAACCCAATTGTTTGCTGCCTTTGCCAGCAATTGAAATTTTGCGTAGCCACAATATGCATGTACATCTATATATTGGCCTTATAGAGACCAAAAGCCTTAGTATATGACTGCACAATACACATGTAAACATCTATACAAAAAGCACAAATTAATCCGGGACACACAGATGTCAAGATCTGCTTAAGGCAGAATTTCACAAATTTTCATTGTCTGAACCTAGACCCGTTGTTAGTACCCCAGCTATATTCAAAGAACATCTCAACAAGATATAAGACTTTCTTCTGTAACATACTGTTATGTATAACCAAGTCAACAACAAGAATCAGTGGATATCAATTAGTAGTAATATAAGCAGAAAAAACCTACTATCTGCGCAACTGAGCTGAAATTCACGCACCTTCGCATTTTCTCAAATTCCCACGTACAATTCACGTTACATACGTTGGAAATTTCACGTACAGTGGACAACCCTGCGGTTTGGAAGGGATCCCCGGGGAATGCTCGATTTTGTGGAGTTCTGTCATAAGAGACCAATAGATCACCTCCCTTCATTTAATGAATTTTTCATTTCATGTCATTGGTTTATGTCATTAGAAGGATAGTGGCACACCGTGTCATGCACATTAGCATTATAAGTACTTGACAGGGCATTCACACACTACTTGCTTAACTACTTCTACTTCCTACGAGGTGCAGGGTTGGCAAGTCTAACATGTCGCTGACGGCGCGCTTCTTCCAGAGTCTCCCTTTTCGTTTGTTCGAAGTGGGCTAGCCCTTCGCCACAAATGGAGCGACAGACGTTTCTATCCTGAGCTCGAGTCTCAAGATACGCAGAGTTGATATTGCAGGAGACAAGAATACACTTGAGGAAGTCCCTAAACAGCTTTATGGGGCCTCCAAGTGGGCGGTTCTCGTTTCAAGTTCGCCAAAGAAGACAATGTTCGGTAGGCGATTGTCCGACATGCGGATGACATGTCCAAACCATGTCAGAACACACCATTTGATGATGGCTTCACAATTTAGATAACTGATTGCGAACATAAGCATGACAGTAAAGCATTTTAAAAACTCCCCGATAATTCTGATATATGTAGTGGTACATTGCTCGAAGGGTTCGTTCAAAACATTTCTCAATATTCCTGTTTCTTTTCATGCTTTCAGTTTGTAGGCGAATGCGCATACTTTATCAGAGGGCATCTGACTAGCCCCTCTATCAACGCCATATGATTGCTCTGATACATACTACATTATAATGCATGATTAAAGAGCATATACAGCAACGTTTGAGCCCAGGTCTCACGAACGCAAAGCGAACACGCCCTCGTTCTGGCTGCCGGACTACTACAACGGCCATAACGCAGTGTACTTATCAAAAATATTCAACTGCCAGCCAAATCGTCATTTTGTTATCGAACATTCGGCAATTAAATAATGTGGATTAATGATTAGAATCATCGTCTGACTGTCGGAAGTCTGACTGAGTATTTCCTTTTAAGTCAATCTCTCTGAATATTTCTTTCAATATTCCCGCCGAGCGTCACGTTTATAGTCTCATTAACTTGGAGAAAAGTAAAATATGCCGACAGACAGCTCTGCAAAGTCAATATATTAGGAAGAATCCACGCATGTCGGTTTGTGACTCTTCTTTGCTGGCAGACAAAAGAAATTGCTTTGGTAATTTTCCGGTTGTTATTTTAATGAGAGCTCTTCATTTCTCTCCCAGTATGTCATGTGGATTTCTGTCACCTCATTTGAGTTGTAAAACAGATTACTGTCCGCACGGGAGATAACATTAGGCATTCTGTGAATAGATATCGAAATTACTGGTACGGCTAAATCATATTCAAATCTTCATGTTAATAATAACGCGCACATAGACTTAATTCCTTGATTATCATAGCACGTCACCAAGCAAACTTCTCTACCACGGATATCTACATGCATATAGTGAAGTAGAAATACTTCTCCATAAGTAGTAGTTATACCACAGACAAATGTAGTGTAATAGTCCGGCAACCAGCACGAGTTTCTGCAGGGAACGAGGCCGACAATGAGACTTTCACAGAATGATGTACACCTCATAGTCCGGCAGCCAGCACGAGTTTGTGCAGGGAACGAGGCCGACAATGAGACTTTCACAGAATGATGTACACCTCATAGTCCGGCAGCCAGCACGAGTTTCTGCAGGGAACGAGGCCGACAATGAGACTTTCACAGAATGATGTACACCTCATAGTCCGGCAACCAGCACGAGTTTCTGCAGGGAACGAGGCCGACAATGAGACTTTCACAGAATGATGTACACCTCATAGTCCGGCAGCCAGCACGAGTTTGTGCAGGGAACGAGGCCGACAATGAGACTTTCACAGAATGATGTACACCTCATAGTCCTGCAGCCAGCACGAGTTTCTGCAGGGAACGAGGCCGACAATGAGACTTTCACAGAATGATGTACACCTCATAGTCCTGCAGCCAGCACGAGTTTCTGCAGGGAACGAGGTCGAAAATGAGACTTTCACAGAATGATGTACACCTCATAGTCCGGCAGCGGCCAGCACGAGTTTCTGCAGGGAACGAGGCCGACAATGAGACTTTCACAGAATGATGTACACCTCATAGTCCTGCAGCCAGCACGAGTTTCTGCAGGGAACGAGGCCGACAGTGAGACTTTCACAGAATGATGTACACCTCATAGTCCGGCATCCAGCACGAGTTTGTGCAGGGAACGAGGCCGACAATGAGACTTTCACAGAATGATGTACACCTCATAGTCCGGCAGCCAGCACGAGTTTGTGCAGGGAACGAGGCCGACAATGAGACTTTCACAGAATGATGTACACCTCATAGTCCGGCAGCCAGCACGAGTTTCTGCAGGGAACTAGGCCGACAATGAGACTTTCACAGAATGATGTACACCTCATAGTCCGGCAGCCAGCACGAGTTTCTGCAGGGAACGAGGCCGAAAATGAGACTTTCACAGAATGATGTACACCTCATAGTCCGGCAGCCAGCAGGAGTTTCTGCAGGGAACGAGGCCGACAATGAGACTTTCACAGAATGATGTACACCTCATAGTCCGGCAGCCAGCACGAGTTTGTGCAGGGAACGAGGCCGACAATGAGACTTTCACAGAATGATGTACACCTCATAGTCCAGCAGCCAGCACGAGTTTCTGCAGGGAACGAGGCCGACAATGAGACTTTCACAGAATGATGTACACCTCATAGTCCGGCAACCAGCACGAGTTTCTGCAGGGAACGAGGCCGACAATGAGACTTTCACAGAATGATGTACACCTCATAGTCCTGCAGCCAGCACGAGTTTCTGCAGGGAACGAGGCCGACAATGAGACTTTCACAGAATGATGTACACCTCATAGTCCTGCAGCCAGCACGAGTTTCTGCAGGGAACGAGGCCGAAAATGAGACTTTCACAGAATGATGTACACCTCATAGTCCGGCAGCCAGCACGAGTTTCTGCAGGGAACGAGGCTGACAATGAGACTTTCACAGAATGATGTACACCTCATAGTCCGGCAGCCAGCACGATTTTCTGCAGGGAACGAGGCCGACAATGAGACTTTCACAGAATGATGTACACCTCATAGTCCGGCAGCCAGCACGATTTTCTGCAGGGAACGAGGCCGACAATGAGACTTTCACAGAATGATGTACACCTCATAGTCCGGCAGCCAGCACGAGTTTCTGCAGGGAACGAGGCCGACAATGAGACTTTCACAGAATGATGTGCACCTCATAGTCCGGCAGCCAGCACGAGTTTCTGCAGGGAACGAGGCCGACAATGAGACTTTCACAGAATGATGTACACCTCATAGTCCGGCAGCCAGCACGAGTTTCTGCAGGGAACGAGGCCGACAATGAGACTTTCACAGAATGATGTACACCTCATAGTCCTGCAGCCAGCACGAGTTTCTGCAGGGAACGAGGCCGACAATGAGACTTTCACAGAATGATGTACACCTCATAGTCCGGCAGCCAGCACGAGTTTCTGCAGGGAACGAGGCCGACAATGAGACTTTCACAGAATGATGTGCACCTCATAGTCCAGCACCCAGCACGAGTTTCTGCAGGGAACGAGGCCGACAATGAGACTTTCACAGAATGATGTACACCTCATAGTCCGGCAGCCAGCACGAGTTTCTGCAGGGAACGAGGCCGACAATGAGACTTTCACAGAATGATGTACACCTCATAGTCCGGCAGCCAGCACGAGTTTCTGCAGGGAACGAGGCCGACAATGAGACTTTCACAGAATGATGTACACCTCATAGTCCGGCAGCCAGCACGAGTTTCTGCAGGGAACGAGGCCGACAATGAGACTTTCACAGAATGATGTACACCTCATAGTCCGGCAGCCAGCACGAGTTTGTGCAGGGAACGAGGCCGACAATGAGACCTTCACAGAATGATGTACACCTCATAGTCCGGCAGCCAGCACGAGTTTCTGCAGGGAACGAGGCCGACAATGAGACTTTCACAGAATGATGTACACCTCATAGTCCGGCAGCCAGCACGAGTTTCTGCAGTGAACGAGGCCGACAATGAGACTTTCACAGAATGATGTACACCTCATAGTCCGGCAGCCAGCACGAGTTTCTGCAGGGAACGAGGCCGACAATGAGACTTTCACAGAATGATGTGCACCTCATAGTCCGGCAGCCAGCACGAGTTTCTGCAGGGAACGAGGCCGACAATGAGACTTTCACAGAATGATGTACACCTCATAGTCCGGCAGCCAGCACGAGTTTGTGCAGGGAACGAGGCCGACAATGAGACTTTCACAGAATGATGTACACCTCATAGTCCGGCAGCCAGCACGAGTTTCTGCAGGGAACGAGGCCGACAATGAGACTTTCACAGAATGATGTACACCTCATAGTCCGGCAGCCAGCACGAGTTTGTGCAGGGAACGAGGCCGACAATGAGACTTTCACAGAATGATGTACACCTCATAGTCCGGCATCCAGCACGAGTTTCTGCAGGGAACGAGGCCGACAATGAGACTTTCACAGAATGATGTACACCTCATAGTCCGGCAGCCAGCACGAGTTTCTGCAGGGAACGAGGCCGAAAATGAGACTTTCACAGAATGATGTACACCTCATTGTCCGGCAGCCAGCACGAGTTTCTGCAGGGAACGAGGCCGACAATGAGACTTTCACAGAATGATGTACACCTCATAGTCCGGCAGCCAGCACGAGTTTGTGCAGGGAACGAGGCCGACAATGAGACTTTCACAGAATGATGTACACCCTATGCCTACTACGAATCTGCACGTCTGCCGAGTTCTAGTGAGTTCCTCTTCTTGTCAGACAGGATCAAAGAAAAACACATGTAAATCCAATGGGACGCAGATTGCAGTTTTTGGCTAAAATGAAATTCTCTGTGTTTTCTCTGATTAAACGAAAAGTACTAATTCCAGAGTCATAATTTTTGGCATATAATGTCTTCAGGTCATATCCTTTCAGTTTCATGCACACCTGTCTATAAAGCTAAACACATTTAGATTTGGCGAGCCTCTTAATGTCGGCAAGCACCAACATGTTGGCACCAACACATTCTCACATACATTGCCGATCAGATGCATAATAAAAGCACATTCACATATTAGAAAATGACCTGAAGATATTCCATGACAAACATTATGACTCTCTTCTTAGTACTTTTCGTTTAATGAGAGAAAACATAGAAAATTTCATTTTAGCCAAAAACTGCAATCTGCGTCCCATTGGATTTACATGTGTTTTTCTTCGATTCTGTCTGACAAGAAGAGGAACTGAGTAGAACTCGGCAGACGTGCCGATTCGTAGTAGGTATAGGGTGTACATCATTCTGTGAAAGTCTCACTTTCGACCA
>CAJQUW010011579.1:0-13095 GCA_907163375.1 Prostheceraeus crozeri
CCCCCCCCCCCTCTGGACAGCTTGCTTCGATTTTGGCTTCCAGTGGACGGAATTTGTCGTGCGATAGCTCGTTTGAAAGCTAAGAGTGAGACAAATTCAGTGAAACAATCGGCTTGTTCCTATCTGTCTTCGTTCAAAAGTTAGAGCGGTTACAAGATTTTAGGTCGGAGCTCGCTTACCTGAAAAAATCCTAAGTGTCAGAGTGACTTTGTATGGGTAAAATTTTGAAAATTTTCCAAAGTGTGGAATTTCGACCTGGGACCGTCACCAAAACATTTTTCATCAAATTTTGAAATTTCACAGACGTCCCCCCCTCCTCTGGACAGCTTGCTTCGATTTTGGCTTCCAGTGGACGGATTTTGTCGTGCGATAGCTCGTTTGAAAGCTAAGAGTGAGACAAACTCAGTGAAAGAATCGGCTTGTTCCTATCTGTCTTCGTTTAGATGTGAGACGCCATTTAAGATTTGGGACATTGGCGAAAAACGACAGAGTTAGAATTTGGGACGTTTTGGGCTGTAGCTTCAAAACGAAGCATCGGATTGGAAAACGGAGGCCAGATTTGGAATCAGCTTGATGTTATTGTCCAATGAGGATCATCATTCAATGAGAATCAAGCATTTCTTTATAAATAGCGAGCCTTCCACAGTGAGAATCATTCCATCGTTGAATCACACGAGTGACGGAGACGCACATTTTCTCTCTCTCTAGTTCCCTGTTCTTATTATCCAACTAAAATGGTAAGTCGCTACTTCCCTCCCTCTCCTCCCTTGAACGTAAACTTAAGACAATCTTGTTTCATTTTCAGGCCTCGACTCCATCTGCGGCACTAGTAGGACAAAATGGCGGTCAAACGTTACAAGGTTCGCTACGGTCAGATCATCCTACAACTGAGGCCAGTGGAAGAAACATCCAAGGTACATAATCCTACACCGGCTACAGCGTAAATTTAAACAGCCTTGCGTTATGATGATCATATGGCGTTAGTACTCCAAACGGGAATGCTCCCTTCCACGGATGTCAAGATAATGCACAATCAGTATGGGGACTACATACTGATCCCCGTGAGTCCGTACATTCGCCACCAACTTGATATTATTGAGGAGTACGTGACATTAAATATGGACATTCCTACTCCTCTTGCTCAAGAGTGGAAGGCGAGAGATGACAAGGATACTCCCTATAGAAAGATTTGGGATGGTAATCACATTTGCCTACCGGTATCACATTGGTGTACTTACTATAAGAAGGATGGAGATCATTCAATTACCCATCAGATGTGATGAGCTCGGAGAAGGTACTTGGGATATCCTTTTCAAAGTGAATGGGCTATATTATGGTCGACACAAGGATAATAAAATAGCCTCTCTCTCCATGCATATGGAATCCATTTTATATATTCCGAAACCACCCAACGTGGACGACATAATTGATCAAATCCTTAACAGCAGTGGTACGAAGCGCAAGTCGGAGAAGAATGCTACATCAAAACGCAAATCAAAGAAGGAGAATTACTAGTCCTTTCCTAACTCTACCCTATGACAATTCGCTTATGTGCTTTGAGTGTCGTAGACGTGGTCTTATTAGATACATTTTACTTCTTCGTTGCCATCATATCATTTGTGTATTTTGTCGTGAAAAGCATCGATGTAATTCTTCATTTTGTAATATGTTATAGAACGCTTCCTTAGATGTGTAAATTTCCGTTTTAGGCTTCTAATCATCATTTTTATGGATTGTGAGGGTGAACCTGTACAGGAGCTCAGTGCTATTGCTATGAACAATTGGACATATCAGATTGTTAGTGTCTATCATCAACATGCCAACTGCGATCCCAATGTTGATCAATGGGCGAGAAAACACATTCATGGACTTAATCTGAAATATTTGCAAGACTATGGCTTTTCTTGTGAGAGTGCTCTTCTTATTGACTTTAAACGATGGTTAGCTGCTTTCAATGTTATACGCATCTTTTGTAATAATCCTGGTAAGGAGAGGAAAGTATTTCCCAATCTAATCATTGATGATATTTTGCTCCCGCCTTGGGATAGTAGAGTGAATCAACATTATCATGAAGTCACGAAACGTTTTAAGGATTTGTGTGTTCCTATTTTGTCTGTTCGTTGTAGTAGCTACGTTCATAACCAATGCTTCTTTCCTCCTTACCTCAACACTGCCAAAGTCCTGTATGGTTATCATTGCTCGCTGTATGATAGTTATCAGCTGTATCTATTTTATCTCTTTCAAACCATTGATTTATAATGCATGCTTGTTACCGTTATTCAATAAATGTTACTATGAGAAGAGTTGTTGTTTTCATGCAATGGATGGGTTAGTTAAAGGGCGATCATGTCTTTCTCAAACGACTGCGGAACATTACGTTTTCATAGGCAAAGTTTAAAAGGAGCTGTTCAAGATTATGTGATAAATTTTCATAAAGATGAGACCGACATCGAAGCAGTGGTCGATGATGCTAGCACTCTATTTCTAGAGTTAATGAATACATTCTCTGATAGCATTGTCATGGCGCGATTAGTTGCGAAAATTAAGTTTAGTCATTTTGGAAAGGAAGAGGTGGAAAGTCGCTCTTTCCATTTTGCTTCTTATTCAATGGAAGTGGTAGATCACCCCGAAGAATTTTTTAAAAGACATATGATAAAAATTGCTGAACGTCTTAACGCATTTAACCATCATGGTAGCAGTCTAGTGATTGAAGCGATTTCAGATATTCACATTCAACTTTCCATAAAGAAAAATTGAAAATGCAGTGGTACTTGATTGTAGCACAACTGGTTTTCGAGCTATGTTGCTCACTCTCGAAGTATATTCCTTCTGTACATGCGTCTATTATTTAGAAAAGGCTAGCAAATTCATATCTTCAAAAAGACTTGCTATAGACATCAGTAACGGTGAAACTATGTGTTGCGATGTATGTAAGCGAAAGGATGGAAATGAAAAGCGCATCTTCAAGAGATGTAAGCATGCTTTTTGTCAACGCTGTTTCATACGTAATTGCATTCAACTTTGCCAATGTAACCACTGTGACATTGCTCATTTCGAGTGTCACTTATGTCGCAATAGTTAGTACCTATGCAAATGTGGTAAAGATAGGTTTTAGCAAAGACTAACACGGAAAATGGCGAAACGTAAAATGACGAAACGTAAAAGTCAAAAGTTTTCTTCAGCCATTCAAGCTCTCCGACGAATGAAAGCAAATCAGCGATACAATGCTATACGACATGCTAACGATAAATTCATTTGTGAAATTATTTCTCATGTGAGGAAGTTGAGGACGAAGAAATTAGCGCCAAAACAACGAAAGTTACTTAAGCGATATGCTACGAAATTGCGTTTCATCTCCAATCTAAAGTCGCCCTTCAAAGAAAGAGGAAAACTCTAACACAAAAGGGCGGTTTCCTTTCAGCAATACTTCCAATGATAGCTCCTGCCGTGGGCAACCTATTGGGAAATATCTTTGGCTCTAAGCGTTAATTATGCAAATGTTGAGTCTCAAAGTAATAAAATGGATTTCAGACTTCAATGTGATAAAGTTCTGACTGTATCAGGTCCATCTCATGCAGGTAAAACTGTTTTCACGCTGAATTTATTGGATAAAAGAAGGGAGTTGTTTAAGGAACCTATCAATCGAGTGATTTGGTGTTATGGTATTTATAAACCGTCGCTGTTTCAGGAATTGCAAAGTCGCAACTTTATTCGACATGAAGGAATTATTCCAGTGGATAAACTTCAGTCTAATGATGTTGTTGTATTGGATGATTTATTAAAAGAAAGTAAGAATTCAAAAGATGTTACAGATATGTTCACTCGCGCAGCACACCATAAAAGGTGTTTTATCATCTATATTACACAAAATTTGTTTCCTGATGGAAAGAAGCTCGTACACGAAACCTGAATACACACTATTATGCTATTTTCAAGAATCCGCGAGATAAAAGTCAATTTGAAATTTTAGCGCGACAAGTTGCACCCAGAGGATCAAAAGCCTTAATTGAAATTTTTCAAGCAGCTACTGAAAAACCATACGGTTACTTATTCATTGACTTTACGCAAGAGTGTCCGGAAGAATTTAGATTTCGAAGTGATATTTTGAAAACTCCCATGATTATCTACAAACTATTAGTTCTTATTCTCGCATGATTGTTATTCCTCAGGATGAATATGTACAATTGACTGCCATGCAGCAAGTAAAGCAACCTCTTGCAAATCAAATGTATAGGAAAGAAATAGATTATCAGCAAAATGTTCACATCAAAGATCCACATCGTGCTGTATTATTACAATCGGAAACTGTTGAGCAATTGAAAAACTTGAAGAATAAGATGCGTGACTCTGTATCGACTGCTACACCTTTAGCATCTCGCGCACATGCCATATCTCTTTTCAACAGTATTGAACCCCATCTCAATGTAAATGATAGAGGAGAAATCATTACAGATGAAAATAAAGTGATTGATGCTTCACGTTATGAAGACTTGATTCAGTATGCGACACGTAGAAAGCGCCGTCAGGGCTATGTTCCACCTGGTTGGTCATACTTTCTTAAACTATTGAAAAAGCATAATGTGCCAAAATTTGCTTTAAATAATGAGACATTGAAAGAACTTGATTCAACAGTGGCTACTACTCCAATGCTTCAGGCGATGAAAATGCCAACAAATTGGTTTAAGACGTCACCTGCTACATCCCCTCCCACACTCACTAAGCAAACAAGAGGAAGAACTCGACGTAGATCTACATCGCCACTAAAACTGGTAAAAGGAAAACGTAAAACAGCTCTCCTAGGAAATACATGTTCTCAGACTATTAATATGAAGCAGATGTGTTGCTTGCCATGTAATGAGCCGCCAGAGGTGAATGTCGTTGTCACTTGCACTTGCTGCGCCAGCTCTCATAATGAAACCCCTAAGCAATGTGAACACGATCGCAAAACCGCTAAAGCTAAATGCTGCAGTTGTTGTAAATGTAGAAAGGCAAGAAAACAAAAAGATGAGAAGGAGGAAAAAGAGTCAGCCGTCATCGACTGAACGTTTGAAGTCAATCTATTATGATGTAAAACATCCGGCAGGATTTGCATCTATCAAGAAATTATCAAAAGCGAGTGGTCTTCCACAATCACAAGTGAAACGATGGTTAAAGGGTCAGGCTACCTATACACTCCACAAACAAGCGAAAAAGAAGTACGCACCCGCCATTATATTGTTCATGACATCGATGAACAGTGGCAAGCAGATTTGTGCGATGTTGCCTCCATTTCAAAACATAACTCGGGCAATAATTTTATTTTAACCGTCATTGATATTTTCTCGCGTTATGCGTGGGCTCAACCTTTAAAAACTAAAGAAGGAAAGGAGTAGCAAAAGCATTCCAAACAATTTTTCGAGAAGGTCGCATTCCAAAAAGAATTCAGAGTGATCAAGGAAAAGAGTTTGAAAATCAGCATGTGACAAGATTATTTGAGAGGCATGACATTGAGTTGTTTAGTGTAAAGAGCGCTTATAAAGCTGCACTCGTTGAACGTTTTAATCGCACATTAAAAAATCGCTTGTGGCGACATTTTACTGCCAACTTGACACAAAATTGGACAAAGGTTCTACAAGATACACTCCATGCCTACAATCACTCTATCCATCGTTCTATTGGACTCAGACCAGTAGATGTAAATGCTGACAATGTAGATAAAGTGCGCGAATCATTCCAACGTAAACGCACTCATGTGAAAAGTGATGTGAAATTGGCGATAAAGTTCGTATCTCAAAAGTGAAAAGTGTTTTTGCTAAAGGGTACCTTCCGAATTGGACAGAGGAGGTATTTACAGTATCAAGGATTAATCAAAAAGACTCTCCGACACCTACAAGTTGAAAGATTACGATAATGAAGAAATTGAGGGTAGCTTTTTACCGCGATGAGATTGAGGTAGTCACTGAAAGTGAAACATATTTGGTAGAGGAAAATCATTCGATGTAAAAAACGGCAAGGTGAAGAATGGTGTCTTGTTAATGGGCTGGTTATCTTCAAGTATGAACTCTTGGATGCGTCGTGCCGACATCTTTCATCTAAGTGATCGACAGTGATTCATGCAAAGTTGTAACTAACAATGTTTAGGGTTTGAGCTATGAATCCAACTGCCTTCATTTTATTCCACGACCTCCTATGTAAGTGGCGGAGGACAAATTTACATCGGTGTGCTCGCGGCAACGTGTGGAGGTGGTAGCATTACTTGGTGCACTGAAATCTGTTTTGTAGCACAACTTCATATCCAATGTCGGTAGATCTTTATATATACGAAAAATTTTTTTATAGTATGAGTATGCTCCTATTATCTCCATCACATTTCCTCCTCCCTCCCCCCCCCCGCTCTGTTCTATTTACTCTATCTCAAATCCCAACCTGTCATTCACTTAAAACATTATCTTTTTATAAAAGCACTCCCGCACATTGTATAATCAGCACCCCGCGTCCTACCACAACACACGCATCCCTTCCAGTCCCCATCACCAAGTAATGCAACCTCCACGTTTGGCGCGAGCACCGATGTAAATTGTCCTCCGCCACTTACATAGGAGGGTACGGTGAATTAAAATTGACGGTCAGTTGGATTCATAGCTCAAACCTTAACATGTAGATAGGTACAACTTTGCATGAATCACTGTCGATCACTTAGGATGAAAGATGTTCGGCCGCACGACGCATCCATGAGTTTCATACTGATAGGATAACCGATACACGCGTCCCATTTAATCATAGACACCATTCCTTCACCTTGCCGTTTTTTTACATCGACAATGATTTTCTCTACCCAAATAGGTTACACTTTCAGTGACTACCTCATCTCATCGCGGTAAAAGCTAACCTCAATTTTACCTCATTATCGTAATCTTTCAACTAGATGTAGGTTGTCGGGAGGATGGTCGGGAGAGTCTTTTTGATTGATAATCCTTGATACTGTAAATACCTCCTCTGTCCCAATTCGGAAGAGAGCTGGGTACCCTTTAGCACAAAAACACTTTTCACTTTTGAGATACGAACTTTATCGCCAATTTTCACATCACTTTATACTTTTTATTTACACATGAGTTGGCGCGTTGAAGGGGTTTGACTAGGGTTCGTTTGAGTGCGTTTACGTTGGAATGATTCGCGCCGCGCACTCGCACTTTATCTACATTGTCAGCATTTACATCTATGGTCTGAGTCAATAGAACGATATGGATGGGATAGAGTGATTGTAGGCATGGAGTGTATCTTGTAGAACTTTTAGTTTTGTCCAATTTGTTGTCAAGTTGGCTAGTAAGTAAATGTCGCACAAAGCGATTTTGTTTTTTTTTAATGTGCGATTTAAAAGTTCAACGTTTCAATGGTGCAGCGCAGAGCTTTATAAGCGCTCTTACACTAAACAATCTCCCCCAAATGTCATGCTCTCAAATTAATCTTGTTTCCCCCCCCCCCCACATCCCCTCCCCCTTGATTTTCAAACTCTTTTTCCTTGCCCCCCCTCACTCTGAATCTTTTGGTCACACTGATGCGACCTTCTCGAAAAAATTTTATACCCATTCCCCCCTCTTTGGAACGGAATGCTTTTGCTACTCCTTCCCTTCTTTAGTTTTTTAAAGGTTGAGCCACGCATAACGCAGAGAAGGAGAAAATATCAATGACGGTTAAAATAAAATTATTGCCCGAGTTATGTTTTGAAATGGAGGAAACATCGCACAAATCTGCTTGCCACTGTTCATCGATGTCATGAACAATATAATGGCGGGTGCGGTACTTCTTTTTCGCTTGTTTGTGGAGTGTATAGGTAGCCTGACCCTTTAACCATCGTTTCACTTGTGATTGTGGAAGACCACTCGCTTTTGATAATTTCTTGATAGATGCAATCCTTGCGGATGTTTTACATCATAATAGATTGACTTCAAACGTTCAGTCGATGACGGCTGACTCTTTTTCCTCCTTCTCATCTTTTTGTTTTCTTGCCTTTCTACATTTACAACAACTGCAGCAATTAGCTTTAGCGGTTTTGCGATCGTGTTCACATTGCTTAGGGGTTTCATTATGAGAGCTGGGGCAGCAAGTGCAAGTGACAACGACATTCACCTCTGGCGGCTCATTACATGGCAAGCAACACATCTGCTTCATATTAATAGTCTGAGAACATGTATTTCCTCGTGAGGAGCGAGTTTTACGTTTTCCTTTTACCAGTTTTAGTGGCGATGTAGATCTACGTCGAGTTCTCCTCTTGTTTGCTTAGTGAGTGTGGGAGGGGATGTAGCGGGGTGACGGCTTAAACCAATTGTTGGGCATTTTCATCGTTGAAGCATTGGAGTAGTAGCCACTGTTGAATCAAGTTCTTTCAATGTCTCATTATTTAAAAGCAAATTTTGGCACATTATGCTTTTTCAATAGTTTAAGAAAGTATGACCAACGAGGTTGGAACAATAGCCCTGACGGCGCTTTCTACGTGTCGATACTGAATCAAGTCTTCATAACGTGAAGCATCAATCACTTTATTTTCATCTGTAATGATTTCTCCTCTATCATTTACATTGAGATGGGGTTCAATACTGTTGAAAAGAGATATGGCATGTGCGCGAGATGCTAAAGGTGTAGCAGTCGATACAGAGTCACGCATCTTATTCTTCAAGTTTTTCAATTGCTCAACAGTTTCCGATTGTAATATTACAGCACGATGTGGATCTTTGATGTGAACATTTTGCTGATAATCTATTTCTTTCCTATACATTTGATTTGCAAGAGGTTGCTTTACTTGCTGCATGGCAGTCAAATTGTACATATTCATCTGAGGGAATAACAATCATGCGAGAATAAGAACTCATAGTTTGTAGATAATCATGGGAGTTTTCAAAATATCACTTCGAAATCTAAATTTCTTCCGGACACTCTTGCGTAAAGTCAATGAATAAGTAACCGTATGGTTTTTCAGTAGCTGCTTGAAAAATTTCAATTAAGGGCTTTTGATCCTCTGGGTGCAACTTGTCGCGCTAAAATTTCAAATTGACTTTTATCTCGCGGATTCTTGAAAATAGCATAATAGTGTGTATTCAGGTTTCGTGTACGAGCTTCTTTTCCATCAGGAAACAAATTTTGTGTAATATAGATGATAAAACACCTTTTATGGTGTGCTGCGCGAGTGAACATATCTGTAACATCTTTTGAATTCTTACTTTCTTTTAATAAATCATCCAATACAACAACATCATTAGACTGAAGTTTATCCACTGGAATAATTCCTTCATGTCGAATAAAGTTGCGACTTTGCAATTCCTGAAACAGCGACGGTTGATAAATACCATAACACCCAATCACTCGATTGATAGGTTCCTTAAACAACTCCCTTCTTTTATCCAATAAATTCAGCGTGAAAACAGTTTTACCTGCATGAGATGGACCTGATACAGTCAGAACTTTATCACATTGAAGTCTGAAATCCATTTTATTACTTTGAGACTCAACATTTGCATAATTAACGCTTAGAGCCAAAGATATTTCCAATAGGTTGCCCACGGCAGGAGCTATCATTGGAAGTATTGCTGAAAGGAAACCGCCCTTTTGTGTTAGAGTTTTCCTCTTTCTTTGAAGGGCGACTTTAGGATTGGAGATGAAACGCAATTTCGTAGCATATCGCTTAAGTAACTTTCGTTGTTTTGGCGCTAATTTCTTCGTCCTCAACTTCCTCACATGAGAAATAATTTCACAAATGAATTTATCGTTAGCATGTCGTATAGCATTGTATCGCTGATTTGCTTTCATTCGTCGGAGAGCTTGAATGGCTGAAGAAAACTTTTGACTTTTACGTTTCGTCTTTTTACGTTTCGCCATTTTCCGTGTTAGTCTTTGCTAAAACCTATCTTTACCACATTTGCATAGGTACTAAACTATTGCGACATAAGTGACACTCGAAAATGAGCAATGTCACAGTGGTTACATTGGCCAAAGTTGAATGCAATTACGTATGAAACAGCGTTGACAAAAAGCATGCTTACATCTCTTGAAGATGCGCTTTTCATTTCCATCCTTTCGCTTACATACATCGCAACACATAGTTTCACCGTTACTGATGTCTATAGCAAGTCTTTTTGAAGATATGAATTTGCTAGCCTTTTCTAAATAATAGACGCATGTACAGAAGGAATATACTTCGAGAGTGAGCAGACATAGCTCGAAAACCAGTTGTGCTACAATCAAGTACCACTGCATTTTCAATTTTTCTTTATGGAAAGTTGAATGTGAATATCTGAAATCGCTTCAATCACTAGACTGCTACCATGATGGTTAAATGCGTTAAGACGTTCAGCAATTTTTATCATATGTCTTTTAAAAAATTCTTCGGGGTGATCTACCACTTCCATTGAATAAGAAGCAAAATGGAAAAGAGCGACTTTCCACCTCTTCCTTTCCAAAATGACTAAACTTAATTTTCGCAACTAATCGCGCCATGACAATGCTATCAGAGAATGTATTCATTAACTCTAGAAATAGAGTGCTAGCATCATCGACCACTGCTTCGATGTCGGTCTCATCTTTATGAAAATTTATCACATAATCTTGAACAGCTCCTTTTAAACTTTGCCTATGAAAAACGTAATGTTCCGCAGTCGTTTGAGAAAGACATGATCGCCCTTTATCTAACCCATCCATTGCATGAAAACAACAACTCTTCTCATAGTAACATTTATTGAATAACGGTAACAAGCATGCATTATAAATCAATGGTTTGAAAGAGATAAAATAGATACAGCTGATAACTATCATACAGCGAGCAATGATAACCATACAGGACTTTGGCAGTGTTGAGGTAAGGAGGAAAGAAGCATTGGTTATGAACGTAGCTACTACAACGAACAGACAAAATAGGAACACACAAATCCTTAAAACGTTTCGTGACTTCATGATAATGTTGATTCACTCTACTATCCAAAGGCGGGGAGCAAAATATCATCAATGATTAGATTGGGAAATACTTTCCTCTCCTTACCAGGATTATTACAAAAGATGCGTATAACATTGAAAGCAGCTAACCATCGTTTAAAGTCAATAAGAAGAGCACTCTCACAAGAAAAGCCATAGTCTTGCAAATATTTCAGATTAAGTCCATGAATGTGTTTTCTCGCCCATTGATCAACATTGGGATCACAGTTGGCATGTTGATGATAGACACTAACAATCTGATATGTCCAATTGTTCATAGCAATAGCACTGAGCTCCTGTACAGGTTCACCTCTCACAATCCATAAAAATGATGATAGAAGCCTAAAACGGAAATTTACACATCTAAGGAAGCGTTCTATAACATATTACAAAATGAAGAATTACATCGATGCTTTTCACGACAAAATACACAAATGATATGATGGCAACGAAGAAGTAAAATGTATCTAATAAGACCACGTCTACGACACTCAAAGCACATAAGCGAATTGTCATAGGGTAGAGTTAGGAAAGGACTAGTAATTCTCCTTCTTTGATTTGCGTTTTGATGTAGCATTCTTCTCCGACTTGCGCTTCGTACCACTGCTGTTAAGGATTTGATCAATTATGTCGTCCACGTTGGGTGGTTTCGGAATATATAAAATGGATTCCATATGCATGGAGAGAGAGGCTATTTTATTATCCTTGTGTCGACCATAATATAGCCCATTCACTTTGAAAAGGATATCCCAAGTACCTTCTCCGAGCTCATCACATCTGATGGGTATTGAATGATCTCCATCCTTCTTATAGTAAGTACACCAATGTGATACCGGTAGGCAAATGTGATTACCATCCCAAATCTTTCTATAGGGAGTATCCTTGTCATCTCTCGCCTTCCACTCTTGAGCAAGAGGAGTAGGAATGTCCATATTTAATGTCACGTACTCCTCAATAATATCAAGTTGGTGGCGAATGTACGGACTCACGGGGATCAGTATGTAGTCCCCATACTGATTGTGCATTATCTTGACATCCGTGGAAGGGAGCATTCCGTTTGGAGTACTACGCTATGATCATCATAACGCAAGGCTTGTTTAAATTTACGCTGTAGCGGTGTAGGATTATGTACCTTGGATGTTTCTTCCACTGGCCTCAGTTGTAGATGATCTGACCGTAGCGAACCTTGTAACGTTTGACCGCCATTTTGTCCTACTAGTGCAGCAGATGGAGTAGATGCCTGAAAATGAAAAAAGATTGTATTAAGTTTACGTTCAAGGGAGGAGAGGGAGGGAAGTAGCGACTTACCATTTTAGTTGGGTAATAGAACAGGGAACTAGAGAGAGAGAGAAAATGTGCGTCCGTCACTCGTGTGATTCAACGATGGAATGATTCTCACTGTGGAAGGCTCGCTATTTATAAAGAAATGCTTGATTCTCATTGGATGATGATCCTCATTGGACAATAACATCAAGCTGATTCCAAATCTGGTCTCTGTTTTCCAATCCGATGCTTCGTTTTGAAGCTAGAGTCCAAAACGTCCCAAATTCTAACTCTGTCGTTTTTCGCCAATGTCCCAAAATCTTAAATGGCGTCTCACATCTAAACGAAGACAGATAGGAACAAGCCGATTCTTTCACTGAATTTGTCTCACTCTTAGCTTTCAAACGAGCTATCGCACGACAAAATCCGTTCACTGGAAGCCAAAATCGAAGCAAGCTGTCCAGAGGGGGGGGGGGACGTCAGTGAAATTTCAAATTTGATGAAAAATGTTTTGGTGACGGTCCCAGGTCGAAATTCCACACTTTGGAAAATTTTCAAATTTTTACCCATACAAAGTCACTCTGACACTTAGGATTTTTTCAGGTAAGCGAGCTCCGACCTAAAATTCTTGTAACCGCTCTAACTTTTGAACGAAGACAGATAGGAACAAGGCCGATTGTTTCACTGAATTTGTCTCACTCTTAGCTTTCAAACGAGCTATCGCACGACAAAATCCGTTCCACTGGAAGCCAAAATCGAAGCAAGCTGTCCAGAGGGGGGGGGACGTCAGTGACAAATTTTTCTCTCCTATTTCGCTGGAAACATCCTTCCTCCACCACCACCACCCCAAAATTTACGTAGAAGATTCCGAATTGGGCCTCGTTTTTCTCATCC
>CAJQUW010011581.1:0-5000 GCA_907163375.1 Prostheceraeus crozeri
CGGAGTAGTAGAGAGTGTGGTGAGGAGAGGTGTTTGTGGGAAGTTTTTGGGAGGAGGAACCTGGATGGAGCGGGGTGAGTGAGACATAGAGTGGGAGGGGTAGGAGTGAAAGTTTGAACTGGTGAGTAGGGGTTAGGTGAACGAGCAATTGGACTTGAGTTGATATGGAGCAGACGGCTAAGAAGTAGATTGAAAGAAAAGAAGGAAAGTGTGGTAGGAGTGTGTGGGCAGTTTGGAGTTTAGGGAAAGTTGAGTGGAAGGTGGGATAACGAGGGTTGACTGAAGAGGGAGGTGAGTCGAGATTGTGAGGTCTAGTAAAGCTCAGCGCGGATGTTTGGGGAGAGAGTTGGAGGGATGTTGAGTAGTGAGCGCGAGGAAAATAGTAGCGTGTTTGTTTAGAAAGGGTGTGTAGAGGTAGGTTTGATAAGTTTATTCGAGTGTGATGACTGAGTTGAATAAGTCGGCAGTTAGAGAGCGAGGAGGTTCTGGAGTTGGGGGGGTTGAAATGGATGTTTTTGAGGGATAAAGAGTGGTCGGCGAGTTTGAGAGTTGCTGACCGAAGAGCGAAGTTCTGGGAGAGGGAGTAGGGGTTCAGGAATGTGAAGGAGTGAAACGGGGGAGTTGTGAGGAGTGAGGGGAAGGGGTAAAGAAAGGGGTGAGTGAAAGGAGGGGAGGGAGGGAGAGTGATAGAGTCTTTTTGATAGGAGCGAAAAGGAGGTCGTGAGCAGTGAAAGATGTTAGGATAGCTGAAAGATCTGAAAGAATGAGGCGGCGTTGCTGGAAGGGAAGATGAAGGAGTTGAGAGATTGGAGAGAGTCGTGATTGGTCGTTGAGTGAGATGGAGGTGTGAGGAGATGCTGTGCAGGAGGAACCGGAAGAGTATGGGTGGGAAGGTTCTTTGAGGATGGAGGAAGGTGCATGAAAGGATAAATGGAGTTGTGGAAATGTGGGAGGTTGAGAATGAAGGAAAGGACTTATCGGAAGGGCAGAGTTTTTTGAAAGGGAATGAGTCGTGAAAAGAGGAAGTTTGAGAGTATGCGGAAAATTGAAGGAGAGATGTGTGAGTGCGAAGACGTGAGGTAGGAGAGTAGGTATGTTCACGAGTGTGGAAAGTTTTGCGTTGTATGAGGTTTGGAGCGCGATTGTGCGATGATGGGTTGAGGTTGTGCGTACTATGTTGCGATGGTTTGTAGTTTAGCGTGGTGGTAGGATCGTTGAGGCCGCTGCGAGTTGAGTTTTTTGGAAGTGAGTGGAGGAAAGTGTTTTATGTTTTCAGTAGGGGAGTCGAGAGCTGAAAGCCGGAGTGAGGATAGGGAGGATAAAATCGGAGGGCGGATAGGGAGAACAGAAGAGAGTTTTATTGAGGAAAGGTGAATATGGAATAAGTTGAAGGAGGAGAAAGTGAGTGAGGAGATCATTGGAGCTTTGGAAAAGACTGAGTTGCCCGGTGGGGATTGGATAGGCGGAGCTTCCGAAAGCGTGTCAGATAGGCTGAAAGTGTGAGAAGTTACGGGAAAAGAACAGGTGAAGAAGGAAGAGGATAGAGAGTTCGGGTTAGGAGGACACGGTTGCGGGTTTGAGGCAGGAATTAGCTGAACAGCGAGGGAATTAAGAAAGGAAGTTGTTTGGGCTGTGAGGAGAGAGTCTCCTTTAGTGCGAGACGGAAGTTGGAGGAGGGGATGAAGTCTTAGGAGGGCTTCAAGGACTGAGATGCCCTGGCTTAGAAAGGGAGCTGATGGCTGCTTTTTGGCGAAACCATGAGGTGAGAGAGCGTGCGGATCATGGAGATGGAAGTGTCTTAGGTGAAGTTGAAAATGAAAGTGAATGGAAGGAACAAGAGAGAAGGAATAAGAGAGGAAGAACAAGAGAGGAAAGGAACAAGAGAGAAGGAACAGAGAGGGAAGAAAAGAAGAAAACAAAGGAAGAACAAGAGAGGAAGAACAAGAGAGAAGAACAAGAGAGGAAGTAACAAAGAGGAAGAACAAATAGGAACGAACAAGAGATGAAGGAACAAGAGAGGAAGGAACAAGAGAGGAAGGAACAAGAGAGGAAGGAACAAGAGAGGAAGGAACAAGAGAGGAAGGAACAAGAAGAGAATGAAACAAGATAGGACAGGACAAGAGAGGAAGGAACAAGAGAGGAAGGAACAAGAGAGGAAGGAACAAGAGAGGAAGGAACAAGAGAGGAAGGAACAAGAGAGGAAGGAACAAGAGAGGAAGGAACAAGAGAGGAAGGAACAAGAGAGGAAGGAACAAGAGAGGAAGGAACAAGAGAGGAAGGAACAAGAGAGGAAGGAACAAGAGAGGAAGGAACAAGAGAGGAAGGAACAAGAGAGGAAGGAACAAGAGAGGAAGGAACAAGAGAGGAAGGAACAAGAGAGGAAGGAACAAGAGAGGAAGAACAAGAGAGGAGGAAAGGAACAAGAGAGAAGGAACAAAAGAGAAGGAACAAAAGAAAGAACAAGAGAGGAAAAACAATAAAAAAACAAGAGAGAAAAACAAAAGGAAAGAACAATATAGGAAGAACAAGAGAGAAGAACAAGAGAGGGAAGGAACAAGAAGAAGGAAACAAGAAGGAACAAGAGAGGAAGGATCAAGAGAGGAAGGAACAAGAGAGGAAGGAACAAGAGAGGAAGGAACAAGAGACGAACAAGAAGGACGGAACAGAGAGAAGAACAAGAGAGGAAGGAACAAAGAGAAGAACAAAGAGAAGGAACAAAGAGAAGAACAAGAGAGAAGAAACAGAGAGGAAGAACAAGAGAGGAAAGAACAAGAGAGGAAAGAACAAGAGAGGAAAGAACAAGAGAGGAAGGAACAAGAGAGGAAGGAACAAGAGAGGAAGGAACAAGAGAGGAAGGAACAAGAGAGGAAAGAACAAGAGAGGAAAGAACAAGAGAGGAAAGAACAAGAGAGGAAAGAACAAGAGAGGAAAGAACAAGAGAGGAAAGAACAAGAGAGGAAAGAACAAGAGAGGAAAGAACAAGAGAGGAAAGAACAAGAGAGGAAAGAACAAGAGAGGAAAGAACAAGAGAGGAAAGAACAAGAGAGAAGGAACAAAGAGAAGGAACTAAGAAGGAAAGAACAAGAGAGGGAAAGAAACAAGAGAGGAAAGAACAAAAGAGTGAAAGAACAAAGAGGAAAGAACAAGAGAAGAAAGAACAAGAGAGGAAAGGAATCAGAGAGAAAGAACAAGAGAGAAAGAACAAGAGAGGAAGAACAAGAAGAAAGAACAAGAAGGTAGAAAGATAGGAGGAAAGAACAAGAAGAGGAAAGAATCATGAGAGGAAGGAACAATAGAGGAAGGAACAAGAAGAGAAGAACAAGAAGGGAAGAACAAGAGATGGAAGGAAACAAGAGAGGGAAAGAACAAGAGAGGAAAGAACAAGAGAGGAAGAACAAGAGGGGGGGGGGGGGGAGGGAAAAAGAACCAAAGAGAGGAAGGAACAAAGAAGAAAGAACAAGAGAGGAAAAGAACAAGAGAGGACAGGAACAAGAGAGAAAGAACAACACGAAGAAAAGAACAAGAGAGGAAGGAACAAGAGAGGAAGGAACAAGAGAGGAAGGAACAAGAGAGGAAGGAACAAGAGAGGAAAGAACAAGAGAGGAAGAACAAAGATAAAACAATGAGAGGAAGAACAAGAGAGGAAAGAAACAAGAGAGGAAAGAACAAAAAGGAAAAGAACAAGAGCAGGAATGAACAAGAGAGACGAACAAGAGAGGAAAGAACATAGAGAGGAAGGAACAAGAGAGAAAGGAACATAGAGAGGAGAACTAGAAGGAAAAAGAGAAGAAAGAACAAGAAGAGGAACTAAGGAGATGACAAGAGAAGAAAGGAACAAGAGAGGAAAGAACAAGAGAGAAGAGAAGGAAAGAACAGGAAGGAAGACGAGAAGAGAGGAAAGAACAAAAGAGGAAAGAACGAGAGAGGAAAAGAACAAGAGAGGAAGAACAAGAGAGGAAAGGACAAGTGAGGAAGGAACAAGAGAGGAAAGAACAAGAGAGAAGGAAGAATAGAGGAAAGAACAAGAAGTACAACTTGAGAGGAAAGTAAACAAGAGAGGAAAGAAAAAGAGAGGAAGGAACACAAGAGAGAAGACGAACAAGAGAGAAAGAACAAGAGAAGAAGGAACAAGAGAGAAAGAACAAAAGGTAGTAAAAGAGAGAAAGAACAAGAAGAAGGAAAGAACAAGAGAGGAAAGACAAGAAAGAGGAAGAACAAAGAGAGTAAAAGAACCAGAGAAGAAATACGGCGAACAAGAGAGGAAAAGAAAAGAGAGGAAAGAACACAAGAGAGGGAAGAACATGAAGAGGAAAGAACAAGAGAGGAAGAGAAAAAGAGAAGTAAAGAACAAAAGAGGAAAGAACAAGAACAGAGAGGATGGAACAATTAGAATAACAAGAGAGGAAAGAACAATATGGAGAAGAAAGAACAAGAGAGGAAAAGATAGAACAAGAGAGGAAAGGAACAAAAGAGGAAGGAGTACAAGGAAGGAGAGGAAGAAAAAAACAAAGGAAGAAAAGAAGAAGAAATAAGGAAAAAAAGAATGAAGGTACAGGAAAGAAAGAAAGGAAAAGGGTGAGGGAAGAAAATAGAAAAAGAGAGAAAGAACATAGAGAAGAAGAACAAGAGAGGAAAGAACAAGAGAGAGGAAAGAACAAAGGAGGAAGAACAAGAGAGAACAAAGAATGAAAGAAAAGAGGAAAGAACAAGAGATGGAAGAACAAGAAGCAGAAGAACAAAAGGAAAGGAAGGGGTAAAAAATGGAGAGGAAAAGAACAAGAAGGAAGAACAAAAGAACAAGAAGGAAAAGCGAAGAACATAGAGAAAGAAAGAGAGGAAGGGGAAAAAGAAGAAGGAACACGAGATGAAGTAAAAAGAGAGGAAAAAAAGAAGAGAGAGGAAAAGGAAGAACAAGAGAGGAAAGAACAAGAGAGAGAAAAAAGAGATGGAAAGAACAAGAAGGAAAAGAACAAGAAATAGAAAGAACAAGAGAGGTAAGA
>CAJQUW010011581.1:10000-15000 GCA_907163375.1 Prostheceraeus crozeri
GGGTGAGAGAGAGTGTCGAATAGAGAAGATTTGAATTGTGTGGGTGAGTGGGGAAGTAGGGTTGGGAGGAGAGGGGAGATTGAAGTGGATGGTGATGAGTTATTAGAGATGTTGTGAGTTGAGAGTGAGTGAGAGAGGGCGTGATTGGATGAGAGAGTCTGAGTGGTTTTGTTTGTTGTTGTGAAAACTGGAGGGATTAGTGAGATAGAGAAGAGGGAGAGAGAAGATGGAAGAGGTATAGTAGGTTGGATACTGAGTCGGTGAGTGACCGGATAGTTTGATTGATTAGATGGAAGAGGGAAAGAGTGTAGAGTGTACATGACTGGTTGAAGAGGGGGTTGATGTTAAGGAGAGTGAGCGAGAGTAGGATGAGATTGAGAGGAGAGGAAGAGGAGTGGCATTGTAAGAGTGGAGGGGTGAGTAGATGATGAGGAGGAGAGAGAGTTGGATTGCGATAGAAGTTCTGATGAGGAGATTGAGATATGAGGTTGAGAGAGATTGCCTGTGTGGAGGAAGAGTGGAAGAGTATCTTGAGTGGTGCGGAGAGAGATAAGGATAGAGGATGTGCGAGTTAGGATGGGGAGTTGGTAGATAGGTCAGAGAAGTTAAAGAGTAGAGAGCTTTAGAGTCGGAGTGAGGGTGTACTAGATTTTGAGAGAATTAATGAGGGAGATAGAAGTGAGTGGGTGGTGAGGAGGAGAGAGAGTGAGAGAGTATGTGAGTAAAGAGGAGTTTTGTTGAGAGAGATGCTGTGAATGGGAGAGTGAAGGTGGACTGTGGAGGAGAGATTGGATTTAGAGTGGACTGTGAGGGAGAGAGATGGAATGAGCCGTGATTTAGGTCGTGATTGAGAAGAGTTGGGAGAGATGGGCGGGAGGATTAGGGGAGAGGTAGAGACGATCTGAGGAGGGGTTTGAGGGAGATGGGTGTAAGGAGTGATGTCGAGAGTGAGTTTTTGAGGAAGAGAGAGATTTTGAGAGGATTGAGAGAGATTGATGGTGTGGATGTCCGTGGGCGAGATAAGTGGGAATGAGAAAGAGGATGAGGGAGAGAGGGAGGAGAGAGAGATATATTTGTGAGAGTTAAGTGCGGTTTGAGATGTGAGATGGTGATTGGGAGTCGACGAGTAAGATGAGAGTAGAGGAGAAGATATACGAGAGAGAAGGATGATAGTGGGCGTTGAAAGCGAGAGAGGAGCAGAGATGAGTCATTGAGGTTGATGGTGAGGGCGGAGGTTGGTGAGAGATGAGTTGAGAGGGAGAAAGGGTTGAGATATGTAAGGTGCGAGAGAGAGTAGGAGACGTAGGAGGAGAGAGTGAGAGGGGGGAGGTGGATATTTTCGTAAGGGAGTGAAGAAGGAGTTTTGAGAGAGATAGTGAGAGAGCGGGGGATTTTGATGAGAGACTTTCGAGTTTTGACGGGAAGAACGAGGAGTGAGCTTGATGAGAGTAGTTCTGAGTGATGAGTATTTTTTGTGAGAGTGTGATGATAGGATGTATTGGTGAAGTTAGTGTGGGAGTGGCGGAGGAGCGTTGAGGAGTGAGAGTGAGTTGCTGAAGAATGAAGGTTGATTGAGAGAGATGTGAGGAATGAGAGTTGAGGGAGAGGGGTGAGCGGGAGAGTGTGAGTGTGAGTTTTGAAGTTGAAGAGTGGGGAGAGGGAGAGAGGAGAGAGGAAGAGTGAGAGGAGAGGGAGAGTATTTGTGATGAGATGGAGGGATGTGTGGGAGATCGGAGAAGAGGGTGGTTTTTTTGAGGCGAGGGGTTAGAGAAGGTGCATGGTGAGGATAGTGATGAGCGAGTGATGGTGAGTGGAGAGTGGAGGTACCGGGTGAGGAGAGGAGAGAAGTTTGTGGATGGGGAGGAAGTATGGTGAGGAGTGAGTGAGAGTAAGTGTGATGAGAGTAGTGGCTTGTTAGTGCTGTAGAGGTGCTGCGCGAGAGAGGCGGGAGGAGAAGAGAATTTGAAGGGGGAGAGGTACGTGGATTTGGTTGGGGAATTCAGAGCTGAGATTGCTGATGGGAGAGAGAGTTTCGATAGATTGATGGAGAGGGGACGAGGGATGTAGGGGGTTATAAGGAGAGTAAGAATGAAGTCGAGTATCGAGAGAGGAGTAAGGGAGAGTTGAGAGTATGTGATGTGGGTCTGAGAGAGAGAGAGAGCGATGGAGGTTTTGACGGGGGGTGACGAGGTGAGGAGGGGAGAGTTGATCGAGAGAGATTGTTGACGAGGAGAGGAGGAATCGGAGTGAGGGCGTCGGGGTTGTTCGTGAGCGATTGTTGTGTGTTAGAGGAGGGTTCGATGAGAGTGTAAGTGAGGTTGTGAGAGAAATGAGAGTGAGAGTGGGCGCGTGAGGAGCAGGGAGGAGAGAAAGAGGGAGGTTTGAGAGGTATGGAGGAATGATTTGAGTAGGGGAGGGGACGGTGTGGATTGAGGTACGAGAGAATGAGAATGAGAATGTAGATAGTGTTGGAGGTGAGGAGAGAGAGAGGGATGGAGAGAGTTTTGAGGGGGGAGGATCGTTTCCGAGAGAACTGAGGAGTGGAGGATAATGGAGGTCGAGGTTAGAGTAGAGAGGGTGAGGAGAGAAGAGAGGTGTAGAGGGTATGGTTGATTTGTGATGGGGAGAGAGAGACGAGGAGGGCGTAGTAGGGTGAGAAATGGAGAGTGTTTTTGAATATGGAGAGAGTCGAGTGGTTGAGGTGAGGTACGGTGAGGATATATGAGTATGAGTGAGAGATAGGAGAGAGAAGAGTTTTGTTTGGGATGAGAGGATTGAATTCGTTAGTTGTGAGAGAGTGAGAGTTAGAGTGAAGTAGTTTGGTTTGGTTGAGAGGAGATGAGAGGGGAGAGTGGGTGATGGTTGAGGGTGAGATAGGCGGTGGATTTTTTGAGAGAGGAGTTAGAGAGCTTAGACTGATTGTGTTAGAGATGAGAGAGAGTTGTGGAGAGAGTTGAGAGAAGAGGATTTTGATTTGTTGTTGTTGATCGAGAGAGGAAGAGAGTGAGTGATCGATTGGAGTTGAGTGTGTCGGGGTTATGAGAGTTGGAGAAAGGTGGAGGACGGTGAGGGAAGATGGGGGGGGGGGGAAGAGGAGGAGATATGAGTGTTTTGAGAGATTGGAGAGTAGAGAGAGGTTTGAGGAGGATGTGGATGTTGTTGAGAGAGAGATTGGTTCGAGCCTGGAGGTGTGGGAGTAGGAGGGAGAGAGGATGACTGGGAATGGAGGTGTCGTTGATTTGAAGAGAGAAAAAGATGATAGGAGAGGAGGGTAGTTTTGATGTGAGGGTTGGAAGGTGAGGAGAGAGGGAGGTGGAGAGAGGAGTAGGTGAGATGTGAGAGCCCCCCCCCTCGAGTGAGAGGAGTTCGATCGGAGTAGAGGGACGAGAGGATAGATGGTTGAGAGAGAGGTAGAGAGTGTGAACGAGATGGAGTACTGTGTAGATGGTGAGAGAAGTGGCGGTATGAAGGGATTTTGAAGAGATTGATGGGTAGGTGGGAGTTTGATAATGAAAGAGATGAGAACGTGTAGGATGAGTGTTTTAGGAAGAGAAAGGAGATGTTGGAGGGGCGGAGAGTGGATTAGTAGGAAGTGGAGTAGTGAGTGGATGAGTGATGTTGTGGGTTATGAGATGAGGATTGAGAGAGAGAGATGAGAGAGAGTTGAGGTGTGATGACTGGAGATAGAGTTGAATTTGTTTAGGAGAGGAGAGGAGCGACCGGAGTTTGTGAACGGTGTCGAGGAGAGAATTGGAGTGGTTGTTGAGCGATGGGTTGGATGATGATGGGTGGATGGAGGAGTTACTAGGAGAGAGATGAGATTAGAGGATTTAGTTGCTGAAGGGAGTCGTAGGAGATGAGATGGTTGTGAGAGGAGAGAGAGAGTAGGTGGTCGAGAGATAGGAGAGATGTTGAGAGAGAGATTGATAGCGGGTCGAGAGAAGAGAGATGGAGGATCGAGGAGGTGGGAGAGAGATTGTGCAGAGAGTGAGATGAGTATATGGATGGAGAGGATGATAATTGAGTGTTGGAAGAAAGGGAGTGAGAGGAGGAGTGGAGGGGAGAGGGAGGATGAGAGGAGAGAGGGGGGGGAGAGAGAGAGTGGAGATAGGGAGGGTGTTGTGTGAGATAGACCGGAATATTGGGAGGAGAGAGGAGAAATATGTAGTTTTGAGTCGGGGAGTGATGAGGACTAAGAGATGAAGGAGCGTGGACGAGAGAGTGAGGAGCATGAGGGTTGAGGACGGTTGAGTGGGAGTATTTGAGATATGAGGAGAAAGGAGAGAGAGAATTGAGAAGTAGAGTGAGAGAGGAGTAGAGGAGGAGTCTAGAGGAGAGGGAGAGGGAATTTTTGAGAGAGAGAGGATTATAGAGAGAGTGTACTGTTGGATTGATGCTTTAGAATGCGAGTGAAGGTTGGAGAATGATAGGAGAGGTGATGAGAGACGAGGAAGGAGGAGGTGGGGGAGAGAGGAGTAAGGTGTGAGAGTTGATGAGTGGATGAGGAGTGGGAGAATGAGAGAGAGGGGAAAGAATGAGATGAGGTGTAATGTGGGTTGAGTGTTGTTGTTTGCGTGATATTGAGAGAGGGTGATGGTGAGGATGGAGAGGAGGGTGGGGGGGGGGGGGGGAGTAGAGAGGCATGAGGAGAGTGCTAGAGATGGATGTTTGAGGTGAGGGTGGGGTATGATTTTGAGGGATGATGAGAGTGGAGAGAGAGGTAAGAGGGTGAAGTTTGTGATAGCGGACGGGAAGAGTGATTTTATGGGTGAGTTTGAGAAGGTATGATAGGTTTGTGTGGTGGAGTAGAGGGAGGGTTGGAGTATGACTTGTGGTTTTGATGGAAAGAGAGATGTGTTCTGAGTATGACTTGGAGAGTGGAGAGGGAGAGGAGAGAGTTTCGAGATTCTGGGATGGGGGAGACAGTTAAGGTTTGAGAGAGTGAGGTGGAGAGCTGATCGAGGGATGTGGGTTTGGGATTTTGAGGTGTGGAAAGAGAC